>CM042753.1:6441817-6487442 GCA_022496165.2 Catalaphyllia jardinei | reverse complement strand
CATGGTTGGGTATGGATATTTTCTGGAATTGCCCATTCGGAATTTTCTCCCAACAATCTTACTTGCACGATCATTCAGGAAAAACTCTCAAGCACTTTTCACCAATTTTAATATTTTCATGTTGAGAAGCCACTATGGACAGCACCTCACCTGCACTCCAACTGTATTGGTAATGAGCCGGTCAGCCTACTAAAAGAACTTACAAGTGCATGTGAGAGATACACTGTCCTTAATGGGTTGTTTCATGTGTAGACTGTTGAACAGACCAGTCCTGAAAACCACCCGGTGTGTTGAAACAATAACATCCAGAATAGGGTTGGGGTGGACTTGTCAATACTTTCCTTAATTTTCGTTCACCCTGACTCTGGTGCCATTGTTTGTTTGAGTACGGGAAAGGAGTGCAAGCTCTCTTAAGTTTAGGTGGTAATCATGGGACAAAAAACTTAGATTATTATTATTTTTTGCCCCATGCTTACAACCTGAACTTAAAGGAACTTGCAGACCTTGCTGTATTCAAACAATGGCAGCTGGCTTGAGGGTTACATCTTTCAGTGAATGGAGACATTCTGAATTTTGTCTTCCCTTTTTCAGAATTTGCTGTTTTTACAAACTGGAAGGAAAAGTGCTGGTAAGAATTTCATATTACTAAGTCATATGTAATCATAGCAGTTTTAAGCCAGGGAAGGGAAAATAATTTTAATCCACTTGCACAGTGAGCCAATAAATTTCAGTTTTCACTTGTCCTCACTAAAATATTACTTGCTGACATAGGCCAGTGTGGAAAGCAGATGACAAATGCAAACAAAGTGTGCTTGGATTCCTAACTATTCCAAGCTTTCAACCTACATGTATTGGTTAACCAATCCTGCAGTCGTAAGTTTTGAAATTTATAGCTTCTGACTGGAAATTATCATTTATTGAGCAAACATTTTTATTCAGAAGGAAGGGCATTCTCCCGCAATGCCCATGGGCTGATTAGGGGCTACAGAGACAGAGTGAAAAACCATATAATAAGAAACTTATTAACCTCAGCAATTAATTTTAATGGGAAAATCTCAAACCTTGGCTTTGCTGTATTGACCTTGATCTCACTCTGTGAATATGACAAGGTCTTGGTTTGAGATTTTCCTGTAAATTGATACTAATGTAACTAAATAATGCTCTATGAATGTTGTGCTGCTTAGCACTGTGAATACAAATGATGTAACAGAGAATTAACTCTGAAGTGTAAATTTTAGTGCTAATTTAACCCATGAATAACCCACTGGGCATTAGCCCTAGTAAAGGGAATCAGGGAACCACATGAGGTAAAGAATTTGTCTTTTCGTCATGTGGTTCCCTGATTCCCTTTACTAGGGCTAATGCCCCGTAGGTTATTCATGGGTTAAATTAGCACTAAAATTTACACTTCAGAGTTAATTCTCTGTTACATCATTTGTGTTCACAGTGCTACACGGCACAACATTCATATGTACCCAGAGTTAATTCTCTGTTACAACATAAATAATGCTCTAGTTTTGTTTAAAGTGAATGCATTACAGTGCACTCAAGGTATAAAATATAAGTTTTTGTAAGGGTTACACATGCACAATGTTGTGATTTCAAATTGAAATAGTCCAGCAGACCTCACATTGTGTCTTGGGAAAATTGTGACCTCTCACACTGAAATGTACACTATGGCTTTCCGTTCGCATGGCTAAAAACCGTTTGCTTGCCGTTTACATGTACCACCCATTTGTCATCCATTCCTGATCAATCAGGTGCCGTTTGAACAGATTGGGTCATCTGTTCAGAAACATTTCCAGCTGTTTGAACAGCTGTTGGTATCCATTCACACAAAATTAATCAGCTGTTCCATCAGCCAACTGAAAACTCCTAAAAGTTTTACTTTGAATTATTTGGAAAAAAAGCAGGATTTCACTCTCTTGGTCAAAATCTTCCATCATTCTTTCACAAAGGAACATAAGATTTTGTACAGTTATTGGACTGATCAGCCTAATAGTATGTGAATTTAACAAACAGAGAAAAGTCACTAAAATCGTGATTGAGACTGTTACTTAAAAAATTTAAGATGTTACTTATTTGTGATCGTTATCGCTAATGATGACAGTTTTACACATAAAGAATTTGTCTTCTAATGTTTGTCTGAACACTTAAGCAGACTTAGGATGACTTGGCTTGACTTAGGCTAGGACAGACTTAGTGTTTAGTGTGAATCCAAGTATTGTTTTCTACTGAGTTCTGTCAAAGTGCTTGATCTCTATAACAAAATGGTGTTCCAGGTCACACACAATGGGTCAACAATTGGTGTGCAATTTTTAGCACCTTTGCGAGGAGACGGACTCAGGTCTGTGATGGAAAAAAATTGTTGCAGTTTCTATTCTGTTAAAAGCTTTTGGTGTCTGTTTTTAAGTTTTGTCAAGTTAAGAAAGCAGAAATGAAGTGTGTAAGTAAGAAGTGTGTAATTAGAACTGATTACAGCTATAGGCATACAAAAGGGGAGCAAGAACACAACCTTTCTCAGAACATAAAGATCTCTTGCATTTGGCTGCTGAAACTTTTACAACCATTTGTTCAATAAGAACCCTTTTCTTCTGCCGTTCCAATGTCTGGATTCATCCATTCCAGATTTTTCTTTAGCTGTTCAAACAGCTGGCATCATTGGTTCAAAATTTTTCTTTAGCTGTTCAAACAGTTGGCCTCATATGTTTGAAATTTTTAGCCCCTTGAACAGCTGGCATTACCTGTTCAAAATTTTCCCCTGCCATTCAAACAGCTGTCACCAACCGTTAAAATAGTGCTGTTCAGATGTTTACAGCATTTGTTCCAAAGTTTTTCCCTGGCTGTTCAAACGGCGTTTGAAACTGTTTTAAAGTACTGGAACATCTGTCTCTCACCAGTTTGTTAGCCGTTGGCTACACGTTTATTTTGACCATTTAACGGATATCCGTAATGTCCATTTTAGCACGAGAAGTCACAATCAATAAAAACTAGAGTAATTACCATTTGCTCTCTCGACCATCAGCAGTTCACTAGTCCTGGTATCTTCATTTTGGTATTCTGGGAGCATTTTGGGGATGGACAAATTAGTCATGATTTAAACACAGTTTTGAACAAAAATGAGGCAAATTTTACATTAGATAATGGTGTCCTTGTGAGAGAGGTGCCAACTTGTCGGAAGTCAAAAATGTAGTGAGGCAGGGTCCATGAGTATGCACATGCTTGCTTACAAGAGTTGCGTCCATTGGAAAGTCTGTTGGTAGAGGTTAGATTGTACTGCAAATTTTGATCTTAATACATATACATTTAGACTTAAAATTAGCATTCAATTTATTTGAGTATGATGAAATTGCAAGGAAACACCACACACTGATAAAAAGTATGTCAAGTGATGCTCTGCTCAACAAATTTGTAGTCCTAGTAATTTCGCTTTTATGTGTGATAGATAGCGACAAAAAAGCCCTCAAATTTAACCCCAGAGTTTGAAATTACAATGTTACAGTGGCTAAACAAATTTGTAGTTGTCTTTCAACAGAAATGCCATTTAAGTACTGTATTGTTGACTTTCACATGATTCAAACACCTGTACACTGTAACAGGTAGTCTTTCAAAAGTGTCATAGTAATCTTAGTGACAGTGAACTACAGTATTACTGCTGTTCCCCTTTTTTTCGAAAAATATTTTTTATTATATATTTTTTTGCTTTCCTCAGTGTTGCAAGTAAGAAACTATGCCACCCCTGCTAAGAAAGCCACCTTTTCCAGGAGCAAACCTCATGTCAACATTGGCACCGTGGGTCATGTAGATCATGGCAAGACATCTCTCACAGCAGCAATAACTAAAGGTAAATAAAGTTTGTTTCTCTAGAATCCCAAGTGTGTGAATGTCTGCAGATGACAAGCAACAGTAGGTGTATGTATTAATTATGTATGAATCTTGAGCTGAAATTTGCTTTAACCCTTCCCCATAAGGTTGCTTATGAACCTTACGTGAGTGCTTTTCAATATACATTGGAAAATTTTAAACTCAATTGATCCACAACCTTTTGCAAGTTATCAGCACTAAACCTAAAATAAACCTGCAGGTGACTACAGGTGATGGAAAATTAAGTTTAAATGTACTGTAGACATGTTACATACACGTATATCACTGGTTTGACAGCACATCTTGGAGCAGGGGGCATTGGGGGAACCCCTCTGTTTCTCCCATCCCATGTACAATTCTACAGGTCCATGAACATGCAAGTGCCTTTGCTTTGCATATTTCTGGATAGAAGTGGGGTTTTACGTAAAGCATTATTTTATTTCAAAACTGCAGTAGTTGGGCTTACATTTAAAAGGGATGGCGCTAAAGATGAAAGTGCCTACATTGTGAAATAAAGTGTTACATGACACAGTGTATTGAAGTATGATATACTTAACAATTATTCCATGAGCGTGCATTGGATATGAGATGATAGATAGCCAACTTGGCGCGTAGCACCGAGTTGGCTATAATCATCTCATATCCAACAAAGCGCGAGTGGAATAATTGTTTTATTAAAAACACCCCCAAAATATAGAAAACTAGACTACAATAAAAACAAAGGCCCAAAAAAATCATGCAAACGCTCGCAATTTTTGTAGATCATGGTATAATGGCTCATATACCATGATGGCTTAGCCAATGAAAACTCTCGAATTGCAATATCCAATGATCCAGTTTTTAATAAATAACCATATAATGTAAAATAAGGTCCACAGTTATCAAGCATGTAATCAGAAAGAATTTAATATATAATTCCTATGAGTCTATCAAAGCAGAAGCCCACAGATCTTTTATTCAGGTACTTTGTATCTTGACTGGCTCCTTTAACTTGATGCTTTCATATTTTAGTTTTGGCAGAAGAGGGAGCTGCAAACTACAAGTCGTATACTGATATTGATAATGCTCCAGAAGAGAAGGCCCGTGGAATAACAATCAACACAGCACATGTTGAATACCAAACAGCCAATAGACATTATGGTCATGTCGATTGTCCTGGTCATGCTGATTACATCAAGGTGAATTAATTTTTTGCTTGCAGTCTTGACTAACAGCTGCTTACAGACGCCTCTATAATGTGAGCACTCCCATAGAACCAACACTTCACACGTTTTCTGGAAGCTTGAATATAATTATTATAGTCTCTACTGGTGTTGGTATTATAGGGGCTAGGCCAGTATCTTATTGTATCTTATTATCGTATGTAAATGCAATTTATTGTACTCTGATCTCATCCTGGTTCATTATCTTGTCATAAAGACTGATTGAAGCTTATACATGTGGATGAAAAGTAACCAAAGGAAACGGAATTAGCTGAAATAAGTTGACCCAGCTCCATTTAAGAGGTCCAAATGCATTTTGTTTTGTTTTGATCTATTGATGAAATTCTACATGTAATCTGGTCATTCAAATAAAAGCTAAAAAATTTCATACACGTATGGTCCTGAACATTGCCTTTCCAGTCTTTCATTAAAAGGTTTCTTCTTTTCAATCCTTTTATTTACTGTATGTTAGTTGAAACGAATGCTTACAATAATTTGGTTACTTTGGCTCAAGCTGTTTATCCAATGTATTACCTTTTTTGCGTCTCCCAGAATTCAGAAGTTAGTAACTTTTTTTATTTTAGAACATGATCACGGGAGCTGCTCAGATGGATGGTGCCATTCTTGTAGTGGCGGCAACTGATGGACAGATGCCACAAACCAGGGAACATCTCTTGCTAGCCAATCAGGTTGGTGTGGGTGTTTGATTTCTACGCATATTCAAGACTCATCTGTAGTGCTTGAGTAAAAAAAGCAACCCATGTGGACAAAGTAATGTGTACCCGAGTTGTGTATTAATGCAGAAATTATCAATGTACAGTGTAATAGGAAGAACACTGTAAAGAACTACAGGTGTATCTCATTCCCAGAGGGAGCCGGGAGCGAAGAAGGACGGCTGTTTTCGCAGGCTAGAGGCCATGTTCCTTCGGGTTAGTAGCAAGAAATCAAGACCTGGGAGAATTTGGAAGCTGAACCACCAATAACCATGACAGTTACTCTTTCTATCTATGTTCAGCAACTGGTATTTAACTTGGACATTATGAACACAATCAAATCAGAACCAGCATTTTCTAGGTCTGGTTTTTGATTTCACTCAGAGCATCTGGGGCTTGGTCACAAGTGAAGCCTTGGAGACAAGATTGGCTCATAGCTGCCAGAGCTTATCCTCCCGGCTTGGTCACAGCTGGCCCAAAAAGCATGTACTCTGGGGACAGGATTGTTTAGAATAGGGCATACATGTAATTTATCATGCCCATCCCAATTGTATTTAAGATTCAAAACTGGCCACTCTTGAGCCTTAAGTTGCGTTTCTTTAAGAAAATCCAAGATTAGATTTTTAAATCCGAAAGATTTTCTGTTTCTTTACTAGACAGATCAATCCAAGATCTCTCGGATCATAGTGCATCAAAGAAACCACAGAATCCACTCTGGAAGTGGATTCTTCGGTTCTTTTGATGTACCATGACCCAAAAGATCTTGAATTGATATGTTAGGAAAGTCGGATTCCTTTGGATTTAAAAATCCAATCTGGGATTTTCTTGAAGAAACGCATCCTTAGTTGACTTGAGCAAAGACTTGGGGAGTTACCACCATCTTCGCTGTTAGATTTTTATTGTATTGTAACTCTGCTTTGTAGTTATTTTTGAAGCTAACTGCTGTGTATACTTCAGGTTGGTGTTAAGCATCTTGTTGTGTTCCTCAACAAAGCGGATATTGTAGATGACCAAGAGGTCCTAGAACTGGTGAGCTACAGTCAGTTATTATGGTTGTTATATGTACATTAAAGGCCTTGAAATGTTGTGCAACAACACAATGCAATGCCCGACAAAACAACCGAATTGTATTGCATGTCCTTTCCTAACATTATAGCAGTTCACATGTTTGTTGTGCACTTGTTTGCAATATATAGTTGTGATCCATTTGGCTTGCAATTTTTTAACATGCACGCAATTTTGGTAGCATGGTAGAGGTTAGACAGTGGCATCATTGCAATTTTAAGAAGTCTGAAAAGTGGACTGATCAACATGACACGAACGTGAGAGAAAGAAAAAATATGAGTCCCCGACAGGAATCGAACCCATGACCTCCCGAATACTGAGCAGGCGTTCTATCCACGCAGCTGCGAGAACTCGCGGAAAGTAAAGAATTTTGTTCCACTCAAATTGAATAACATGTACAAACAATGTGAATTCAAAGAAAAACGAAAAAAGAATTTTGTAATTATTATTAATCTTACTATGCTCTTTTTTAATCAAACAATTATCATACAAATGCATTTTAGTTGTTGACGTGAGCCAAAAAGCATTGTTACACGAATCTAATTGTCGGGTTAAAAATGGATAAGATTTCATACGCGTCCTTGGGACTGCATGGAATTGATGCTAAGACCTCAAATGCCTTGAGGCAAAGGTCCCCATTTTTCAGTAGCTGTGATTGGTGCATTTAGATCCTTGCTGTATTGGCGCTGTTCGAATCTCGCTGTATTTTGTCAGTTGCAATAAGATGGCGTTGAACTGTAAAAGCAGTTCATGTTTATCAGTAAGAGGAACTTTTCTTTTACCTTAATAGGTAGAGTTAGAGATGCGAGAACTTCTCTCAGAGTATGGCTACGATGGAGAAAACACTCCCATCATAACAGGCTCTGCACTCTGCGCCTTGGAAGACAGGAACCCAGAGTTGGGCAGAGACTCTATTATCAAACTCCTGGAAGCGGTGGATGAATACATTCCGACACCTGCAAGGGACCTCGACAAACCTTTTCTTCTTCCCATTGAGGATAATTTCTCCATTCCAGGGCGTGGCACTGTTGTAACGGGGAGAGTCGAAAGGGGCACGATCAAGACGGGTGATGAAGTGGAAGTTGTGGGTCATGGCTCGAAGGCAAAGACGATAGTGACAGGTAACGCGAGGTCGCTGGTCTTTAAGGCAGTGACTGTGATTTCTAGAACCCAGTTAACGAACAAGCGAGAGCTAGACGACACGCGCGACACGTTATTCACGAGACGAGAGTCCTTAATTTCTTTATATCATGCTACGCAATACAGAGCGTTTGAGAAGCCGCGTAAGGTTTCACGAAAGCATGGACTGTTTATTTGCAGTGTGTCAGTGCATAGACTTGTCCAGCCCTTTGAACGTGTTCACCAAAGTTGTATACGTACGTAAGCTCATCCTTTCGGGACCCTACCAGTCATCCCGCAGATCCCGCGAGGATGTCATAACTTACCAATTGTCAATGGATCTGCAAGCGTGCACGACCAAAACAGTGCGCAACTGAAGTAACTTAAATGTGCTTGCAATTCAAATTCAATGTCTCCTTTGTGTAGGTATCGAGATGTTCCACAAGCTCCTTGATAGAGGTGAAGCTGGCGATAACTTAGGAGCCTTGGTCAGAGGACTGAAGCGTGAGGAGGTCAAACGTGGTATGGTGTTATGTGCCCCTGGGACTGTCAAATCACACACCAAGTTTGAAGCTCAGGTAACCGGCGTTTATCCGGTCGGTCATGTAGCAACTCTCGTAAGGTCTCTCATGAATGGCTTGCTACCCTTTGAGAAAACAATAGAACAAACAACAGAAACAATGCCCCTAGCCACAAAACAATAACAGCTGCTATAATGATAAAATAGTAGCATCTTACGACAGCTGCTACATTTCTGGTTTATCCTCGCGAATGCGACCCCAACGAGGCGTTATGAGCAAGGGGGACGTGGGGCAAGTAAAGGAAACACCGTGGCGCAGTCTTGTCTCGTCCTGGTCCTTTCTCGGCTTAAGAATCTTACGGCCTTCTCCCTTTCCTGATTTCGAGATAAAAAAACAGACAGTACTCAGTCTAGCAGCTTAGATCACGTCACATTCTCGTCTCACGTGTACGCCGTTTCCAATCGTTTATGTCTTCTGCAACGTATACTTCTAGTTTTTCGTCAGAAAGAAAGTGAAAGGTTCTAAGGGAGCGCTTGATTTTCCATTCCGCTCAAAAAGGAACTGAAGATGTGGTCGATTCGAGAGATAGAATGCTGGTTATGTTTACCCGAAGAGAGTTTAAAATCTACATTTATTTTTGGTCTTTTTTTTCTCTGGTGACAACAAACATCAAGGGATGATTTGTATGTCCAAAAACTGACTGACTGTGTCTCCCTCTTTGTAAACACGCACAAAAAAAAAGAGTTTACCGAGTATTCAGCCCTCTTGACTCAGTGAAGGAGCTTGTTTAAAAACCCCTATAGATATATTGTTTTCGCTTTCTGCTTCGCCTAACCTGTCAACATAGACAGTGCCTAGACCTCTTTCCGCCTGTTGTAGTTTTGTAGGTGGGATGTAGCGGACTGAATTCCGTGTGCTTCCGCAGAATTTTTCTCTCCTGTTAATCGTTCAGTCAGCCATTAGACTTTTCAGTTAAAAGCCCTTGCCAGAAATTCTTCCCTGGCCTGTTGCAAAGCAAAGTCTTACCAGACCGTCAATCAGAGCATATTGTTACTTTATTGTAGGTCCATAAAATATTTTGTTTTCCGCCCCGCGCAGGTTTATATCTTAAAGAAGGAAGAGGGAGGACGACACAAGCCGTTTGTGTCAAACTACCAGCCTCAGATGTACATCAGAACAGGAGACGTGGCTGCGACTATCACCCTCCCCGAGGGAAAAGAATTTATCATGCCTGGCGAGGATGCCACCTTTACCATCAGTCTCATGTTTGACATTGCACTCGAACAAGGCCTCAGGTTTACCCTCAGAGAAGGCAGTCGGACTGTGGGGACAGGGGTGGTGACAAAAATTATCGAGTAAACTACTTTGTTTGCTCTACCGACCCCTTCCTAGTAACTTAGTCTGGTGTCACTGTTTCTGTATGGTTTCCTTGATTTAATTTTCGTTGCGAGAAAACCCTTGCTTTCCTTTTAGCCAGCGCTATTCAGTTTTGTCTGATCTTTCTCTTTTACATTGTGAAATTTTTCCAAATAAGGAGAGTAAGGCGAGGCGGGGTCCCCAACGATCAGTTGTGCTCCAAGACAAAAACTTTACAGTCTAAAAAAGCAAAGGTGCTCTTCCTTTTTTGTTATAGTTGAACCCGTTTTTTTTGTAAACAAGTATGCAAACGAGGCACTGGTGGATCTTGTGTCGTTTCCATGTTGCTCATAACTGTAACAAGATCCATCTCCTCTTGTCCAATTACAAAGCGTGTGTGTTCTAATTGCTTTAAAGGTATCTTTTTGTTCGAGGAAGTTTTCAAGTCGGCCTTCTGCTCTCAACTGTGACGTGATGTATTTGTTTAAAATCTCCAATCAGAGTTTGAAGGGGCAACTCGTTGGCAGAAACAAAGTGCATATTCCAAAACTGACTGCAGCAGTGCCTTTTTCAGTCAGGTTTTTCGTGGTTTTCATCTTCACCTTTTGCCAACAACTGGCAATGAATTGCTGCGTTAAAGTAAAAACGATGGATAAATACTTCTACAGTTTTAAATTATGTTTTCAAGAACACTTTTGGGCGGGAACTACAAATAGTTATTGCGTTTCCTGTAAAGTAAACGTGTGTCAAAAATTTCAAAAGCCCAAATTCGAAACAAATATCTTATGTCCGTGATTAACAGAAAATTTTAAAAACGATTTAATGGATTTTAACAGGGTTATATTTCTGATTTAAATCCATAACAGCCGTTAGTAAAGGCGCGGTTTCTAATACGTCTTTCTTTTAGTAATCTGCATTTATTACTATGGGAGAAATGTTCTGTGATAGAACCATTAATTTGTAGGCGTAGTATAGGTGAAGGTTTATAAAATGGGCCTGCATACAAGTTATGCGCGGCAACAACACAGTCGTTCGTAGAACGCAGACAAGACTGTGTGACGAACGCAAAGGTCGTCGGCGAAAGTTACCCCAGAGTGTATAGTTCTTGGATTTAAACTGAAACCGTGAAAAATGTGAAAACGTATGAATAGTCGCAGCACTGAAAACGACTCAACAGAACCTTGGTTAAGGTGCAGAGTGGAAATTCCGCGGTCACTGTCTAATGTAAGAGAAACTAAAAATATGGTACGAAAATGTGTTCGCAATGTAAGTATCTTGGTAACTAGGGACTCCACTTACAGCAAATAATAACCACTAATTGGTCTAAATTTTCGTCTTCTCTCGGGAAGATCCAGAGTTGCTGCCGCCATGTTGGCTTTTTGTAGGGACAAAATTTCCATCTCCCCTCCCCCCTCCAGAAACTTCCTCTCCATCCATTCTTAAGAAGTGACAGTTGACTAAATAGCCCAGAAGAGTTACTGCTCCAATCTACATTTCCTTAAAATCCTTTATTAACTGCATCGGTGCCAACATCACCCACGTTTTGCTGCCAACAAAAAACGGAACATGCACCCTTAACGAAGTCTCCAACTATTCGGACAGAAAAGGCAATAATAAAGCTAGCAAATGAAACTTGAAGAAATATTTATTTGGGAAAAACGAGAGGAAAGCCGGCGAATTTCCTCTTGTGGCGTAGCCAATTAAAATACAGGATTTGCATTACTCCACTAGTTGGGTAGCCTGGGAACAGCAGACGTATTTCCGGTCGTACCTCCGACGTCTGCTGTTCGCAGGCTACTAGTTGGGTGATACTAATTAAAGGTATGAAACAAACGAGATTGAACTGTTCAGCCTTGCAGTTTTTCAAAAACCCATTTCGCCATTGAAATCCCGTTTTCTGTCAACCCGTACCCTCTTGTGTTTGTTGTGTTATCGAAATGTTCCTTAATAATTAACTATTTTAAGTGGCCATTTTTATACTATACTTCACTCAATGCGGTGGCCATTTTGTTAAGTCTAAATTAGGCTAACATACGTGTCACAGTTCTTTACATGGCCAGAAAAACCGTAGTGGTCATATGTCTTGCATAACGCGTACAACCCGAACAACTGGTACCAGGCCGTCATTGGCTACACCAACCCCAACTCCTAAAATGATCAAAAGTGTAACGGGGGCTACCACTAAATTTAGACACGTACAGCGGCCTTTTCATCCAAACTTCCTTAACGACTACAGTTTTAAGGTTCCTTACCGGACAAAAAAAATCTGGTTTCGTCAAATGAAGAATGAAATCAAGGTCTTTTTGTTAAAGGAGCAAAATTATTTAGATCGTCTTTATACGTGAAATATGAAAATGATTCGCCTGAGGTAATCAGAAACGAGCAGGCTGAAACTCGTAAGCTCGCAAATGAGCGCCTCTACACACAGCAGTTCTCAGATTATGCAACGTTGGAAATATAAGGATTTTTAACTGAAAAATGGTTATATTCGAGTATGCATGGTAACGGTCAAGGCACTGTGCCTCTCTTTGCTTCCCGTGGGGTTTCTAGGCCGATTTACTAGTATCAGTGGGAATTTATGTAGGTAATTTATAGCTTCACATTTATACAGTGGCCATGGAAGCTAAAAACCACCTTATTAGCCCATTTCATAGTAAGTTTTCTCTTGAGCAATTACAATGTAATCCAACATGGATGTGAGGCAATTTTGGGCTAAAATTACAAAATTGCCTCGTATACATGCTAGATTAGATTATAATGCAAATAAGAAAAGTTAATCTTGGAAAAAGGCTTTTGCCAAAAATCTGCCTTGAACCGCACGGGAACAGAGAAAACACACACATGAGGTAAGGTAGGCTTCGTATTTTGTAGGCTTAATAATATAATCATTTTTCCCATACAAATCCTTAGAATTTGAACTGTGGTATTATCTGAGTTCCACTGTATGTACAGCGCGACACTTCTTTGCGAGCTTCGGCCGCCCGTAAGACGAGACAATGGAGAGTTTTATCAATGACGACGGCGAGGACGACGCCTTCAGTAAAAAAAAAAACATGCACCGTCAGCATTCAAAAAAGTAGCTACTGCGGTTCGCGTTCTCCAAAATACATAGAACTTAGTCATTTCACGTTGTTGTTTTGCAGAGGACGGCAAAGAAATGTACAAAGATTCAAAACGCACGCGCATAGCCATTGTTTTGCACATTAAACCTTGTGTCTGTGATGCTCTTGACACACACCGTCGTGGTTTGCTAAAACTCCCTTCTACAATACAATGGACAGGGCGGACACCTTGCCTCTGGACTTAGACGAAACTGAAACGGTCTTGAAATAGGGTCGCAGTGGGGTTAGCTGGGCAAAAAATTAAACGTGAACCGCCAAACGCAACAATTTTATCATCAATGGTGAAATGAGCGCACCAGTATTAGCCTTAAAAAAAACATTTACCTGCAAGTCATTTGAGTTTTTAGTCTCGAGAACAGTGATAACAAAATCGGATGACCGCTCAGCGGGAGTCCGATTTGTTTATCACCGCCTTTACATGCAACTCACCAGGGCAGTGAGCGGGCTGTGTAAATTAACTTTTAAACGGCCGCTAAGTACAAAAAACAAAATGGCCGACCAAAGAAACTTTTTCATCTTATTTCAGCTTCCTGCACCGGCACGAGCCTATTCTCTGCCTGAGACTCATCTATTACATTGATCTCGTCAGATTGACTGTCATTCAATTCGGCAGAAAACATTGGCAAATGGTAACTACGCAAAAATTTTACCTCGCCCCGCCATGTTTTTGCGGTTTATCTCACCTTGGCTAGCCGGGATAACCCGGCACGAACCGTTCACATGGTAAAAAGCTATCCTGCCTAGCAGCGAGCCCCGGGCAAGTAAACAGGGTCCCCAGGTAGGCGGGCTACCCTGTCTAGCATGTAAACACTTCAATGCGTTTTCTAAAGAAACGTATAAGAACTTATTAGCCCTCCCAGGGTAGCTCGGTTAGCCAGGTAGCCCGGTTAGCAGGGGGTTCTCCACCCCTCCTACCGGCAATTAAGAGCCAAAAAAAAAAGCAAGTGAGAAAGCACGCGCGTAAAAACTGATTTAAACTGATTTAAACAGCAACTTTGAATGTGATTGGCTTATTAAACTGTTCGATAACAAACTGCCCTTAAGGGGGGAAATTTTTCATGATTTTTTGATCTTTAAGCTTTCTAAAAATGTATACTTTGCCATGGTTTGGAATTAAATCTTAGCCACGAAAAAAGATCAAAAACTGGTGTGTTTTTAGGTAAGTCCTAGCCTGCGAAAACAGCCGTCCTTCTTCGCTCCCGGCCCGAGTGGTTCATCCTACAGAACTTACTCAGAACAGCGACTCCTGAAAATTTCAGCTCAATTGGCTAAATCCTCAAGATATCTTTTCTCAAAGGCAAAAATAACTCGTTTTGAGAAAACGAGCTTTAAACTTATGGCAACAGAAATTGTCAAAGTGAAACTTCATTATCTTAACATTCGAATTCCGTGAAAAACCAAACTTCAATTTTTTTCAGAATTTTAGTTTTAGTCCCACCTTAACAACTTGGCAAGTGAATTAGTAGAAAGTAGGAGCTTTTTAATTTAACCAATCACAATCGAGGAAATTGTAATTTTTATGATAAATACGTTTAGTGGTAATAAGGGTGCTTCTGATGTAAAGTGTATATGAAATAATTCATATTTGAACTGCGGTTGTAGATGCAAGTGAAGTTTGATCCTCGCAGTAAATTTTCCAATTTAAGCAATTGGAAAGAAGAAGCCTGAAAAAAATCAGGGCTTCAACGGGATTCGAACCCATGACCTCCGCGATACCGGTGCGATGCTCTACCAACTGAGCTATGAAGCCACTTATTGGGAGCAAGGTCAATTTACTTTTTTTTCAGGCTTCTTTCCAATTGCTTAAATTGGAAAATTTACTGCGAGCATCATACTTCACTTGCAAGGGTGCTTCTGTTGAAACAACACAGAGCATGATCTGTACGGCCAGGCCTCGGAAGAATAAGAACACTTGCAAGTCATATGACAGGTTTCCTGCAGGCAGGAATGACATGAATGAGAACTGGCACGAACTTACAACTTGACTAATCACTATAACTCCCTACTTGCAATTTTTTAGTACAGTCTAAAAGAATTCTATCGTCTTCGGAACTTCTCGTAAATGCTCTTAAATGTTTGGGTCTTTGTTGGGTCATACTTAGAACCGTAGAATTATGAACAGAACAGAACTGGTATGTATATCACTGGGATTTCTCCTGAAATCTGGTTGTGAGAATAAGATTCGAGAACTGGGAAGAGGATTTAGAAGGAAAATGGACTTGGAAATGGGATCGGTGCCCTCCTTCCATAGGACTTTAAATATTTTCAAGAGAATTGGTTTTTCGCGAAACTCAAGAAGTTGATAACCTGAAGGCGTTCTTGGAATAAACTGGCTATGAGCTTCCGGCATCCTGGTGACCTGCGGTAGAGTACGTCTTTCTGGGTAACGCAGGCAAACTAAAAGGGGAAAAAATTGTGCCTTGGGGTGTACTTCAAACAAACATACCAACTTGCGTCACGAATCACAAAGACCGACAGCCTCGTTCCCAGGGTCTTCTCTTTATCTCGAGAAGAGAGAGGATCCTGGGAACAAGGTTGAGAGAACAGATGTTAGTCCTTGTTACTGACGTTACTGGTGCTTCCACAGATGCTTTGAATTTGTTTTAGAAATGCAAATGTTATCTTGAGCAGCCTGCCGAAAGGGTAGAAGTTCTTGTAGAAGTGGCCGCAGAACAAGAGAGAACGGTTTAAATGTTTTGTGATTTTGGAAGCCTTTCCATATTGAGGGAGTTTCTGGATACGGGATAGTTAGATTAAAAAAATAACGGGATTCAGGATATTCGGGCGGGGAAAAATTGGCGAATGGGATATGGGATGTTTTGGCAGCATCTCCAATTAGACTGTTAAAGACAAACAGGTGAAGGAAAACCCAGATTTTATTTATTTATTATTTATTTATTTATTTACAGATTCGTACAATGTACGGGGGAGAGAACAATAGGACATGCACGTAGTCCCCTACTTGGTTCACCCTCCTAGATTCCCCTCCCCTCCCAGATTCCCCTCTCCCCTCACTTTTTACATTCCGAGGATTAACACTTGTCTTACTCTCAATTCTTTCGGTTATAGGTTTATGGAAGGTTACTGTTTTATTTCCGTGTTTCTACTTGTGTCTTTTTAAGTTCACTTTTTTCAAACAAATCTTGCTTTTATGTGCTTTCTTCTCTGTTAAAATTTTTACATTCAACTGATTTACCGTGATAAATGATCTACTGATCACAAAGTATGATAACGTCAATCAAAGCGATTTTCGAAAACTAAATTTTCGGCAGTTATAAGATATGTAAGGCCTAAGAGTTATTTCCAGCACAAGTCTTTCATAATTTCACTAAAACGTCTTCGAATTAGAAAATCAACTTTAAATAAACTCGGTGATATAAAAAGCCTTTTCCGCAAAACTAGAAGCGCACCCAAGACCTCATTCATGATTTAACACTAAACCACGGTTAATTTATTTATATCCGGAAAGCAAAACAATTCCCCAGTTTTAATCAATCTCGGCCTACTAAAATCTTGAGGCTAGACATGTCTCCAATGTTCTCTTCCCTGGATACCCACTTCATTTATCATTCGCCTATCATGCCAGAATTTATCGAGAAAAAAATCAATCATGTCGTTCTAGCTCATTTCTGGCATCTGTGGTAACACCCAAAAATCGCGAAGATCATTTAAACCTAAAATCAGGATATTTCAGTCGCAATTTCCAATAAAATTTAACAAATTTATGCAAGGTGTCCAAAGCCACATACCACTGAAAGAGATTGATTGTGCCGGAGAACCTTTAGCTAGGGGAGGAAGGTTTAATTCATGGCCTGAGCAAGTTCAGTCTCTATAAATTGGACAAATAATTTCATACAAGGTAAGATGTCTTCATTTATAGAGAGCTATTACTGAAATGCTGAGTCTCGATCGGTTTTTAATTTCCTCTTTTTCGATAAATTAAATATCATTTAGTTGTCTCAATTCTCGCCACCCTACGAGCAGAGCCTCTTTTATCTCTTTTTGCTTTACCGTTTTGTACAAAGCTTTACATGTACCGTAAGAAAAGGCTCTGCTTGCAGGGTGAGTTCTCGCGTACGTGCCTCGATAATTTGATCTGGAATCTCCTAATTGGCTTTCTCCATATATACGTTATAGGCTTAAAGACTTTCAAAGAATGATATTTGTCTTAGCTGATTTATATAAAGGTGGCGCCGGTGGGTAACAAATCCAAACAAAGATATTTTGTATGTATGCACTGCATTCCTTCCTTTTTTAGACTTGAAAGGGCAATACGTATACCATGCCGGAATGAAAAGCCGGTCTAAGACCAAATATTTACGTTAATGAAAAGCCGACAAAGAATAGTCTAGTTAAATAAATTCCAGAATTCTTTTAACAAAAATGTTTGCAAATGTAGCGCTATGGACTGCCAAGTGTTCTTTTCTGACACGGTCGATAATCGTCCTTCATGCAGAACCGGGAAACAAATGTTGTAAGTCTCCGAATTGACTTTTTCAATTCCCAGGTCTATATTCTTAAACCCGTCAAGTTGAATTTAAAAACACTCTGTTGAGATCAGTCCCAACTCCCAAATATTCGTATAAACGTCTTAATCAGTCTTTCCTATCCTTTTTTGCTTCCAGGCTTTTGTTCCGAATTAACAATCAGCTTATTGGTAAAACTTGCTCAAATTCTTGAAAGTGTGAAGAAAAACCAGGTAAATGGTCAGAGATGTCTCTAAGGTGTGTAACTTCTGGAACCCACTCCAGGCGTGTTTAGTTCATTTGTCAGCTATTTTAGAACGTTTGTTATTTGGGAATATTTAGAACGCTCCAGTTTCTCTTTACCAGACTTGAATTTCGAATATGAGACCCAGATAATTCGATCTATAGAACTTTCAAAAAGATTTTTTTTTCGGTTTGGTTTGAACACACTCTGCGTGAAATGTGTGGGTTGAGGCGTAATGATTTAACAGGTGAATATAGCAATATAACTTAATGAACATTATCACAGACTAATTGTCGGAAAAGACAAGAAAAAAATTTAACTAGTAAAGATGGCATATATATATTTAAAGGGATATGCTCAATACATCCCTTGATCATGACAGTACGAAAACCAACATTTAACATTTGTAATATATCTTGAATTAAGTTCCTAAATAGTTATTTATAAATGATTGCTCTCTCCCAAAAAGGCCATTGTTGTTGACAAAGTTTAGCAGCAGTATAATATAAAGCAATCAAAGTCAGATTTTTTACTTGCACTGCAGATATTGGTTATGGGTGCAATTTAGAAGGGCGCCGTGTCTGGTAACAAACCACATAGATCAAGCTAGTCAGCTCAACACGATAAAATCATGGAATCACTTAATCATTATAAACCACCAGAAACCTACGCATGCGTCTGGACCAAAAATGTAAACGATAATCCAGTATTGATATATTGCTGCCCACGTCCATTTTTTTTATATATTGCTTCCCACGTAACATTATTGAGCTCAATGGATCTAAACAATAGCGCTTAGCGTCGTATATCTAAAGGAAGTTTTTCATTCTTCTTTAAGGTAAAGTATAATTGAGTTAAAAATAAAACATTGGGCTAAACTGACGTGGCCAACATCTTGCCCCCCAACCGGGCGCCGATGCAAGAGTTACCGCTATCGCACGCTAAAAGCCTCATTCCACTGTCAAATGATTCCTGCACAGCGTGGCCGTTGTTTATTTGTCAGACGAAGAATTAAAGAGTTGGAACAACAAGTATTGGGTCAATATTTGAAACCAATTTTAACCTTTGCAGGCGAGACATGTTATTATTTTACTTTATGCGGTATGTCAACAGAAAAATCAATATACCACCCACCGTGAGGGCGCATGACTATAAATACTGCAAGTTGGCAAGATGAGAATAAAACTGTGTCAGACAACTTGCTAACTCAAGCTGGTTACCTTTTTTTTCAAGGCGACGTCAAGGTATGTTGTAGATATAGCCCTACGGTGAAAACTATTTCGCATGTCAAATACAAAGTCCAAAAGAGAGTTTTATGGAGGAGTAAAGGACCTACGTCATGGCTTGCGCTTATTGAAAAGTCTAGATTTTTTATGTTCGTCGTTTCTGAATCCGTGTCAATCTTCTTCATCCTTAACCATTCTTGTTCCTTCTGGGCTTATTGTTGACTCTTTGGTGTTCAATTCAAAGGTAATTTTATACATTTCCAAAATAACTAAACATACCGTGACTGAACTTTAATGTTAGCAATTTATTCGATTTAATTATTCTCTTAGGCGCGTAACCTTCTGACACGATAGGAATTTATATTTGTATTAACATAAAATAACTTTTAGTGTTCAGGACACACCGTATATTATTCGTATATTTAGGTTTTAGGCACAAAACGTGAATCAATTTCAAGTAATATAATAGAGTATGGTTTTGCCGAGTAATTTCTCCATCAGAAAGGCACTGAAAGGTTCCTACCGAGGCGGGTTTGATCTTTCGATAAGCGATCTCTTTTGTTATCAAAAATACACTAGTCGTGAAAGACCTGTTAATGACTTGGCCTTTTGTGCCAGCTTGCCTTAATTTAAATTTATATTGCATTTCAAAGAAGTGCCATAAAACGGATGGTCCAAGCAAAGATTTATTCGTTTGTCATCGATCGAGAATAAAAAATAGGTCCGCACTGCGTACTTGAGTGTGCTTAGCGTCCTTTTAGCTTTTTGAATTTTACAGGTCAAGGAAATTAAACTGGACTGCTCATTGGAAACGTACTGTTCCTTACACTTTTTCCTCACGTTTTTTGCCACCCGATCCCACCCCTTCCCCATTTACGCCTGCAAAGCAGGCTTTATCTTTTAGCGTATTTAGACAATAGGTAGGGTGCTTACGCGAGTCCGTGAGCGCCGCTATTACGCCAGTCTGTACTGATAGAGTTGTCCCAGTGTTGCGCTTTTTCTGACGTGTAATATGCTCAGTTGTGAAAGACCTTAGTGGAAAAGAGTTTTTCAGTTTTGCATCAATGAAGGTCTTTGGTTTCAGTATTAAACGTAAAATAAAGATATCGTCACAGCGTACCGATTTTATCCGAGTAGTTCTAAAATAACATGTAGTAAATATTAATGTTGTAAGAATTAGGAAAAGATTTGAAGGAAAGGGAAAACTCGCAATGTTTATTTATTACCTGTTTTAACCATGAGAGCATGCGATAAGAGAAAAGGGATATCCATGGCCTAAATTTGCAGATGAAGGAATCAGTCTTATCAAGATATGCATTTGGCCTAGAAATTTTCAGACGATATTGTTATAGTTTCGTGTTTGCATTATCACAGTAGCTGGCGGTTTGAGTGAGATGTTATTAGCTGTCTCTGTTTTCCTCTTTGTGTTGTACTAAAGTTGATAAGATCTTGGAAAGAAAACCACATGCCGAAAGCACGAACCTGAGAGGCATGGGTTGACCTTATTTAAGCAACTTAACCTTCCCAACTCTATGAACAAGGCATTTTACACTCAATTGATCCAATTGGGTCTGGATTGGAAGTACCCACTTTCCGAGTTAGTAAATTATCTCGACCTTTGTACGTCATCACTGTGTTTCCATTGAGGAAACTCTTTTGACAGCTGCTGCTGGGAATTTTAGCGCCTATTGCTTCAAAGTCATCGATTCTCTGACGAAGTAAAATTAAAATATGAAAAGACTACAGGGAGAACTACTCCGCATTCCTTTAAATAAAAGGTACTCCCGGAAAGACCCCGCTGCGACTCGTCATTAATCCCTGACAACATTTCTCACTTTGTAGTACTGTACACATTTACCAGTTCAAGCTGATATATAAATGTTAACCAGCGAGGTATTAGCTTGCGAAAGTACTTTAATATGTTTTTTTTTGCGACTTGTGTGTACTTGGGAGGAAACTTGCGAATCCGATTGGCCACCCAACGCAAGTCTCTACGCAAGTTCAGCTTGTGTCCACTTGCGACTACTAACCAGCCCGTTCGACCAGGGCTTAAGAAATAAAAAAGGGGAGGAGGACAAAAGTGGAGATAAATGCAAGCTGTGTTACATTCCTTGGCAAGAAATGTTTAGATGCGGTTACATTCTTTTCATTTAACTAAAAGCTGGGAACTCAGTCCACGAATTAACTCCTGATATAACAGAGAACGGACACGATTTCGATCGCTGGTGGGGAAATCGCTAAAAAAAGTTAACACACCTTATTAACTGTTACGAGTTTGCCTAGCTTTGGCACTGCTGGTCTCAAGCAGTTGAAGGTCAGGGTCAGGAGTGTAAAGTAGAAAGTAGACTGAGTAGGCTTGAATTTGCTCAAAAGCAGGTTACAGCAGGGTTAGTTTCCGACGGACCTATTTTTCGGAAGGATTTACCTCGTTTCATGTAAGTTGACTGTTCACAGGCCTCTATTTTCTCGTATCTTTATTTGATCGTTCATCACGAGAGAACCGGGGGCCAACGCAAAACGAGAGCTTTGACAGGGTAGGGGGTGAGGATCCGGATCTCTATTCTTGTTTGTCTCGCTTTCCTCGCTTCCCCGCCTCCACCCCCTGCGTGCTTCGAGCTCGCTTTTCCTTTCGCGTGCGAAAGGCTGTTAACAGTCTATTTCAAAAGAGGTCGGTTTACACCTAAGAATACTATACAGGAATACAATATAAACATAGCAATATAAAAGGCAAACAGTTGAACATCAAATATACGGCTTTCCAATGAAATTTTATTACAAGTGGATTCATTTTCAAGTGCCAGGATCCGGTTTTACGGTAATCCTGTTTAGTTTTTCGACATTTTCATAACTTTTGGAAACCTCGTTTAATTTTACCTTACATATCAAATATTGCTAGCAAGAAAAGCGAGTTATAATAGAGAAACGCAAACAGTAGAGAGACTGAAAACTGTTTAAAGCAAATATCGGTTTTCTAAACGGATTGTGCTTCCTTGCTACAGTGTAAATAGTTCACAAGTTGTAAATTGTTAATAATATTGTGACAAAAGGTCTAATATTTAGTACATGTTTCGAGCATGGCACTTCTAGAAAAGCACAATTTCATTTATAATTTATAATGTAGAAACTGTGTATTCCACAGGGATCTTATCTCCAAAACTGTGTATGGGTGTGCGCATTTATATTGAGGAAACTTATGCTGAAGTGGCCAAATATTTTGTACAAAGAATATCCGGAATATTCTTCACGGAAACAAACCTTACCGATTCACGCAGATGGAATAGAAACTTGTGTTTACCACGGCGATGATCTCTTCCAAATTGTTTCTTGCACGCAGGCGGACCTACCGAGGAAAGTTTTCAGAAGTGGCAAAATATTCAAAAAAAGAAATCTAATCAGCATTTTTTCAGGCAAACAAAACTTGTTTAATTTTCAAACTTGCGACATAAAATGTCAGATGGAGACAAGTTGTTTTACGCTATCATGATGGTTTATGTCACTCACGCGTAACAGTATTATAAGCTTTTACGTACTTCACAACAATTACTTCATTTAGCCAAAATAAAGACAATTAGGCGCTAGGCAGTTGTCGGAGATAAGCACAATTTTCCTTGTAGACGCACTTTCTAAAGCTAAAGCCTGATTCCTGAGTCCGCGCAAATAACTAAACAGGTACGTTGAATCTGAAATCGTAGAATGTGAACATTCGGGCAAACATAGACACAGCCTCAAGAGAAAGATATCTTCATATTTTCTTGTGCTTTATCGCGTTTTAATACACACCACGTCGACGCCTCGTTAATCAAGCTAAAACGGATAGATAACGCCGGTAAACGTAAGCGATGCTTTTCAATTCCGTCGCTGATCGTTAAACGCCTATTAACCATATAACGCAAGTAGAAGGAGAAGCTTAGTTTGTTTATGACCAGTGGTGACAATCACACCTTTTAACACTCGTAACGATCACTCATTCTAACGTTCGTAAGGAAAGGTAGGTAAGGTCTGCATACAAGCTAAGTGGCCCATCAGGCCGGAGCTAATCCCGCTTTCTTAGCATGACACGACTAGAATTATATCACCAGATGTGCTAGTCCATCGCAGGGTTACCCCCCAGCATTAAATTCACCGGTACCCATTTATACACCTGGGTGGAGAGAGGTACTGTGAGAGTAAAGTGTCTTGCCCAAGAACACAACACAATGTCCCCGGCCAGGGCTCCATCCCGGACCGCTCGATCCGGAGGCGAGCGCACTGACCATGAGGCCACCGCGCCTCCCACAAGCTTCGTAACGATAAATGATATTTACGACCCGGCAGTGCGTTTCCTTCCATCATGTAGCGTATAGGGGTAGTCAATAATAATGTAACAAACGCAATATCAGAGTCGCTAGAAGTTTAGCAAATAGCTAAGAATATATTTTCCTACATAATGTATACCTGTTCTTTTACACGTACAAAAAACAAACAATAATTTGAAATATATTTAGTGCAGTTTAGGCTCGTCTGATCCAGCCATCGACTTTTTTCCAAATTAAAGAAATCTTTCTAGCGTCCTCATCGGCTTAGGTTTAATTCCTCACGGCGTACAAAATTTTCCTTACACTGTCACTAATTAAAGAACCTTGGATGAGACAAAGACAAGTTGACAAGTCATTTAAATTATGGTGAGTGGATTGTACCCTTTGCTTTTAAGGCGATATCAAGCGAAATCCAAAGTGGCCAAAAACCACGGAACCCTTTCAAATGGCTCATCAGAAGTCTTGAACGAAAATGCAAATTATTTGGAAGCTCGTCACTGTTGACAAAGTTTGTTTAAAGAGCTTTTAGTATATTTATTTATGCCTAATCTGCAATCTAGATTTACGTCGCCTCGGGCAATACCAACCAGGAAAATAAAACTTGTTTGCTGAATTTCACCACAGAGTGGCAGTGAAATTTGGCTCTGTGTTTAAGCCGAACTGTCTTGGTTACTTCATGGCTACTGTACGGTAAGGCTAGAAGTTATGTGATACGTGTTCTGTGTAGTCAGAATTTGAATGTACGTATACAGCTGATGGACTCAGTTCATAATTTTTCGAGGGAGAAGCACTTATCTAGATCGACGTGTGAAAGCATTTATGCAAAATCTTTCTTTCAGTAGATGTGGTTTGTCGTTATCTTCCAAAAGCATAAGCTGACGGAATCAAGTATATTTATATTAGTATACATTCTTCCGGAGTAATTGCAACCACAACGATTTCGTTTTGTCGGTGATGATGACCATACTTTGTTGAAATAACGTAGATAGTTGTAGACAATGCTTTGCTCTGTTGTTGTGTTCACTGCGGTGGAACCCGGAAAGTCTATCAGTTTAGTTAGGTTTTGTTCTCCTGGGTCAATTCACAATTTCTAAAATTCTTTTATACTCTTTTCTTTTTCTATAAGAATATTGTTGTTTGTGGGTTCCAGGCTCGAAACAACTTTTTTTTTATGACACTTCTAACATGCTGTGTTGTCAAATATATCTTGTGTATTAAAATGCGCGGGCCAATCAAAACAAGACCTACGTATCTACCTCTAAGGAAGTGAATATCGTCGGAGGTCCTTTCAGCGCTGAGTTCACTATTGAGACAACATAGAATGCCAGGGGGAATTCTCTTCAGAGTCGGGTTTTGGCGATTAAGTGAAAATCTTTTATACTCAGAAATAACAGCTCTTGGAAAATTGCATTAAAGGGACAGTACCACCAGAGGCCTTTTAAGTTTTTGTGCAAAAAGTATCCTAGAATCACAATGGTGCGCCCACTGATAAACAAAATATCCTTTAAACGACAAATAGGTTTCACAAACGTTGTTTACAGTGTTGTTTACAGACAAGTAGGAAAGAAAACGTCCAAAATTTGATAACGTCGGGCCGACGTTTTCAAGTTTGACATTGTTACTTGGAGGAAAATCAGTGAAAATCATTGATCTCTAGGAGGTTTTGGGGGTTTTCAGGTGTTTGTGGAACAAAACCCCCCAAAAACGACGAAACAGGCAAAATGGACAACAGAAATCAGGCAAGGTCAGTTTATCTACTTAATTTCATTCACAAAAGTAACATTTTATTCCATTGCGCGATTTTATCCTTCGTTATTATAAATTCCATACAATGCCTTGTAGGGCGCTCAAACTCTCAATGGCCCAATGCGTAACACAACACCGCGCACTTAAGTCAGTCATGTCTCACTCGATACGCGTACATGAATTATTAATATTTGATCGATTCGTCGAATCGTGAGTTTGGGAGGCCTTTGGCGATTCTATCTGAATTGATTTTGAGAATGCGCGTGTCCAGCGGTGTCACTGTTCGCCTGAAGATCGAGCAACGAAAACTTCTTTGTTTACGGAAGCATTCATCAAGAGCAAGAACGACTTAGTGAAATTTCACGTGGAAGACAATGTTCTCAAATGAGTTTTTCAATGTTGTTATGTGTTCAGAAATTGTCGATCGAACGCCAAACTTCTTCCATGGTAGATAAGTCAGATTCTTGCCGTAGGAGATCGACTTGAACTTGAAGTTTTATCCGTCCCTGCGGCTCGGTCATTCGTTTCGGTCACGTGCTCCGGAGCGAAAAATGTGGCCCAGACAAAAATCCGAAAAGTGAGACAATTTGGGCGCTTACCATTCGATCAAAAATTCCGTGGCGAATTTCCGAAAATTTCCATGGGCAAATGGTACAGTCTTTTTCCAGTGTGTCGGGAAGACGATAATTGTTCGCTTGGAATTTTTCAATGACTTCTAGGTTTAAGTCACAAATGTAGAAGTAAACAGAACACTGATAAGTCGACATCGTGACTTTTTATAGACCACAACATCAGACATCTTGCACAAACCACAATGGCAGCGAAAACGTCGCAAAACAAGGGGTTTAATGAGTCGTACAATGGTTCTGCACGCGTTATAAATCTTTGTACATTTCCCAGTCAACCTATGCAAAACAAACAAGTACACTATGGGGCATTATTTTTATAAAATGCTTTCTTCACGAATTTAGCTGTAGTTAGTATTTGCCGACATATAAGTAGAAAGGTTCTAAAGTGCTTCTTTTATCGAATGCGCGTCGCTGTCATCCTTGCGTGAGATGTCCAAAAGAACTAGCTAGCGCTGAGTAGAAAATTGGGAATTGGCATAAATTCCGAAAAAGAGGACATCCTCGTGAGGTATACCCAAATTTTCGAAAAAGTTTTCCTGGAAATTTCCGTTCCATTTGACTTTCCTCCCGGAATTTCCAGAATTTCCGGTTGAATGGTTCGCTTTTCGGAAATTCAACAATTTCCGGATTTTCTGGAACTTCTCCCAAGAAATTTTTAAGTACCATTTGTCCCCGTTTCGAAATTTCGAAATTTTGGGTCGAATGGTAAGCGCCCTTTGACTCACTTTTTTACCGCACTGATTTCCCCTTGCGGAATGGAATTCTCCGAGCGTTTCTGGGAGAGGGACCACTAGAGAAAAGCTTTTGGTTTAATGTTAACTGGCTAAGTTAAACGGCTCATTTGGATCCAAACGGACATTTATTTAGTCAGAAGCATCGCCTCTTTCAAACCACAGGCGAATACTGATTTATACTCAAAATATTTAAGGCCCAGTTCATACGTTGCACTTCTGCCGTGTCGAATTCAATTCAATTAAGTGCGGCAGAAATGCGACAGCTGATTCATACGTCGAATCTCTGCCGAATTCAATTCTTTGAATTGATACTGCCGTGTATGTCGGTCAGCGGAAAAATGTTACAAAGGTTACGTAACTATCTAATATGGCGGACAAAGATACTCAACGGAGGCTTTTTATTTTGCAAAAAATATTGAAGGAAGGCGAAAGACTGAGGAGGCTGACAAAGCAGCAGGATATGCTGCATTGTCTTCAGCAAAAGCATAGGATAATAATTCAACTTTTACTATTTATTGCGCTCGTCAAAGTTGTCGTTGGAGCAAACAACATCTACCAGGTCGGCAACGTGGCTATCTTGCCACTGCCCATTTCTGCCTTGTCTCTTTTTTTCGGCGGGACCAAATTTTCATTGTCAGACAAAGAGCTTTCTTCTTCAAAATCTGACTCTTCCCTCAGTGATGCCATCTTGATAACTAGCTTCAGTCTACGCATGTTCAATACATTAACGTAATGTATGAATTAGATTCGACACGGCAGAAATTCGACGTTTGAATCGGTGTCGCATTTCTGTCAGAAATGCGACAAGACCAGTCGAACGTGCGGCCTAAATGCGACAGCCGATTCAGACGTCGAATTTTTGCAGAATTTAATTCGTTGAATTGAATTCGACACGGCAGAAGTGCGACGTATGACCGGGCCTAAGTTTCTATTTTATGTAACCGCGGCGCCTGATCAAAGAAAACAAAAATGTACCAAATTTCATAAATTTCAATAGTAAGCTAGAGCAGGAGAAAACAAACAGCGGTTACAAACATAACAAGGTTTTGCATGGTATATTATACTTGACGTTTCGCATGTTTGTAACCGCTGTTTGTTTTCTCTTTCTCTTGAAATTAAAATGGCCAAAAAACAAGAATTTTTATGAAGCTAGAGTAGCTTTCTAAGTTCATGTAAGTTGGTTATTTAAGGTGGCTCGATAGGCTGAAGGGGACCGAAAACTTACAAATATAGTAAAGAAAGATCAATTGTGTGCGATTGCACTCATGAAGAAAAGGTAAATTTTTTAGGTTTTTATTTTAAAGCGTTGATAGCATTGACGCCAGCCGTCCTGCTCTTTGATGAAACAAGATTTGACTTTCAAACAAGCACATCATCCAAGTTTCTGTTTCGTTCTGTCGAGTGAACCAAAGGTTTGACAGCTAACTGCTGTTTTCTGTGCTTTTCACAGGCTTTATCTGGAAATAACCTTTTTTTGCAACAAACCCAGGCGACAAATTTTCTTGTGTCACGTGACAGATATCGAATTTTACGATTATTTTGGCAGGTTGCATTACGACACCATTGGTGTTTGATTAGCCCGAGTTTCAGGAATTTCTCCTTAATACTCTCCAACGTAGAACGTTCCTCATGACGTCAATTGGTACAAAAGTAGACTTTTGAGAAAAATGCACTTAAAGTTTCTTTCACGATGGATTAAGCATTTACCAAACCAGGAAGTTGGGGGAGGGCTGCGTTTACAGGTTGCATATTACAGGAGTGTAAATGTTGTTGTATTTTGTGAAAAGTTACTGCAGTTGTAGGAAATATTACTTTCTATAAGGGAAACGAATGAGATTGTTATGGGAAACGTGATAACAATTATCGAGCTGTGTATGTCTTAACAGCCTTCCTACAAAGTATTGTTCATATGTATTCAAACTAATCTCCATTTGTGGTCACTTTCTGTCTGTAAACAACCGTTGCTATGACCGTTGCTGCGTAAAAAAAGTTATACCACTTGGTACTTACCGTGAATTTTACACTCATCTAGACGCAAATTCAGCAAAATCGTTTCAAAATGCTTTTTACAAGTGTTCAAGGGCTTTAAATGTCATGTTTTTAAAAACATCGTATTTTTGATAAATGTCGTCCATTTTCAGCCTATCGAGCCACCTTAACAAAATCTTGACCGCTAAGGCCCGGGTCAAACGCCGTACTTCACATGAGCCGAACCTAATGACAATTTGGGTTGATTCGAATAATTAAGAACGCCTAATTTGAGTCAAACGTCGATCTTAATTCAGTCGTACCGAACTGCTACACCAAAGAAACAAAAAAGCGGTCTTGTTGGGCAGAGGTTTTTCAAGGTAAAATCAATGTTTCGCCCGCTGTACAATTCACGGTAACCAGGCCGCTGATTGTGAAAAACTGATGGAATATGCAAATACGTTAACAGTGATGATGCGATCATGCATATGTAATAAGCACGCGAGGGCTCAGAAAAATAAAGCGCGTTCTTTCGTGAACGAAACAGTGAAAATGGAGACTTTAGACCAGAAACTGCGAAAACATTTCTTCCTCCGACAGCGTGTGTTGAGTACTGTGTGCCTTGCTAGAAGGCTTCTTTTGAGCAAGGCTTTCCAGCTTTCCAACCTGGAATTTGGTCGTTTTCTTCTGGAAGTGAGCATTTGTTGCATAATGGAAATTTACAACGAAGGCAGCGATATTTCGTCGTGTCCAAACATGACTTACAAGAATCTTCATCATCTTCATCCTCAAAACCACCTCGATAGGCAGCCATGTTGGGAAAAAGCTGAGATCTAGGCTGACTCATACATTTGAGGCTAATTCATACATTAACATGACTTAACTTTGATTATCATTGATTACACGTTTGGTTCGGCTCATGTGAAAATCGGCGTTTGACTCAGAGTCGGTCCTAGGTTTTCTTTACGGCTGGCCAGGCATGAAAAACGGCTCAGCCACTCGAAATAAAATCAGTCGAACTTAATTGGGTCAAAGGCCGAACTTCACATGAGCCTAATTCATTGAATTGGGTTCGGCTCATGTGAAGTACGGCGTTTGACCCGGGCCTAAGCCTATGTAGTAAACAAGAATTCGCTCGCAGCGCTGTCTTGTAACCAACAAGTTTTACGGTAGGTTGGTTACCCTGCGAAACTAAACTTAACCTTGCATATAATTTCTATACGTACATCTCAGTGCGAACCACTTAACCACAGACTTCAGTACTTGCTAAACAGCGACGTCCTACAGCAACCTTTTATAGAATTCTCTTTAATATGCATGTAAGGAGATGAAAAACAACAAGGCCAGCCCTCCTTGCACTCAGATCACAAGGCAGCGACACAATTATTATTTCATCATTGCAACTGAACGCTACTAGAACTGAACTCAATGACACAGACAAATATTTCAACAGATTTGTAATGTTAAATTCGTACTGGAGAGAAATAGTCCGCTTCCAGTTGTCTATTGACCCACTATTACAAAACATTCCGCAGTTGAACAGAAGTTATTACAGATCACAACCTGTTAGCATTCGAAGTGGTCGCTTAGGCTTCCAGTTGAGGTGCATGTCGAATAAAAAAGTTTGTTTAACAACTGAGCATAATAATTTTCTAACCGTAAGTTCTAAGGAAGTTGCTCTTCTGTACCAAACTCCGGCAAACTTGCTAAAACTTACAATTTCGAATCCGATCCCAGACATCCCACTGCACTCCTACGAGTTGCAATTATCAGTATCTTCCCCGACTGAGTTATTTGGTAAGAATGATTGAAGTTGTCTGGATAGCTGGCAAAGTTGATCAAGTTATGAGCCCCTTCGGTTTCTTGCTGTACGTAAAGATTTTCGAAAGACCTGGAATATAACTCCCTTTAGTCCAGCCAAAATCAATAACAAGCATTTTGCTGCTGACCCCTCCATTATCTATGCCCAAACGCATGCTCACCCTGTTACTGTCTAGACTTCTCCTGGCCGTTCGTGTGGGATACGTCACCGAAATCAATTGACCACGAAGGCCTGGGAGAAAGCCGTACAGGAACTAGGCAAGAATTGCCCTTGAATCTTGCTGAATTATCTGTCCACAACGTACGACACGTTGGATGCTTGTTTCTGAAGGGCACAAAAAAAGGTTCGTTTGTTTGGGCTGGATAACTGTCGAGTCGCCTTATCAGGTAGATTTGCTGTTTTTTTTGGATAATAACTAATATTTACGTTTGTGTATCTCAGTATTAATTAGATTCACGGCTAAAAATTATTGTTTTTATTCATCTCACGTGCAAACGTAAATCCTGACATCATAATTGTATCCACTCAGTAGAATTTTTGGCTGAGATCATTCTTATTGTTATTGAAGTTAAATTGCCAAGAATTCATGCATTTCAGTAATCATTTAATATGATGTATAATCTGTTTGAGGTAACTGGTATTGTTGTTCAAAGGCACATGTCATGAAGAACGGATTTATTTGTATCTATTAAATACATTTACTGTTCGATGTTATGGCTATTGAAGTCCAAATTGCAAAGATCTGTCCACTAAATTTTCGGTTGTTATTATTACGCTGTTATTCAGTTTAAAACTCATATTGTATTCTGTATTAAAGCACAGTATCTACTCGTAGAATTTCTCTTCAAATTTGTAACCTCTAGTTTAGCTTAATATATCGTGAATATATTGTGTAACCACTTATGAAAGCGAACCATTTTACGAATCAGGCAAGCCCGAGGGCTCTTCTTTTAGTTGCAAACCGCAAGATATGAAACATGATATAGCATTAAAAAGCCTGACCTTAGGTCTTGCGAATGAGTGGGTTCTGTTTCCTCGTAACTCAATGTCCACCCACGACTTCTCCTGAAACTCTCGGAGACTAAAAAAGAATTAAAAACTGTAGAACTTGTTTGAAAACTGCAGAATGTTGAATTATGCAAAGGAATTGATAAGTAAGGAAAGAGCGGGGAAACGTCTACAAGCTAGCGAGTCAAAATTTAATTCAGAATTTAAAAAAGTGGAGCGAGTTTGTTAAACCAATCATGAAGCGAGGAAATGCAAAACTAAAAGAAATAAGAGACTGAAGTGAAAACCTTTCAATCGCCGCTATTGAGGATTTGCTATACTTAGAAATTATCTATGGGATATAGTAATCAACATTTATGGTGAAAGAACTCATGCACAGCGCTGCACTCTATAGTACTACGTGTTAAGGCTCTATGGGGCTTGACTAAACAATGCGTTCAGTCAAAGTGGCTTGAAATCACCTATAAAGAAGATGTTAGTATTCTATAAATTTGGCTTACACCGCCTGGGGACGCCCACGGTCTCGTAACTTTGCCGCGACCGAAACAGAAGTCGACCTTAAACGCTAAAAAAAAATGGTCCAAATAAATATTGTATTTGCATTTGGTTTAGAAGCTTGTTAAATTTAGTAATTCTCTCAAAATTCAGAGTCCGAAAGACCGTGTACAACATGAAAAAGTATTAGGTGGTTTATTAATAGAGCAACAAAGAAGATAGACATACATTGGACGGTTTTGCATACTCTAAAGGGGACGTCAATTCTCCATTGACAACAAATTGTACGAGCTGACCGTGAAGTGATGAATGTGCATTGAAAGACGAAATGGCGCTTAGTTCATTTTGCGATGCATGTGTCGCCTTTTAAAAAGCGCTGCGGAATTAATCAAACGGTAGTGGTACCGTTAAAAAGAACGGAAAAAACAGCGGGTAATTTCTTGTGCTTTTTAACCTTCGTTTCTGGGTAAGTAGATTCAATGTATGCACTTTCTATTGCGTTTGAATTGATATTCAGCTACGAGCCGAAATAAAAAAAAACCCGAGATTGGATTTCGCGTTCGGTGGCCTCAATTGTATTTCTTTATTATTATTTTGCTGTTCTTATTTCGTCATAAAACGGTTATAAAAACTTCTCATATTGATTCTTTTACCGATCGGAGGGAACTGAAATGAAATTCACGAAATGGTACTTTGTGCGTTGTTTAGATATATTACTCCACTCGTAGTACACTGTATTTTCATAAAGCCTAATAGTATTCTTTGTATAGTCTTAAGCTCAACATCTTAGCGTGTTTCCACTGTATTAACGTTACCAGGAACATACAAAACCAAGGATTAGTCTTATGCAAACTAAATCGGATTACTTCGAGCGGAGAAAATACAATGACAGAGAGAAACTGCGTTCTCGTCAACGATTTACTTCGGCGGAACAAAGAAGTTCTACGGTAGAACGAAAATTAGGCGTTTTATTGCAAGTCAAGTAAGTGTTTTCCAAGTGGTCTCTCCTTAAAAGCAGGCACATAGGTATTTGATCACTAGGATATATTGTTTGACGATTGTATAAGAGTCCATGGGGGATTGCGCAATCACTCACAAGTCCTCCGAGCAAGACTCCGGTGTCCATCTTGGTCTAATTCACAACGGGGTGTCATTTTCACATTAGTTTCGGCGGAAACCCCAGTTTTGCCGCCAAAACATATTCTGGAAAGATCTTCGGGGCTAGTATGCTGATATCCAAATGACCCGTGTTATTTAGCCTGTGTAAATTCAGTTTCATCTTGTCATAACACTTTGGAGAAAATTATACGAAGACCTAGCGAAAATCGCCAAGTCGAGCGCAAGTTGTTTAATATGTGCATATGTAGACGAATTGCCAGCGTATGAAAATTTAACAGCTACGTTTATTTTTCAAAATCCAACTAACGTGCTAAAACTGCTAGCGAGAATCAGTAGTTAAGACATGGTTGTTCAAATAATTTTCTCTGTTTGGTCTATCGTTCTTTTACTCGTTCTTAAATTTCTTTTGTAGTATTCAAAATAAGGAAGTTGATTGATTTTCATTCAGCTAACCGAAATTCTAGAAAATAGTTGTTTCTGTAAAATGCATTAAACAAAGTCGACTTGAGCTATAGTACTGGAATTTTTTTAAAAAAAATTGTAGGGTTGCTTTCCATTCGATGGAGTCCATGAAGTCCATGAGTAGTTTCCGGCGTTCAATATATTTTTTCAATACAATACAACACGAGAAACGTGGTTCCTGTTAGTGTTGTAAGACTATTTTACCTTCAACCGACGTTACCAACATGCCAACAAAGCAAATAGAATGGGGTTCTGACGAGTGAAACGTTTTTTTTTTTCTCCTTTTATTCAGATCGGTGTTCATCGAATTGCAGCATAATCTTATTTCATTTCTTCTGCTGATTATTTGTTCATGAATTCTCATGGATCGACTTTTTTCGTTTGACTTTAGCTTTACTTCTTGAGGAGAATTCGGTTGTCGATCGATGAGAGTTTTGACAAAAAAACGCTTAAGTGTTACTCGATTAAAAATGAAATAAAGAAGCCCAGAGATCACATATTCCCATACAAATTTCTGTTACTTAGCTTTGAGAATAAATTTAGCTGGGTGTATAGAGACCTATATATACTATTCTAATGTAATACACAAAAGGGACAAGCAATTTAAGGGAACCTCTTTCGATATACTGTTGCGACTGGAACAAAGTTTAATTCCTTAACTTAAAATTCATCTTAGCTAGTGGTGGTGTCACAAATCATATAGTTCTTTGATTTTAAACGAAGCTGAATTAGGAGACAGGGTGCTCACCAAAAGGCCTTTAACAATATGGTAAGCTGTCTTAAACTATTATTCTTATATAAGGCCATGTAAAAACAAATCTCAAAAGCGACAATGTAGCGTGGAAACATGGACATTTGTTATCGATTCTACGCCATCTTTGCTATTCTTGTAAGAGAAGCGTTATAGAGAAAGCCAAGAGAAATCCCACCATGTAGATTTATTGACATTAGGTCGTAATAATTGAAAAACCAAAGAAAATGTTGATCATGAAATGAGGAAGATGATGATTGAAATTGTAAATGCGTAAAATTTTATTGAAGTCCACCATAATGACCCAGTCTACACCGAACAAAATGATAAAAAATTTGCTACTCAGCGGGATTACTGGGCAAAATGGACAATTAAACGAAAACTGGAGACGAATAGACTACTCTAATAAGTTACGTGCAAATCACCATGACTTAAGCCAACTTCCGAAGGTTACATTTGTGGCGACTTTTAGCTCAAAACGATTTTTAAAAAGTGTAGATACTTTACATCAGAAATAAAAGCAAATTTTCGACGTCAGTATAAATATAATGTTGTCTGGTCCCCATGAATAGATGCGGTTTCTTTATTTTCATCGCTTCCGTTACTTTGATAGATGTCAACTTTTGGCCTTGATCCCCGATGCCGCTTCTGCTTATCACGCAAACTTGTTGTGTTGTGGAAAGGTGAGAACAAATTAAATCCAAATTTAATACGAGCAATGGCGTTTCACACCTCTGCAATATGGAAAATATAACTTTACAAGATCACAAATAGTAAACCCATTCTAAAATTACTTTTGCTTTCGCTGTTGTCTCTTCCTTTGGATACCGGTAGGAACAGGTAAAGAAATATTGCTTAAGGAATATTCAATGATGTAGAAAAAAGCCTCAGATTGTAGAACAAGATATACAAATGTAAAGTCTCTTAATGTCTTTGCGAGAACTTGAACTAGAAAATAAACTGAGCAAATCTGGAACTTCGTCGGCGAAGAGAGAAAAGAGAAGAGAGAAGAATAATAAATTAAAATAAAACTTCAAGCAACAAATATTGACATTCTGGTTGTGTTTGTACACCTCTCAAGATCTCCACGTAATCTGTTGCCATTTATTCCTATCACAAATCATACACCGCAGTCCAATACATTATCTGACGTTTGTCTTAAGCTGAAGCGTTAAAAGCACAGAAAAATATATAGGTTACCCACTTTGTAATGTGATAAGATGAATTGAAATGTGAGTTTTATTTTAACTCGAAGCAAATTTTTATTTCTAACTGAAAAATAACTAAGTTAATGTGGTGGAATACGGTGGTATAAAGCAAACTTGGTTTTTCTCGAGATAAGTGAATCATCTAAAATTAAAAGTAGAGTTAACAAAGTCCCCATAAATGTATATTCCATGTAATATTTCTTGTTTTCATTACGATGATATTGTGATATTGTCTTGTTTTAAGCTTTCAACGGAAGTGGAATGATAAGCCTGAGAATTGAATTATAACTTCCATATGCGTCGACGCTACCAAGACTTAAGATTAACTAAGAAGTTTTTTTTAAATTATGTTTTTAACAAATTTATGTGGTTTGAGGAATTTTTATTTCAGCAACTAAACTAATGGAAACGATACAGATAAGCATTTTTTTAAAATATAAAGTTAGGTTTACTAAGAATATGGAATAAGCTTTGCTACATAAACAAAAAAATAAAACCAACTGTCGTCAGTGACCTTTTGTGCCTTTCAAAGCTATATTGTTTTGGCATGCATGCTATCATATATGCTTTCTGAATATTCAACATCCGCTGCGGAGTCTTTCAACTGAAGTCTGGAATTATCAGCTCCATTATTTTCTGGCCCTTAAAAATGATTGCAGCAAGTAGGCGGTTCCCACAGTTGAAATTTGCGCCCTTAATATGTAGAATGTATTATGTTTGATACATCTGACATCGCCCTCTCTCTTTTTCCAACAAGTCGAAAAGAAATAACTTTTTTGTTTACAAAGCCTGGCACTGCTCTGCATTTTGATAACAATCTTTTTTTGCTGTTTGCTAAAGTAAACTATGTATACAGTCTTGCATCGACTATTCATAGCCTGCAGTTCTCTTTGAAACACCATTACTTATCTGGATCGGTTTGATAAACAAACACTGACGACGGCGAGTTAATATACATTTAATTTAATGGACGCAAATATTCCTAGTATTTTCAGTTTGTTGTGTTCTAAATTTCGGAAAAAAATATCTCTATACTATCCTGCCAGACACGAACTTTTCTAGCGTTTGGTGGAGTTTTATTGGTAGTTTTTAAAACGATTGATGTAACGTCATTCAGTTCCCTTGTGAACGACGTGATTTGAGAGGAAGTCAAATGTATGTCAAATATTAAAAACGCAATAATGTTATATTCACTTTATATTAAAAAGGTTCAATCTAAGTTATCTTTTTGAAAGAAGTTTTAATTAAAATGCTGCGTGGAATATACAGCAGCTGGCCATACCGGGAGCAATCTTATCATATCGCCCAAAAAGATCACATTTCCTTCGTTAAGACAAACACTGTCATTTACAATTGGACACAAATAAATAAAGAACTAAAAACTGTACAATATGGATTTTAAGAATTTCGTTGAGCAAACCGTGGGTTGATCTTACTAAAATACTTTTAATCGACTGTGAGTTAATTGTCCAGTAATGACATTGAAACTTTCCCAAGATTCGGAAAAGAAGTCGTGTACCCAATCAAAGAACGGTTTACTGCACGAGTTATTTACTTTTCAAAAAAGGATTCTTGCAGGCGGAAATAACTTAATATGCATTTGTTTCCGTTGGCACTCAAGGCAGGAGTTTCATTCATGAATACATAAATACAGCGCTATTTTCTTGTTCGGCGGAAGGAGTAATACCCGCAGCAGTACCGAAGTTTGCCAACAGGCCATTGTTTTTGAAGCTACCGCTAAAAACCCGGTAGGATAATACGTCTTGTAGATATCAGATAATTTATATATGGTTTTAACAGTCATTCTAGGCGCCATGAATATGCTGTTATTTTCACATTTGTAAAATGTAAAGTAGAAAAAGTCTGGCTCAGCAAGGGAGTTTGATATTCGCCAAATTAATTACTTGCAAGTGTCCCTAATTCACAGATATATTCGAGGCGAACTTCGAGTTTCCCTTAGTCCTGGTAATGTGGGCAACGGTAAGATTGTCAGTTTCACTGTTACACGTATGTTTCAGCTGAAATTTTCACTTATTGAATAGCCGAGCTGTAGGCAGCACAAGTTACAATGAGTCACAGGAAATCTCGTGCTATCTCCTTAGATGGAGTAAAAGGTCGTTTCGAGTCGGTTTTCTCAAATCGGTTCCATCCTCTTAGCTTACTTACCTTTCTGCATACAACGAAGGTTAGTGTCTAAAGAAGGATTGAACATCTTTTTATGACTGTCGTAGTAGTACCAGATTCATTTGAACACATGCGCTGCTTTTGAATGGACAAAACTCTATTCGGGTGACAGGACAAACTGTTTTCTATTTCTAGACGGTTGGAGCCTCAAATCGTCTAAAACGGATCTTTTATTCCTTCAGTTTTGAATACAAAATTTTGTTGCTGTAAATTGGTCTCAAGCGCATTCATAAACACCCACGCCTTTCGCTTTGATGAAGAAAGCGTCTAGAGCACAGGCGCGCCCTAAATAAAATATTTATAACAATTTGATTTTTCATACCTCAATCTCACTCTTGGGTACATTATTGGCATGTTACCAAAATTGCGATTTTTTTCCACCAGTCTCCTGGCGCCTATGTTTCGTTTCCGGTTTCAGCCAAAGCTAAAAGTCTGCATACGAGCTAAATAGCCCATCAGGCTGGAGCGTTCGTATCCCGGTTTCTATAGAATGAAGCGACTAGGAGTATTTCCTCTCTCCCCTTAGATGGAATGCTAGTCCATCGCTGGGCTAAGTTCGCAGCATTGTAATCCCTGCAAAGCACTGAATGTTTCCTATTAGAATTATAGACGACTTTAACCTTTATTAATGTTTTGGTTGTTTTGTCGTTCATTTTCAGAACTTTTCAAGACATGGCCAACAAAGGTAGTTTTACCATCCTATTGATCTTTTGGCTGGTCGCAGCAGCTATGTCATTCGAAGCCGGAAATGTCCAACTCGAAAAAGGAAAAAGGTTTCAAGGCATCGCCAAAAGGGTAATTTTTCACTTGTTATTGATGTCCCACAGTTTGGTTTAGGGAATGGAAGGGGAAGGCTGAGAAGGAGTTGGGGATGGGAAGGTGGAATAAAAGATGCAACTGAGAGGGTATTCGCTGTCCTGTTTTGGCTGCGATTAGTGGTGTTCAAACTTCATTTTCCACCAGGGCAGTACAGGCGCTGATTTTACTCTCTCTCCTGTCTGTTGCAGAAAAAGAGACATGTAAACAAATTGGCGTCAAGGGTGTTTTACATAGCCTGGTTTAGATATAAGATAAAGTTTGGGAGATAGAAAAACCCTGAATGTTAAACTACTACCAACCATTCAATTTATGACCGAACCATTTTTTTCATATTGCATTCCAACCAAGGTGGCTCGTTTAGATTAAAACCAACACTGAGTAATGTCCATAATTGATTGCAGTTACGAAAACTGCGAAATTTACGACAATTCGCCATGCCAAAGTCTATGTAATCTATTCAAAGGGTGAGAGGGAAGCCCTGTCCAAAGTTACAAGAATTGCGAAAATTACGAAATTTACGAAAACTGTGTAATTTACGATAATTCGCAAGACCATTGACAAAATCAACAAAATTTATTCAAACGGTTGCAGGGAAGCCCAGTCCAAAGTTACAAGAAGTGCGAAGATTACGAAATTTATGAAAACTGCGAAATTTATGAAAACTGCGAAATTTACGATAATTCGCATACCACTTACAAAATCAACGAAATAAGGTTGGAGGAGTTGTACAACAATTTAATACGCCACATGGTTGTAGAATGGTGAAATTTTTTTCTTGCGCTCTATCATTCCAAAGACAGGCGAACGCTAAAATATCGCTGATAGCGTTCTAGAATAAGAAGACGGTTTATTTGCTGAGTGAGTGCTTCGCTACATGGTTATTAAAAGGTGTGTTCAGTGGAATGTAATATTCTCCTCCCGCATTATCTTCCTATGAACACGCACGCTTGGTAGAAGGTGGAATAGATCATCGCTCAGGCAACAAGAAAACGATTATCTCGTGTTATGTTTTGCTCGCGTTATGTTAATTTCATATCATTCCGCTCACTTTCCCATAAACCGCTTTTAATACGATACTCGGTCAACAATAAACGCCTTGAGAACGAGAGAAACATACAGCTTGTGATCTTGTCTTGTGTGTTACATGTATGCAGTAATGACATATTTTCATCCCGCTTTATCGTTCCAGACAGAACAGAAATAGGCCTGTCGTCTTTGGCGGTCTTTTTGTGTTATGTTAACTGCGAAAAATCGCAAATTTTGTAAAATCCGCAGGTCGGCACTAGTAGGTGGAATTTGTATTACAAAGAAGTGCAAAAAATCGCAAATTTCGCAATGACTTATTGAAAAATCGTGAAGGTAGCGAAAAATCGTAAATTTTGTAAATTTTGTAAAGTTCGTAAGCCGGTGCTTGCTGGTCGATCAGCATGAAATTGTAAATTTCGGCACAATTAACGCACCGAAAAATCGTTGAGGCAGCGGATTTTTGTACATCTTGTAGAATTTAACGAAAAATCGCAAAAATTGTTAAATTTGAAACTGAAACGAAAAGTCGTAAAATTTGCAAAATGTGTAACTGTAATATTTTCACCGCGCTTTATCAACCCTAGGCCTCTTGACATTGTGTTCCAGCGCGTACAAACGTTTAAAAAAATCTGGATTTAGTAAATCCCAAAAAAGTCTGTATTATGGGCCAAGTGGCTCATCAGTCGGGAGCTTATCCCGGTTTCTGAAGGATGAAGCGACAAGGAGTATTTCTACTTCTCCCGGACTTGCATAAGGCAGCTGCGCCCGCAGTACGAGCGGCAGTCAAAAGTTAGCTGTCTACTGAAACGACACAGTAATATCTTTTCCTTCGAAGCTAGCAAAAATAAAGGTAATGGAAAAATTGCTTTAGCCTCTTCTAATTTTTAACTTGAGAATTCCGGGTTTAATTTGACGAGGAACAGCACATTTTGTTTAAAATAATCACTTATGTCCAGGATTGAACGCAAGTACTGTTTAATTAGTACTTCTTATTTGGTAGGGCTATTTGACATTTTCATATTACTTCATATTTGACAGAATTGTGTGTGTTTTGGTGGCCTTTTACCAATGAGGACACTCTGTGATGCTTATCATAAGGAATTTGAATTTCATTAGCGTTCAATCCTGGACATATCTGAAAATAACACAACTACTATCCTACCTGGCGATACGTAACAAACTACGAGAGAGTTGCCATGCCGGACGCCGGCGACCCATTTTTGCAACAAATTGGAAGCTTGGAGACACAAAATGCCTCATATTTTTTACTTTTTACAATCTGATAGGTTTCAGTTTGGAATTATAAATTCCTCTTTGTGAATATTCAATGCCATCTCCAGTAAACAACAGTTACCTGATTTAAATGCTTTTCCTGTTGCCTTACATTGACGCCAGGAAAGTTTCCTCCCTGCTGATTCCTGATTGGTCAATTGAAATTTCAGGCGCGCCAGCCGTATGCAAGGCCAGGTGGTTCATCGCAGAGTTACCCCCAGCATTAAATTCGCCGGTACATATTTATGCACCTGGGCGATGAGAAGCACTGTGACAGCTAAATGTTTTGACCAAGAACAACACAACGTTCTCAGCCAGGACTCGAACCCGGACCTCTCTAGTGTACTAACCATGAGGCCACCACTCCCAATGTAGACTGCTTAAAAGGAATGCTTCCTTTGTAAATGGGATCATGATTTGTTGAGTATAGTGGCTCAACAAAGTAGATATTCGAAGGTATATGAGCTTTAAAAAGAGCCAGAACTCGAAATTCATTTTTCAGTTTTGGGCCTAGAGAGGGTTATCGGTTTTTGGCTTTCTATCTTTTAGTACAATCAGGATGACAACTTTCGCGAAACATACCTAATTGGCGACAGTAGCTCCCCCTTGGTGGCCGCGCTGTTATTGCTTTATAATCAGCGTGTTCTCTGCAGAGACCTTAAGCGCAGATGTTTTAATTTTAAACCACGGACGTCAACCGGACGTTTATGTTCTTGGTTTTTGCATGTGCATGCTTACCCTCCAACAATCAGATGAAAAGTTCTCAATTTGAATATTTAATTATAAAACGCGACAACGAAGAGAAAATTCGACTTCCAGTTTACGTGATGGAGAAGGCATACACAGGCGCTGCACCAGTAGTCTGTGATGGAGCAAGGAAGAAAAGGAAACCATGGAGCAGAAAAAAATAGGAAAATCCTGAGCACCTATGCATAAAGAGTTAATAAACAACTAAGGGCGAATGATACCGAGAGGGATACCGAGAAGAATAGAGAGGTGAAGAAGAGTATAAAAGTAGACAAAAAAGGTGGATGAAAAACATCACACTGAAGCAGGAGCAGTAGGACGAAGCTAATATATGAAGACCCTCTATGGACTAACAAAGACACTCTGCAATGAAAGACCTACAGGCAGAGCAGGGAAGAGCAATACTACATAAAAACGAAAATTTTGCCCATGGAAAAGAAGCAAATATTATAACTGTTGATAATGACAGCTAATTCAACGAGATGATAGCAGTTATTTCAGTTTGTGAACCAACACTAGGTGAAGGTGAAGCTGCAAAACAACTACAAAATGGGAATGCACCTGGAATCGATTACATCACAGCGGAATTATTGAAGGCAGACATGGAGCTTTCAACAAATAGACTACATCAACTGTTAAAGTAAATATGGGAACACGAGAATATCCCAGTAAGCTGGAAGTGAGGGTTAATCATCAGAATAGCAACGAAAGGAGACCATAAAAATGCAAGAACTGGCGGAGCAAAACCGTGCTGTCCATCGTAGGCAACGTGTCAGCGAGGATAAGATACGGAATTGCCTGCTGGAATTCAGAGCAAGCAGGAAGGGTGAGAGAAACAAACGAACAAGTTTCATAGCGGAGCTCCGGTTCTTCGAAGGGCCACCAAGCGGAGCACCATACCCATATAAGAGAGAAAAGGAAACCCATGAATACATTTTTTCATGGTTAGCATGGCCAGTGGTTTGGCTCGTGTGCACCCACTCACGACGCCGTCGTCTCGTGGCGCCCATACTCCAGCATGAAGTATGGGCAACATGGCGCCCATACTCCAGCAGGAGCGCATTACAAGGTGCACGCAACTCCCATTCTAAGGCCATGTAACGACTTTTTTTTGTTCCTGGGCCATGCACGTACTCGGGTACAACAGTCTGTAACAAAGGAGGACGCACGAAAGGTCTAAAATATGAAGCTTTGAAAGCTCGAAGTTTTGTTTTGGCCCAGAAAAGTCACAGGAAGAACATAAAAGGGCTGTAATATATGTAATATAAGTGCTACCAGTCTTTCTATAGAGGTGCAAAACTGGGAAAGTGAATAAAGAAACAGTTCTGCTTAAAAGGTCTGGATGAAGATCATAAATTATACGTAACAAGAGTATTTGGCGTTTTTATACTGTAAAGCCCTAACGAAGCGGACTTGCAAGTAGACGCAAGTTGAAAACTTGTGTCTACTTGCGACTTCGTTTGGCCAGGCCTTACGCGCACTTGCGTTGACTGGCGACGACTCCTGCTTATTTTGGGGGAGATTAAATTTGTGCGCTAGTCGACGCAAGTTATTCACCGTTTGGCCACCCAATTTAAGTTAACGCAAGTTGAGTGACGTCCATTCGTTTTCATAGCAACCTTCTAGCCAGTCCTCAATTTTTTATGCGACTTGTTTGTACTTGCAAGGAAACTTGTGATTCCATTTGGTCTACCTAATGCAAGTCTCGGCGTAAGTTCAAGTTGCGGCTTCTTGCAACTACTTATGAGTCCGTTTGGTCAGGGTTTAAAAATTCTAATCTTGTGCAGTACATAAAGAGTTTTTGTTCTCTATTGTAAAGCTTGCGTTTGTGGCGGGAATAACATGTACTCGAATTGGCTAATTCAAGAGAATTCTTCTACTGTAAGGCCCACGGGCAGGTTACGGGCCGGCAAGATACAAAACAAAAAGCCATGTAACAAATAACTTATTAACCTTGAATGTCCGGTTTTTCGAATTTTTTTTGGTCAGTATTAATGAGGTCTTTACCCGGAAATCTCAAACCTCAGTCTTACCGTACTGGCCTCTATCGCTCGGTCATTTCGGCAAGGTCTCGGTTTGAAATTTCCGCGTGAAAACCTCACTCTCTTTTAATAAAATTCAATAGTGACCAAAAAATTAAATTGTGCAGAAAATTTTGAAGTGTTCATGGTTTGAGTGTCCGTTACAATTCTTTAAAGTTTTAAACCAAATATGTTCTGAGATCATCTAAATTTAACCACGCGCAATATAAAACGAACTAGAAAAAATATTAGGAAGGGAACAATTGTGACTGAACTAGGGCAAAAAATGGTCGTTTTCAAAACCTTTGAGTCGATATTCTTCATTTATTAGCAATCATTTGCTGATGAGGGTGTGCGATTTAATTCTAATTTGTAACTGTTCTCTCCGTAGCTTGAAGCATTGAGGAAAAGAAATTTTGGCTGCCCTAATATTGCAAACACAGATTGCGACCCAAGCGCTCAAGATCCTTGTCCTTGTCCGGTGTACGGAGTTACTTACGAATGCCTGGAGCAGGTAAAAGTTCCAAACGATGATCCAGTTACACGATGGGAATGTGTCAAACAAGTCAAAAAGTAATTTTGATAGGACTGAACGGGAAATTTACTTTTTTGCAACTACACATAGCGTGTTTAATAACGAAAGATACTTTTTCCGCAAAATAGTTTCGACAAATTTTTGTCAGTTGAAGTATGTTACTCTAAGTTGTTTCTTTTTGTTTTATGTTTTATTTATGAGTAAAAAATATTGAAGGAAACCTTTGAAGGAATTTTTGAGGGCCAGAAAACGCGTTCACTATGCTTGTAAACTATATTACAAAAAAAAGTTCTATAGAGCGGCTTCTGCATATTTATCAAGTTATCATATTGTCAACGTAACCAAACTTGTAATATATGGGCAATAAAGGTATTCATGTGGACTAAATTCGTTTGTTATTTGATAATTGTTAGTAGAGTCGTTCCAGAAGAAAATCGGTTGAAAAAGACCTATTTATCCTTGGTTCTTCGGTGTCCTAATGGTAACTGCGAGCTGCTAGCTGATCGCACCCTTTAATGGAAAATCAGTGTATTTCGTGAGTCTGATTTGTTTCCCACTGTTGTTGTTTATTAAACAATTGCAATGTTTTTTGCAAATAAGCCGCATCCTTGATTTTTAAGGAAAGTTTAAATAAAAAGTTGCGGCTTATCCTCCGGTGTCAGTTCTCGGTAGATTATGAGCTCGAGATTTCTATCACACGAATAGCAATCGAGAGCGAATAATCAAATGTCTCAGTAAAAATCTACTAATTGTTAAAAACTTTATCTAAATCCTCTTTACAAACACTTCGACCCCATGAAGAGGCCACCAGTTCGTTAACAAGCTCACACTGCCAGGCTACTCGCTATCTAAAACGAATTACATAATAACCCAAGTTATTCTCTCATTTTGATTGGTTCTCGCCTATGATCTATTAGAGGACAGATGCACGATTGACGTCACCATTACAAAGTTTTTCCCTCTGCCGTATTAAAATGGCGGAAAGTTTTGAGAATTAGGATGGTATTTTACGTGACTGGGCAAAAGATAAGGTACAAAAAAGTTTTGGCGAGGAATTGAACCGGTTTGAGAAGCCAGAAAGCGAAAGAAAAAGCCGTTTCTTTTAAAAAAATGATACAGAAATAATTTTTTAGCAGCCTCAGTCGACAGTTGAGCGCGACTACACCACGCACAACCTTGGTTTTGGTAAGCCGAGAACCACTCCGTTATCTCGAATTTAACAAACCCAATAAACAAAATATTTCTGAGATTAATTTATTTAAAAAAATTAACTTTTCCCAGTGTCAAAACAACTGTTGACTCACTGATTTATGTCAGGAATGAAATATCACTTCTTAAAATTGGTAAGATAAAATATATAACCTTGCTTTCCGATCCGAATGTTCCTGTCCGTTTCAGGCCACAGCAGCGAACTAAGTATAGCTAACCACAACTCACGGTCAAGAGTATCGCAGCCAAAATGTGTCTCCGACACTATATCAACCTGATTTGAGAATCACCAACCACAGAAGGACAAAAATCTCCACCGTCTTTTACGCTCCTTTTATTCAAAACTCGAATCAAATGGCCTTTAGGTTGACCGCAACCACAAGTTTTCCGAGACTACTTTTTCAACTCCTGCAATTTTCAAGGCAACGTCCAAGCTTTTCGGCTCACAGGGCTGCTCCAATGACAAAAACTGACTTGATTATTCCAGCATTTTCTTCAAGATTTGTAGATTTTGCAGTTCAATTCTGCTTTCGCTGTAAGTTTCCATTCCACGAGAAGCGACGCTCAAGTCAGGTTTGACAGTGGCGTGATTTTTCTCGACCAATCACAATTCTTTGCTACGAATAGCAACCAATGAAACTGCTTCATTTTGAATGTATAGATCACGTCAAATGGAT
>CM042753.1:6434317-6436817 GCA_022496165.2 Catalaphyllia jardinei | reverse complement strand
ATGATATCAAGGGTTCTTAAAGTGCCACTGCGACGAAATTTCACTTTTCTTTTTCCGACTTTTTTTTAAACAGGATAACTTACCATCATGTACGATGTCCTTTCGTCCAAACAGATAGAATTAAAAAGACTTCCTTCATTAAAATTTAGCCGCTCGAAAAGCGAAATTCTTCGTCCGCCATTGCTCGAAATTGGTTCTAGTTAAGCCGGCTATTTTCGCAGCGGCATTTCTACTTGTGACGTCATATTCCTAACACGCAATTGATTTACCTTTGATCGCCATTGATGTCATTGGGGTTTTATCTTAGTTCATTTTGGGTAAAGTTTGTCTGAAAGCAGTAGTGAAGGTCCCTCCGAGTCTTCAGAGGCTAGCTTCTGCCCGACAAGTGAAGGTTTCCAATTATACGATGATAGTGCCGAACCAATTGCCACCCAAGAAGCTACCAGTACGCCGAACAAAAAGCTGTAGAGGAAGAAGAAGAGTCTGAGGACATGCTTCTAAGTCGATTTGCTGACGAGACAGATCTATCAGACTGGTATTTTATTTGGTTTCTTCGTATCGATTCTGCTTTTATCAATGCGTCTATTTTTGTAAAAAGAGCTTAAATTCCAAGCAGTTTGTTTCGAAGGAGGTTACGTTAGATCGATCTGTGTCACCGTTTTTGAAAATGTCTGTTTCGTAAATATTGCACGATTAAAATTTCTGTAAATTGGTCAATTACTAAAAATAATAATAATAAGTAAGAAGTAAGAAGTAAGTAAGTAAGTAAATTTATTAACGTGACCAAACACTTAGCTAACCAGCTACTTTACAGGAATAGTCACAAAATAAAATAGTAATAATAATAATGAAAGGAAAAAGTAATGAAAATGATGAATAAAAATACTGAAAAAGATGAAAAAGATTCTATTTACAATGTTTCTAAGATTATTAAATATTATAGTATAAAATATATAAAATGTTTTAAAATATCAGCATGTGATTACGACATGTAGCGGCCAGCCAAATCCGTATCTGATATCTGTTTCTTGAACAGTTTGTAAGAGTCCGCTTTTCTGTATTCATTCGGTAGTTTATTCCACAGGTTGGCTCCTTCGTATCTGAGTGATTTAAGTCCGTACTTAGTAGTATTTACTTTTGGTAATGTCAAGATTTTGTCTCCTCGAAGATTATAATTACTTTCCCTTAGTTCCACTAGATCGCTTAGTGATTCTGACACACCCTGCCTGTTAACTACTTTGTATACAGTAGTCACTATCTTTGCCAATCTCTGATTTAACAACGTTTGGTAACCAGATTGTTTAAGTAGCATTTCATACGACGAGCTATAATCTGTATAAACAAATCTCAATGCTCTTTCACTGAGTTTTTCTAACTTAGTGGTTGCGCCCTTGCTGCAGAAGTTACATGTTTCTGCGCAGTAATTGAAGTGCGGTACAATGAACGACTGGTACAGCTTCATACGCGTCTCGAACGGCAGCATTTTCTTCATCCTTCTCAGTACAGCCACTTGCTGACTTACTCGACGACAGATCTTTGCTACGTGCGCATCGAATTTCAGCTATTTGTCAATCGTAACACCAAGCAATTCCACCTTTTCGTTTAAGGTGATGACTGTGTTTTCGCATACAAATCTTGGTGGACCAGTTCGTAGGTTGCCAAATACAATAATGTTTTTATTTTTGTTTTATTTTTGTGATGTTTTTATTTTACCCATACATGTAAAATTATGTTTATAGGTGCATGTGTATAAATTGTTCGTTGGAGTTGGTTGTCCAGCATGAAGAATGTAGATGTTGCATGGAGGTTGGTTGATGTCATGAAAGAATGACAGAAGTTAAAAAAAATGACTAGTATGTTACTTTCGCATCCAGGTTTTGAAAGTGTGCCTGAGTGGTTGGGTTTTGGCTACTGCAGCAATAGGGCTTAATTATAAAACGAAAGAAAAAAGAGTTTACCCCATTGACCACCTTGTTCGCTGAAGGCAACACCACAGACATCTGAGACAGTGGGAAACCCCAAAAATTGGAATTTGAGAGGGGCAACAGCAGAGGTTGAAATCACCCCTTCCTAGCTGCCAGTGCTGCTAAAAAGTTCACAGTGATGATTAGAATTTTACAACTGGTCACCAGTGGGGGAATAACTATATTCAGGACTATGGCACTGTCTTATCTTTATCTCAAGGCAAAAAGCCAAAAAGTCAGGAGCCCAACAGGCAATGCTTTGGGAGCTGCTGCAAAAATTTACTGAGGCCCAAAGGACTTTCTTGGGTGCCCCAGGCTGCTGGGCTCCTGGTAAGCAGCAGCCTTGTATCTCATTCCCAAATTAATGTTAAGTTTGATTTTGGCCAAAGCAATTACATTGACAGAAAATTCAGACCCCTTTTGCCAATAGCAGACTTTTCATCTCGACTTCCATTACCATAAAGTGGAAAGCTGTTGGCGACTGCACATCGCTAGCTTGTGATGGAAAGGTTTCATTAAGTTGAAAGCTGTAGCCA
>CM042753.1:6416817-6429317 GCA_022496165.2 Catalaphyllia jardinei | reverse complement strand
TTTTCCGATACCGATGGTCCGTATGGAAGTCAACAACAGCTACAAGACGAAGACGCTCAAGAAGCTAGGTATCTTGAACGCCAAATAAACGACGCCGGGCATATCGTGGGAGAACTTTTACCCAGCCTCAACAGCACTATGTCGAGAGACGGCAATAGTGAAGCGAGCTACATTTCGGGTCAAATTTTAGGTGATCCTTTTCAAAAAGCTGAGCAAGCAGAATCCTTTGCAGGTAACAACAATTTAATCAATGAAGGAAGTAGAGCAAACGCTCAAATCATAGCTTCAGTTTTCAACGAGGGCAAGGTAGTTCCGAGCTCTGATCAACACGGAAACGGTCCATCTCTACATCTTTCCCACTCTGATGGATTACACACTTCTGCTACTGAAGTTGCAAGTTTGGGTACGCGTTCTTCTCCATATAGTAACAGCTATCGGGACGCCACAAATATGCGATCTGACGTAGGGCAGATGGTGTTAAGTCCAAAAACTGTTTCAGATATATCAGCTGTGGATCTTGCCCCAATAAGTCATCTCGAGGGCTTTCAGAACGCATTTAACTTGAACCAACCAAAGACCTTTATGTATCAACCACTAGATGAAGGGAATGACCGAACGGAGTTAATGACCGAAGGTGAATTAGCAAACGATATGGCACAACAAGGAGCGAATCCTTTTCAGGCAGCAACGGTGCGCCCGCAAAAGAAACAGCTGATACACATAGAGAAAACAAAACGTGGTAGTAAGACTCATGGGAAAGCAGCTGCCAATTCATCATCCTCATCAAATGTGTTCAGGACTTTACCGAGGTTGAAATATATCAAGAAGTCGTCCAAGCATGCTGCTGTTAGAAACAAACCAACAAAATCACGGGATCAACCAGGGACCCGAGAGTCTGAAATAAGTCCAACTTCAGTCATATTTGGTCTGACTTCAAATGAAATGAAAGAGCTTGAAAAACATTTGGCTCACAGGCCGCAAAGTTTAGGCGCTATCGCAGAAAATGGCAGCGTCCAGAGAGGGGCAACTGCAACTAAAGAGTATTACAATACAAAGACGGATGAAGACCAGGAAAAGTCAGACGCTTCCATGAAAAAGATTGTCGATGTGATAATGAAGCAGCGAAAGCTGAACCACAAAGCAAAAGAGACAAGTCGAAGAGTCCATACAATATCACACAAAAGAAAACACACCAAGCTATTGCCTCATCGGTCTTTTCAAAAGTTTCATAAACACAAAACTAAGCATGGCTTGAACAATAAGAGAGATTTAGAGTCTTGGGAGTCTTCAACTGACGTGCTAAACAGCGATTTAGATCAAATACGAGGCCTTAGTCCAAAGGCTCAGGAAGATATCTCAAATGTCATCATGAGAGATTTCGAAGGACAACAAAGACATGCTAAAGGGGAAGAAACGTTTCCATTTGATGAGAGGGATCCTGCTTATGCTTTTGAACGTTCATTTTATAACCAGGTACTAGACAAGACCTTACGACATCTCAAGTATTCTGGGAAATACAGTCAAGGACTACCCACAATGGGTATCAAAGACAATGAGAATAGAGAAACTAGAACAGATAAGCCACACAAGAAAAGCGAGATTCCCGGTGGTGATCAATTCAAAGAAACCCAATTGAACATTCCTGTGCTAAAGAAAGGTAATAAAATTCTAAATGGTGATGTGACTCCGCTTGATGACGTCAAAAATGACCTAGCTCAAGGATTGTTACTTGAAACATTGCGCAAAGAAAGTGAAGGGGATTTGCAATACGTAAACGCTGTACAAAAGCAGGGCATACACAGAATAAAAAACATGTTCCAAAGTGCTGGTGTCGAGATTGAAATCAAGAGGAATTCGCAGGTTAAATCACGAGCCACAGAAAAAAGACATTCCAGAGTAAACAAGTTTACAAACAAGAGGGATATAAGTGATTGGAAGACTGAATTCAACGACGGCACTTTTCGTAGCCCTGACTTTGAGCGACAGTTGTCACACGCCTTGAGACAAGAAAGCGAACAGGATTTGACCTATGTGGATGCGCTGCAGGATCTGGATAAACAGGGATTTAAGACACTCCGCCAGCCTGAAAACCTGATCGGTTCTAGAAGAGCTATTTCACAGAACTCGCTGCGTCAGGGAGCAGAACATAAATCAATAGATGGCAGTCCCATGGAATCTCCTGGAAGTTCCCAAGAAAAACTATTGGAATTCATGCAGAATTCCAAAGGTAACGATGAAGAGGAAGCCAATGAAAAACATGAAAACGGTGGAAATGAAATATGGACACCATCTACAATCAATAAAGGCGTTTTTCGTGATTTGACACCAGAGGGGAAAGTATTAAGTTCCGATTACAAAGATTTAGGAAATTTTGGGTCTGATGCTCAATCTCAGCTCGCATCGATTTTACGAACTGCAAACGATGGCGATCAGAGAGATTTAAAACAACTGGAAAAGATGGATACTAACGATGAAAATGACGTAGATAGTCTTTTCAAGTCATCTTCAGGAATCCTTAAAAGGTCAATCGAAGGCAAGCCAACTGTGAAAAAGGAAGAGACGATCGAAACTATAGAAGACATTTCAGATCCTGGTCCAAAAGAAAAAGAGATAAATATTGTTGTGAGTGGTGACGAGGGTAAGAGGTGCTATACATCACACACTACGTCGTAATGAAACCAATAGGGAATGAATGGTATAGGAGACAGTCTCCTATAGGCATTTTTCGTAAGGTTCTCCCTCTTAAGCTACTTTTAAACCTCTACGAGCTCTCAATATCCTTCAAAGGTCGAGAATAAGGCAATCCTGGGCAGTCCAACCGGCGTTACACATATTTTCAACCTCCTGCAAAACATATCCCCACAACGCACGTAGTAAAATTATCCATGGCAGAACAAAGTATTATGTCGAAAAATAATTTGAGAGGAATTCATTTTCCTACACTTTATTCTCAGTGTCTTAATTTAACTAATAACAATGGAAAGCCCCAAAACCCAAACGCTCTGTGTGGTGTTTAGGAGAGAGGGAGAACGAGTACCATGCCATCTTGCATCTTGAGTAGATAAATGCATCAAACCCATATGAGAAAAATTCCAGGAGATGGTGAAAAAGTCGTGAAAAATTAAAGTTTCCAATGCAGATTTGTGTCGTGAATTTAACATTCCTATCATTTCAGCCTCAATTTAAAGCCCTGTGATTACGAAAGTTCTTTTTAAACCCGAAGGGTTAACTAACATTTATTTAATTTTATCTCTTTTATTTTGGTCATGTGATTTACACGTAGGTCTCTGGCTCGGATACTGAGGGCAAACTCAATCCCAAGCAACGACTTAGATAAATTGATTGATGATTGAACATTACATTTCCGATGGTACATCAAGGCAATGAACATTCTATAATCTATTGATTCTCAGTTGTGACATAAGGCTTGTTTTCTTTCAGAGGAAGCAGGGTGGAGTACCTGGTCTAAGTGTACTAAGTCGTGCGGCAATGGCAGCATGAAGACTCGCTCACTCTACTGTAACAAGAGCTCGCCATTTGATGCCATTGTCAAATGTCCCGGATGGAATCATCAGTCAGTACCCTGTGATGTTCCAAAAAACTGTCCAGGTTAGAAGGCCTAGCAAAGAGCCTTAAAAAGTTTGTCAACTAACCAATCAATCAGTCGGTGATTTAAAACGACAAAGTTGTGCAATTATATTTTTAGGTATTGTGAACAGCTTTGAAAGGTTGCTTAACGCTGTCTACTCCGTTAACTCTTTCACCATCCAGAACTGGGAGGAAAACAATGTAAACGGAAAAAAGTCCTTGAGCTGAAACGAACCTTTGCCTTAACGGCTTAAAGAACATAGAGGATACCTTAAATTTTTACCAACTTGAATCAACTTTAATTTTCTCATGAATCCTTATGCATCTACAAGTCCCACGACACTCTAACTAAATTTTCAGTTTGGAGTTTCCAGTTTTAACGTGGCGGATTTGTCATTAAAAGACTATTATTAAACAATTCTTGTCTTAGTGAATGGTGGCTTTACTCAATGGACCGAGTGGTCTGAATGTTCAGATTCTTGCGGCCCAAAGGCAGTGCGCATGCGTATGCGTCTATGCACCAACCCTCCTCCAGCTTTTGGAGGCAACGACTGCGCCGGGTGGAGATTTGAAGTTGAATATTGTAAACCAAAGGAATGTCCTCATAAACCTGGTAAATACTTTAGAATAGCATAGATGATTGCTGGAGTTTGCAATTTAGGCCATAATCATGTTCAAGTAATAGATTGTTTTCGTTTTATTAAAATTCAGCGTGGCAGCGAGGCCTAGAGGACACAAACGAAAGAAATTGAATGACCATGTTTATTCATTTCTTTTGTTTGTGTCTCCTAGGCCTTAATGTCATGACGAATTTTAATAGACCCTTAATATAGCAAATGTAGTCTATTGGATTGGAAGCTACCGCGAAGGAATATCATTGAAGACAACTTCATGCCATCTGGTTTTCTCCACGTTAGTTTTACAATAGTACAACACTGAGAATAATAATAATAATAATAATAATAATAATAATAATGATAACAGCAACAACAACAACAACAATAATAATAATAACTTTATTAAAGTGTCTAATGTATTTAGCACTATTGTGCTAAATACAGGGACACTGTAAATAAACAAATATTGTAAACATAACTTAAACTCTGAAGAATCCCAACTGCTGGGAGGCTGACCAGTTGGCTATTTACACAACACGGTCGAGGAGTTGAACTCGGGACAACCGAGAACAAATCCAGATAGCAGGAGGATGGAGGATTTTAACTAGGGACTTCCAGATGTCAAATCCAGCGCCCTAAACCACTCGACCAAGCTGCCTCCCTGAAATTGAGCATAGCCTAATTGTCAATATGGTAATTTGGTTTTATTAACAGGGTTGATAAGGTGAATTGGCTTTCGTAAAGAGATTCGAGGTGGCCAATTCACAATATCAATCCAGTTGATAAAAGCAAATTATCTTGTAAAATTCACCGACGCCGTACCATAATTTCTGTAGAAACTTACTCCCTTTTGTCAATATGGTTAACTGAATGGTAAACCTGAGTGACGCGCCCCACATTTTAAATAATCCTTGTTCATCTTGTCAACTATGAGTTGAAAATGTTTTGAACTTTGAAGGCACCTTTTTGGTGAATCCCAAGTCCCCAAACAGGCACTTTAGTTAATAACAAAAAGGTTTTTAAATGATCGTCCATTTGTATGCAGGCATACCGGCACTGGAAGCATCAAAAAATAACAAACAAATTATCTTTAAAACGGTATCGGCAACACCCGTTATTGAGGAAATGTCAAACAGTCTTCCAAGCACAGCAGCCGACACCAGCAACACCGCACGATCCATTTCAGGTTACAGCGGACTAGCAAATATTGACCAAGAAATGGCGCACATATCGTCTCTACAGTCACTGCTCAACATTCCGCAGCAAGGGAACGTGAGGCAAATGGCCAACGCACCGAACGTGTTTCGTTTTCAACAAATGCCAAACCTACGTCAGGTTACTACTAGCGCACCGCAAGCTCTTGATTTTCAGTCACGGCAGCTAATGTCCTCCATGCAGTTTCTAAAGCCAAGAATGGGTTCCATGCCACAAGGAGAACAACAGGAGACGTACGAAAACGGTGGTAAAACCATTCACGTGCAAGGAGACAACGATATCGGGTTCACACCATGGAGCGATTGGACGCATTGTAGTGTCTCGTGTGGACGCGGAATCAAAACGCGATCGCGTTCGTGCATAAGCGCCTTCAACGCAGTAGGAATCGACAACTCCTGTTTAGGACCAAAAGTACAAACAAGGCGCTGCCGGATACGAAGATGCCCAGGTGAGCTAGATAGATCGATAAGTATTAAGTAGGTAAAAAGTGAATGCTTGGTACATTTTTGTTGGAAACAAATTTATTATCCACCAGGCGCTTTCGCAACTATCTCCGTTTGTTTCTCCTCAATTTATTGTGATATATTTGATGTTTTTCTTCCCTTTTATTTGATTGGACCCTTTGAGTCTGAGGTTCAATTTCGTGAATTTAAGGAAATTTTATGTGCAACAAACAAGATGACTTAAACTAAGATAACATAGAACATGACTAGCTGACGTATCCACTATGGCAACAGCGAGATTCCTTAATAACTGCAAGACCTTGAACTAAAATAAGAAACAAACAGCAGTGATAAACATATTGAACTTGCACAGTTTTTAAGCAAGACTTGAAGTTTCGTATGTTACTTTACATACATTTTCAAAAGTAAATCGTTACTTTTGAAAATGTATGTAGACTAATATGGGAAACATCAAGTTTTTGAATTAAAAAAATGTGCAATTTCAATTTGTTTATCACACTGCTGATTCCTTCTTATTTTTGATCAAACTACGATAGTCCAATAACAGAAGAATTGATCTTAAATTAATTGCTCAATTCGCTTGCTCCTTATTGCCTTAAAGTCGACGGCCATTTCTCACCCTGGAGCGACTGGTCCGATTGCTCCAAGACGTGTGGATCTGATTCGTACAGAAAACGCGAGAGAACCTGCACAGATCCCCCTCCCAGGTACGGTGGGGAGGAGTGCGGGGGTAGGTCTGTTGAAAGGCATCACTGCTTGAGGCCACCTTGCCAACACGATCTGCGTGATTACAACACAAGCAAGGTGTTGCTGCAAAATTTAAAGTTCAAAAATGGTAAGATCTCAATTTACGTTGTTGAATTGAATCTAGTTTCTAAATTTAACTGAACGGACTTGTGAATTCATTTAGTAATTTATCCATAAAAATACTAATGTATCAACCACAAGGAGACAATTCCTGAGGAACACATCTAACTTTAAGTTGAAAGAGATAAATGTCGCTCAAAGCAATGTTTAATCTTTAACTTTTTGTCAAAGCACATTGACAAAAGTTAATATCTCTTTTAAGTAAGTGGTAGGTAAGTGTTCCAGTTACTTTAAGAACAAATAGAGTTGCTAGATGCACATCTAAATCAATAACAGGGAGTTATGTGTGTTTGTCACGGTAACCTCGATGTGATCAGCTTAATCCTCCTTCGCAAAAAGGATGCCGACTTTATCTATAATTCTTAGAGCGCGAAAACGTAAACGACGCTCATCACTCATAAAAACGTACAGAACAGCTAAAAATCTTCAAACCTAGCATACACAATTTCGTTAGCGCACAGACAAATATTGGAAAAAAACTAGCTTTCCTTGTACTTTATGGGCTGTATAAGGCTCGCACTGGCTTGTGGTAAAATGTACAGCTGTAATATTTTTCCCATGGAGGACTGCAGTCGTATGTTTTATTTCGGTGGGTTCTTCGAGTAACGAAATTTTCTCTTTTCCGCGACTGTGTAAAAGAGAAACAGAGACAACCTGTAGCAGGTTATCCTAAAGGAAAAATTCATGGAGTAACCACTTATGAATAAAATCTTATCTTTATTTTTCTGCAATTGGGAGTAGAAATTGTTAAATTCTTTTCAAAAACTCTTAAAATCCTTACTAAGTCCCAGCAAGCCTTTTAAACGACCATTATGAATGCTAACTTTCATTCTTTTACTATTTTTTCTTTCCCTTGGAAGACTCTTCCAATTCCACTGAAGGATTCACAGAGTGGGGCCCATGGTCACAATGTTCCCAGACCTGCGGTTCAAATTTGTTGCGAGTGCGTAAACGCTCATGCTTCAAACAAAACAATCAGAGCTGCAGTGGTTCCACGTCAGAGGTTAAGCCCTGTATTCTCCCCCGTTGTCCCGAGGACTTCATTGCGGGATTTAGAACAGAGGCTGGGCTCACTGGAATGACTTCTTCAAACAGTGAGTTTATTTATTTTACTTCACTCTAAAAACTTTATTGAATATAATTAACAGGCCATTCCATTATTCATTTTAAATTTACTATTCATTTTTCATTTTTTTTTCTTTGTATGACTGTTCCGCCCAGACTAGCGATGCTATTTGCGGAACAGTCTTTCTTGTGCTGAATTTATACCATATACCATAAAATAAAATAGAGAAGTAGTAAAGTAGGCCATATCCAAGCTATTAAGGAAGCTGGCTGCGATTGCTTAGAAGATGAATAAATGTTATCGCGAGGACAAATCACTATTTAGTGGATAGCGTAATTCGCTTTGTCAACACCGATCTGCTGGAGAGCGATATATCCGATGGATAGCATTATTCACCCTTTTAAAAGGCGAACCCTCAATGCTTGTGCTAATGTGAAATGTGATTAATGTGAAAATGAGATTATCATGTTCACCTTCCTGCATGTAAGTAAAACTATTTTTCTGAAGTTTTGCACCAGGTTTAAACAAGCTATTTAGGAAACTTTCTTGATAATTTTCTTCGGGTGGGGAAGAGGGGTTTTGTTGAGTGAGTATTAGACATGCGTACATAAATGTAAGTCTTGTCTTAGATATTTCCCCAAATTTCGTTGCACTAGTACGAGGATTCCTAACTGCACTGCAATGAAAAAATTGTTTTCGAGACAGTCTCTGTGAAGAATGAATTTGACTGGAGCCCTTGGTCGGCTTGCACAAAGACCTGCGGTGTTGGCTCATACCGCACGCGCGAGAGAACTTGTTCCCTGTCAATACCAGAGGACTTAAAAAAGGTGTGCATTGGTTCTGATATTCAGAAGGTCCCTTGTATTGTACCCGTTTGCCCAAGAGCAGCAACAGTAATTCCCAGTTCTACTCCGCAACAGGGGAATGTCATGAAAACAAGTAAGTGAGGTTTTCGTATAAACTTAGTAGCTCTTAGTCTCCTTCACTTCGCTGTGTGGGATGCTAGACGCAACTTCTTTTTGACATTGCATACGAGCCAAGTGGGTCATCAGGCCAGAGCTCACCTCAGTAGCAAGCGGCTAGGAGTATCTCTACTCTACCCCCCCCCCCCACCCCCGCTGGATGGAATGCTAGTTCATAGCAGGGTTACCCCCAGCATTAAATTCGCGATGATATCCATTTATACACCTGGGTGGAGAGAGGCACCGTGAGAGTAAAATGTCTTGGCCAAAAATATCACCGGCTTGAACTCGGACCGCTCACTCCGGAATCGGGCGTACTAACCATGAACCAGGAAAATCAGGAAAAACAGTGCCGTAAGAGAAATCAGATCCCAGGAAAGGCAGTACTCCCCAAAGTTTTTGGTGAGGGTGTAGGGCCCCAACCTTTAAACCTGTAAAACGTTAATGAAAAACTCCTAAAAGTGTCAATGAACATTAAAAAATGTACAAACGTTTAGGGCAGAGCCCTTTCTCTGTGTAAAAAAGCCCATTGTAGAGCTTGAGCACATCTGGAAATAGTGCCTTCAAGCCCCGCCAAACGCCAAGCAATTTCATTAAAAAATATTGTAACATTGTTGCGCACATAATGTTGCACTATTTTGGGGAGTACCTGTTACAATATATTGAAAGATATGCTGACTGGTACAACGTGGTAGCCAAACGTAGTCAATGTTCGTGACAACGTTGCAATTTGTTTATTTTAAATGTCGCGCGCGTTTGGCCGGGCCCTAGTTCCAGACTATGTAATAATATTTTTCATCCCATCCTAGCAACTTCTGTTTTCCTTTATGCTTATCATCACACACAGTTTCAACTCTTTTCTTGAAACCCGCAAATGTGCCTCTGGTCCAGCCAGCCTATCCACTCAAATCAACCAATCAGTCTTATGAACCAGCCAAACCAACAAGTCAGCCTTCTCTGTTCTCCCCGATCGTTCCATCAAATTCGTCAGCTCTGGTGAAGCCCCCCTCTTCGTCAGGCGTTTCTGATATAAACTATTTTGATTGGTCGCCATGGTCCAGGTGTTCAGCCACGTGTGGTCACCAAGCTGTCACCCATCGGAAAAGAACTTGCAAGCTGATTGGTGGAAAAACTTGCCAAGGATCTAATACCGAAACAAAGCAGTGTCAATTTTTCAGGTGTCCAGGTATTGCGACGAAAAATAAACAGTCTTTAAGCGTATCATGGATAGGCCTTGTTGGAGATTTGAAAACTGAGGGAGACAGATTATATCTTTCCCTGTATTTATCAAAGTGTAACAGTGTTTTTTTCTCCGTTACATGGCGTCTTTGCCTTTGCGGGGAATTAACTTCAACTCTCGGTTAATTTCACAAGTGGCTTTAATAAACTGTTCCAGCTCCAGGATTACAAGTTCAAGTCCAGAGTACAAGTCTAAGTCATAGATTGATGACTGGAGTCTTGGTTATCGCTAGGAAGTTCTATTTTTGTTATTGTTCGTGGTCGTGTCAACTACCGAATACTGCTGTAAATCTCACAAACTAAGCTATTAGAAGCGCCTTTTTTGTCGACGTAACGCACTGTGATTGGCTATAACAAATCGCCTACGTGTTGCGGCGCAACTAAAACGCTGGCGGTTTCTCTTAAGGGATTACTGACTTCGAATTAGAACATCGACGAAAGGAACTGAATAACTTTTCCCGAGCTATGAGCCCTAACGAACCGCCCTAAAACAACCTAAATATAGTTAGGGGCATCTTTTAACACCAATCACAACGGTCACAGACTCGACGAGGAAAGTACAAACAGTTACGTGTCGCTTTCTTGTAAACAAACTCATTCAAAACAAAAGACTCCAACTGTATTGTTTTTGCTAACTTAATCAAATTGAGCTGTGTAAGTTTTCACGCAAGAACTTTTCGTTCCAACAATAATTTACCCTAGAACGATTATTTATGAAAGAAAGCAAACTTAAGTTGGTGCCGGTGGAACACGCGCCAGTATGACGAAGATTTGACAGATTGTTATAGTTGTCTACGTGATCGTAACTTAATTTTTTGGATTAACTGGAAAAGTAATTAAATCAATCTGGAATATGCACAGCAAGGAACGAAAACAAAAGACGAGGGGTTAGTGTGTGGAAAGGTTTTCAAAGAACTCTTTTTAACCTTCGAAAACACTATGCAAATCGATCCTAAGAACGTGTGCATAAGTGCGGGCGTAAATTTCGGCACGTGTGTGTTGCCAAGTGACAATCTGGTTAGTTCGCTTAACAACCGTTTACAGGTACAAAAGTATAGATCATGTTTAACTGTTGGATAATCACTCTTAGTAAAGTTATTCGTGATACATTTAACACGTGGAATTGACTAAAACCTATAAGAATAAAAACGAATACAAAAATATACAAAATTATCTTGTAATAAAAGCATTTAAGGTATCGGAAGGAATGGATCATTATTTTTTTGAGGGGATGGGGAAGTGGGCAATTTTCTGGGTCATGAATTTATTTTCTCACCGTTAGGTTATACATGAATTTTTTTTGTGGGCCAATTGCCCACCCGAATGTACTTGCTCGATTTTTTCCCCTTGGCTCACGTTGGCTGGCGGGTAACGCAATATATCGCTTAACTAATATATTGCAGCATTTTCGGTTCCCTAAAAGTGGAAAGTGGCAAAATATGCTTAAACATGATTTAAAATGACGTGAAGATGATAACACTATTTAGTTTAGTTTCAGTTTATTTGCCTTTTTAGTAAATATAATATATAGATTTAGGCCAGCCTAAAAGTCTAGCTCCTTGGCCGGGTCGTTCAGTGCAAGATTGACCTAACCCAGAAAAAGGTAGAATAAAAATAGAACTGTAACCAGGATAAGACATATTTAAATCGTAAAAACGTTCTCTGGTTAAAAAAGGTTAAAAACAATCATAAGCTTTCGGCTATCAGTCTACAGCCTTTAACGAATGAAAAAATTGTAAGCGCGTGGACGGAACATATACGAAAAGGGGTGCGAAAATTTTTTTGTAAAAGTGTAATGCAAAAAGAGGTGTGAAAAAGGAGTGAAAAATAATGTAAAAAAGGGAGTCTAATTAAAATGAAGTGGAGTATTGCCTAGGCAAATGCTTGGAGTTATTTTCCGCGTCGAAAATTTTTGCTGTATGCCATGATTCTAGTGTTTTTCGAACGCGGTAATTACCTTTGTCAATAACACAAGCATCATCGAACTCTCCTCTAAATCTCAGTTTGTCCCAACAAGAAAACACACAAACCTTGGGTGCGGCTCGCTTCAAGCCAAGCGCTCGGTTTATTCTAGTAAAGACTAAAAGGTACATGGCATATCATAGAAACGTAATATACAATCCAAGTAACATACAGCTCCAAAAAACAAGATCGCAAACTAATTAAATTGGAATAGGGTTGTGGAACAACAGCTGGGTGAAAAACCTCCCCGTACGTCACCTTGCCCCTAGGAGGAAAACCCCGGGCCAGCTGTACCCCATAAAAAAACGGTCCCTCGGGCAAGACCAACTAAACAGAAACTAGAATCAATTAAGAGCGACACGAAAGAGAAAACTAAATACCTAAAGCCTTTGAAACCGACAAACGAGCAGATAAAGAATCTTGCACATATCCGTCCTTAGCCGATTCACTAGCCCAACGGCCTTGACGCTTAAAAAGTCGATCTGGTACACCACTATTTGCAGCAGCAGTGGCCCCGCCA
>CM042753.1:6394317-6414317 GCA_022496165.2 Catalaphyllia jardinei | reverse complement strand
TCCGAACAACAAGTTACAAGTTAACCTGACATGAGCCCGCAATCCAATCGAAAACCAGAACTTGGTCAACGGTCAACTTAAAAAAAGCGTGACCTCGGTGAGCTGTATGGTCACGTGATACTGGTCAGCAGATACCTTGTTTTGACGGGTGTCAATTGATCATAACATGGATGTCCAATATTAAAGTAGTACACGGTTAACCACGGCTGCATGTCTCTGTCAACCTATTATTTGGAGTGTGACCGCCATGTTGCGCGACTCCGTCGTCGCCGCCGTCGTGCGTACACGCCCACGAGCAATGCCGCTGGCCATGATAACCATGAGAAAATCAACTTATGGGTTTCCTTGTCTTTCCTATATGAGTATGGGGCTCCGCTGTTAATTATTACAAGTGGCAATGTATGCCGAGGTGACCTCTAGAAACCACCAGGCTTATAGTTGAGGCCACCTCGTACATAGCAATACAGTTACATCAATGTTGCTGCAGTGTCAAGAAAATAGACGAAAAATAACCGCAGTAAAGCCTCCGTCTTTATTTACTGCATCATTTTTAATTTTAAGCTTAAAAAAGTAGAAATAGCTCTCATTCTAAAACGAGCTCAGTTACTGTATTTTGAGTTATTTCGGCTACGTACAAAATTTCTGTTAAACTGAAGGAAACTTGAAAATAGTAATTAATTACTAAGATAGAAAAACACCAAAGAGCTATAGGAATAGACCATAAAGGAACAAGGATTGAGAAGATTAACATGGATTACAAAGAAATTGGCCAAACGTTTCAAGATGAGCAACCATGACGTAGCTCCATTAGGACTGACGATGTTTGTTTTTCTTACAGTTCATGGCAGTTTTTCTCCCTGGTCGCAGTGGTCACACTGCGCTGTGACGTGTGGTGGGGCACTAAAGCGTCGACAGCGTAGCTGCAATAATCCTAAACCAATGTTTGGTGGGCGGAATTGCCTGGGAGAGCGGGTACAGACCAGAAACTGTGGGACAGAAGCATGCTCTGGTAAGACTTTAATCAGAGAGAGCTTTTCAGTGGCGTTTCCTTCTAGGGGACATACAGTGCAGTGCAGTCAAAAAACTTAAGGAACTTGAAAATTTTATCAAGTAAGAAACAAAACATATGGGCGAGAGATGGGATTGGCAAAGATAATTATACCACTTAAATATGATTTGAGTTTTATAATCAACAGACAATTATATAATTTCACATTCATCTGTACTTGAGCTTAAATCAGCCCTTACATAGAAATTTATATCATTACGAATAAACCCCCCCTGCCCTCAGGCTAGTTGGTTGGGAAATAAATGTGTAGCCAGGAAGATGATGAACTACTCCCTTGTCAGTGCAATTATTAATCCAGGTTTCGGTGAGACCAATCACAGTGAACGGGAAGCTCAAGTCAGCCAACATTTCGGTTAAGTGATCAAAATTAGCATTCAGGCTTCTTATATTACAATTTAAAACAGAAAATGATTTTAACAGATATGAGTTTTGAATATCAGCACAATTGCGGAAATCAGTAGCAGAGTAATAATCAAAATTTACCTTAGAAGGCATATTTATATCAGGATCAGAAGCTGTAAGTTGAGGAATGTTATTTAGCTCAGAAATCACTTGAAGGCAAGGTAGATCTTCATAGTTTATACCAGCCATTCAATGAAAGTCATTCTGTGCCTGTACCATTTGAATCTGCACTTGAAGTCAGAGCAACAGTTAAACATTCCTCCATTCCAGTCGATAAAGATGGCTTTAATTTTGCTTCCAGTTTGGCCAGGTCCTTCAAGGAACAGATTTTAACCGCCGGACTGGCATCATCTCTACGAAGAAAGATATTTCCATAAAAAGACCAGATATATCGAAACTTAAATTTCTTCTTGAATTCATTAGATTTATGGAAAAGTTCCCTTCTAGATGGAGTTAAGCTTTCTTGAATAAAGATCTTGTTATCACCTTGTCTGCCCAGACCAATGTCATCAATAGTTAAATTCTTCAACTTAGATCTTGCTTTATATAGGTCATCCCTCACACGACGACGAATGAATTTAACGATTATGGGAGGAATCCCACTATCACTTTTAATTCTGTGGGATATCGAGATATCGGTATCTTCAATACAAACATCAACGATTGAGCCAACTTTTTTAACAATTTCATTTGTATCTTCACCTGAAGAAGTGGGAACTCCTCTGATTTCCAGGCAGTCACGCCTTATGTATTGTTCTTGTTCACCATGAGCTGACGTCATTTGGTTGAGAGCATTTGACACGCGGGAGTTGTCTTGCCCGAGAAACTGATTTTCCTTAGTTAATTCGGCGTTTATTTTTTCCAGAGCAGCGATTTTCTTCTTCATTTCGTCAAAGCCATTCGAGATGAAATCCATCGAAGACCGTAAGGGTTCAAGCTTTGTATCTAACAACAAGGCAAGCTTAGTATCAAACATATCATCCAATGCAGACTTGATTGCAGCTTTCAGCGCCGCTTGTTCGATCGCCATAGTGAAAGGTTGTCAATTTAAACTGGAACCATTCTAGATAAACAAGTAAAGAACTAGTAAATTGAAGAAAACCAAAACATTTTCGGGACGAACTAGAAATCCGCCATGAAAGCATGACAACCACTGACCACCTAAATAAATAAATAAACAAACAAACAAACAAACAAATAAATAAATAAATAAATAACTAACTAACTAACTAACTAACTAACTAAACCATCAACGTTTTCCACTTGCCGCAGTCTTTGTTTAGGACTGTCGAGCAGCTTTTGCTGACGGAGAAGTTTAATTTATTTTTGAGTGCTAGTTTGGGTGGTCGGTTTATTTTGGCTGAAACCCCTCGGGTAGTTTTAAGACTGGGGAAAGGTTTTTGAAACTGATGCCGGGATTATGAACACACGACCTCTAGCAATTAACTCGTGATCTGATCCTGGGGATCACATCACGAACTGCAAACCGCCGATCGGTTAGCTCAGTTGGTAGAGCACTGGACTGCTGTGCGAAAGGTCGAAGGTTCAAACCTCGGAAGGACCAACACTCAGGGTCTTTAACGTGCTGCCTTTGTAATGACACCTGCAAATTAAATGGTTAGACGTTCAAATCTTCTCGGACAAGGACTATAAACCGTTGGCCCCGTCTCCTGCATCTTCAGTGTTATATGGTTAGCAGGGGACGTTGAAGAACCCACTCACTTATCGAAAAGAGTAGGGCATGGAGTTCCCGGTGTTGTTGTGGTGTGGCCTCGATTCAGTGTAAGCTCTGTATTTCATGGGTTGGTGCTTTAATAAGGGCTGTATAGCTTGTCTGCACCTTTCTCCCTTGGACTGATCTGTCCAGAAAATGCTTAAAGTTAAGTTAATTTAAAGTTATTACGTTGAGGCCTAACCCTCTCGTTAAAAGGGTCGCTAGGCAATTATAAAAAAGCTTTGGGAAATTTCCGTGGCATAGTTTAAATTACTCATATTTCTTGCTATAAGTGCTTTAGAGCATACACAGATGGGTTGATTATATTTTGAGATATTTTCAAGTTTATTCTACCCGCTAAGCACCTGTGGCAGCAGTACTAATTAATTTATGTTACATTTTTTTTCAGTGAATGGAGGTTTAACAGGCTGGACTGCGTGGTCGACTTGTTCTAAGACCTGTAACACAAACACTGTGAGCATCCGAGAACGCTATTGCACTAACCCTCCCCCTCAGGGTAAAGGTAAAGATTGTGCTGGTCAGCGAATGCAAGCGAGGGCATGCGCATCGTCCAAGTGCCCAGGTAAACTTATTAAGATTTAGCAAACGCTAGAGGCCAAAAATGCTACTTTTACTAACAAGTAATAATATTTGCAGCCAGTATGGACAGCGTCTACATCTGTTTAACAAATAGATTATGCAGCATGGCTCGTCAGGAAAGAAATGTAACTTATAACCATTTGAGTAAATAAAATAAGGAGAATCACAATCGAATTGCCCATCACAATACCAATAGAGAGTAAAGAAAATTATCAGCTCTCTTGATGTACTACGAAATTCTCATAACTGACTTCAATTAACAAAAATGATGGCTATAAGTAAGGAGAATTAATATTTTGAACTTGGGACTGAAAGGGTTAAAGAGCTCAGTCACATGATTTGCAGTTATTTTATAGCGGTACAAAATTTCCTTTAAATTAAAGGAAACCTAAAAATAGTAGTTCGCTAAGATAGGAAAAAATAAAGAAACGATAATAATAAACCATAAAGTAGCAAGAATGTTTAAGCCAGGATGGAGAATATTGACAAAGATTGCACATGTCTAACTTGATAAATTTGGGTTAAGTTTTTCAACATGCGTAAGAAAATCAGACTTTTTAAACACCTGACATAAACCTGGTCCTTTGCAGTTGACGGCGGTTTGTCCGAGTGGTCTTTGTGGTCTCCATGCCGGCGCTGTGGACGAATACAGAGGAAACGATTTCGCTCGTGTACTAACCCACCGCCTGTGAACGGCGGCAAACCTTGTACTGCGCCATTTGTTCAAGTGCAGAGATGCCCCGTCAGGCAATGCAAGTGTGAGTTCCTTTTCCGATGTTTAACACAAGTGATCATGAATTTCAAGTGCTAGGAGCATAGAAATTGGGGGATGAGGAAGGGGAAAGATCTGAGGAAATAAAACATTTTGGCTTATGCTTCGGAAGAATAGACCACTTTACATTTGTCTGCTCAATGAGCCCACCTTTAAATGGCAGCGAGGCTGGCGGTGACCTTGTTTTGATACAGACCTCACTGCTTGTTGTGTAAATCAAGCTGTTCTAGTGCTAACTAGGTGCATTTACATGACAAATGCAGAGAGGTCTGTATCAAGGCAAGGTCACCTCCAGCCTCACTGCCATTCCAAGGCCAGGTCACCAAGGTGGTCTATTGGTCAACTAAAAAAAACAATACGTCATTAAGTATCGCATGAACAAACCAAAGAGTCGGGCCTAGTAACTACCAACACGTCGATATCGATCGTCGCCACTCAAAGTACATACAGTACGATCTAAGTAAGCAGCTTTTATAATCAATTATCATTGTCAAACTAAGATTAAGAAAGTATGTGCGAAATGTAATGAAAGACGTGAACAAATTTTAATAACTTTCCCGATTTTATGCGAAGCATGTCATTCATGTTATGTTCTGCAAAAAGACGACAGATCGAACCGCTGTTTTGCTCCTCAGCTACTTTAGGATTTGGCAAGTGGTCTTCGTATGGCCCATGCTCCCATTCGTGTGATGGTGGGATAAAAAAGAGGAGAAGAAGATGTAGACGACCATACAAGGGTTGTTATGGACCACAGATACAAAGAAGACGGTGCAACGAGCACAGATGTCCTGGTAGGTCAACCATTTTAGCCTGCAGTTAATCGTGTCGTTAATTGCAATGAATAAGAGCGAAAAGAAAAGTAAAAAAATAATTTTGTTTTCCAGCTTGAGGTTAACTGATTTTAAAAAAACGTAGTTAAGGGCACTTTTCTAATGACTGTTGAAATGCAATAACAGGATCTATCTGTATCACCCTTTCCGTGTCTTGCAAGCCTGCTTCCCGAACGAACATGCACAAGCGTCAACCATGGATTTGGTCTTCGGTCAGGTTCTGTTAGTCAGGTCACCAATATCAACAGACTCCAGCGTACAGACAGGTACATTACTTTCAAGTACACGTAGCACTGTGTTGTAATATATTTGTCGTAATATAATTATTGACATCATTGTCTTAGCTTTACTGGCCCCTCTTGTAATTTTGCCTAATGCTACAAGAAGAGTGATTAAACATATCTATCACAACAGGTATAAATTGCTCAATAAATGAATAGGATTCCACCATGCCAAGAGAAAAACAAACCGGGGACAAAGTGGAGAGGGAAGCGGATTAAGCTTCCCGCTTACCGAACTATTCACTCCCAGATCCCTAACCCACCTATCTCTCGGATCCCTGCTCTGTTAATTTTTCCATAATTAAAAGTTTCTTTTTCCTCTCATTTCCTGCCCCCTTAAGACTCCAGTTTTCCTCCGCTTCCGATCCTTTTGCGCTTAGAACGACTCTCTCTTTCTCTCGGCTTATCCCCCCCCCCCCACCTCTCCACCAGTTCATCCCGTACGGCAGCATTACTAAGTAAGGTAAGTAACTGTTGCAAAGAAGAGATATTCCATTCTCCCAGCTTTTCAATAGGGTCAATTATTTTTCAAGTTCCATGTATTGATCAGTTTTCACAATTATAAATTCCCAACAGTTTTATTTCTCTCTTGGATTCTAGATGGGAACTACCTTGTGCGAGCTGATCCTGTTGAGCTTTGTGGATATAACCCATGCAAGGTGGCAAAATGCGTTACAAATCCCTCGGCAATGTGCGTCAGCAGATTTAACTGTAACCCGATATTCTTCAACAGAGAAGGAGGAATAATTAAATCGTGCAAAGGTAAAAAACAATTTGGGAAAAGAAAAGACAGAAAAAAACAGTCATCACCAGGCCGGGTTTGGTCATAAAACCCATAGGCATACACTGACCTTATCATCCGTGCAGTAATTTCGTGTGTAGTTACGTACTCGTTTAACATCGCACGCGCACGGGTTTGATGGTTGTATCTGGGTGCAAGAAGACGAAAGCCAAATCGATAAAGTTGACTTACTTTCTCTCCTTCGTGACATAGATGTGATATCTCTGGGGTGGACAGCTATGAGTAATAATGTCTTACTAGTATTACCCAACTAGTGGACTAATACAAATCCTGCATTTTAATTAGCTACGCTACTAGAAGACTATTAATAATTCGCCGGTTTTTCTTTCGTTCTATTTCCAAATAAATATTTCTTCAACTTGCATTTGCTAACTTTATTATTGTCTTTTCTGTCCGACTAGTTGAGTGATACTAAAACAATTAGATCCTTCGACCACAAGGACCATGGGTCAATAGCCCATCGGGCTTCGCCTCATGAGCTATTGACCCGTAGCCTTCGCGGGCTACGGAGTTTAATATTGTTAATTATCAGTGACGGATTTAATGAAGAGGCCTGGGGGAACGAAATCACAGAAGGAAGAATACCCGGCAGGGGAAGCAAAACAAAACCGCCTGCCCCCTCCCCCCCCCCCCCCCGCTTTAGCTCAAGGTCTGGACTCGCCACTGATTATGCTATTCCACAACTCTCGTTTCGTAGGTCTCTGATCGTCAATGAACCCTCCGCCCGAAGTTATTTAGCCCCCATTAGCGTTACAACCAAAAACAGAGAAACGTTTAACTCCGTAATCAGTATTCTGTAATTATTGTTCTTTGAGGAGTGGCTCAGGAAAACTTTGATAGTTGAGCGGACTTTCTACTTGAAAATCTCTGTTCAGCAAGACAATTAAATTACGCTGACCCTTACCGGGTAAGAAATATTCTAAAAGCAGTCAGTTAGGAGGAAAATAAGAAAGATGGTATCATATAAAGGAATGGGCTTAACCTGTTTTGCATTCTTGGCAGACTACAATCCAAAAACTCGATCGTCTTTTTGTCGTTATGAAGGCGTTCAATCATTTCTATTAAGTTTAATCAAATTAGCTGATTTTTAACTCCCATAAAAAATATCGACCTTGTATGCTACCATTTGATTCCCTCTCGTCTCCGTTTAATGAGGGTTTATCACTGATTGTGACGACAATAAACTGTACATGTCGTGCCACAATGTAAAGAAAAAAGTTCTATTTGGGTACTATATACCGTGACGAATACGTTGGGCCCTTACCAGCTTTTCGTTAGGGCTAATCGACTTGTAGCCTCCTACGCAGACGCACTTTGGGCTCGTCACGCAATCTTCTTCCCCCATGACGAGTCGAAAGAGCGTCTGCGTAGGAGGCTAATCGACTTGGGGCCTAAACGACTTACAGTCGATTCGTATGGATCGGAAAACGATCAAGGTTCATTATTTCTTCTCATGTCGTCATCGAAGTTATACTTTGTCGGTACTTGGTATTGAAGATCTCTCCACTTTTTTGTAGGAATTGTAAACAGTGAAAGAAAAACTTTTATCATTTTGATTCAGTGCGTAACGCGAATTATTGTGAATTTACTCCTTATAGGAAACTCGGTTGTTTTATCAGTACCTCCAGAACAAGTCTGCCGGTTTAACCCCTGTGAAAAGTCTGCATGTTTCACCAGCCAGGCGGAGCGTTGCGCAGTGTCATACAAATGTAAACCTATCTTCTTTGGAGCGGATGGTCAAAGACTTAACTGCAGAGGTATATATATGATTATTAAAAATTGGATCATTGGATAATGCAATTCGAGAGTTTTGATTGGCTAAGCCGCCATGGTATATGAGCCATTATACCATGATCTACAAAAATGGCGAGCGTATGCGTGATTTTTTTGGGCCTTTTTTGTTTTTATTGTAGTCTAATATTCTACATTTTGGGGGCGTTTTTAATAAAACAATTATTCCACTCGCGCTTGTTGGATATGAGATGATTATAGCCAACTCGGCGCTGCGCGCCGCGCTCATGGAATAATTGTTAAATAGAATGCCTTTTCTCCCTTAAAGCTTTGGTTTTCAGTAAATAAGAGTGGTTTTGAATTGATTTTCGAGAATAATCAGGCAGTTACCTTGTTTTTGAATTTTTGTTTTATTCGCTGAGTAGTAAAACACCCTGTCTTCAAATGTGAACACAAGACAGAGCAGTTGTTTTATTGTGAGACGTAAAATTAAGACCAAAGTAATCACTTTAGCTTCTCACAAAAGACACACAGACAATAGAGTGAACCAAACAAACTTGAAGTACATACATATCAATAGTGTGAAAGGCGGGAAAACGTGTACAACCTTCTGGGGTGGATCTGGGAGACGGGGGAAGGGGAATTTCGGGGGGCTCGGTCGACCCCTTGATTAAAATAACGAGACATAACACGTTCAATTGGCCTCAGGATTCCGGAAACCCCCTTTTCATCTAAAAATTTTTGCGGAATGATGCCCCCTGATCCCCTTGCAAGGGACTGCCGTATCTCGAGCTCCTTCTCTAAAACCCTGTATCCACCACAGAGAGAGTCCCAATTGCTTTAAATTTTACTACCTGTTGGAGGACGAAATGCTGCGAGAGTTGTAAGCCACTAGCCAAAGACAATGCGAATTACTTTTGACGTTCAAATGAAAGCTGTTCAAATACGTGCATACATTAACTTACTATACTGTCTTATTACACGCAGGCATCTTAACAGTAGGAGCTATAGAGGCATGTGGCTTCAATCCATGCTTCGAAAAGGCATGTAAGGTTGACCTCACAGCTCGCTGCGTGAGTGATTCGGGCTGTAGACCAACTTTTATTTCCAAGACTCAACGAATATTGGAAGAATGCGTAGGTAAACTGAAATTCGAAATGATCTAACCCTTGCCAAATGGACTAACTCACTAAAACGTTGTTTACAAAGTTAACCGTTGGCGGACTTAACTTGGCGGTACTTTAAGTGAAGTCTTCGTTTGACTAAATCACCATTTGTTTTGTATTTATTGTATTAACGTTTTCGTATTTTATTCCTTGGCTCTCAAGAGGACACGGAGGACTCTGATTCAAAGGACGAAGAAGAAGATGACGCCGTATACGGCGAGACCAGTGACGAAGAAACGAATAATGACACAGAAAAAGACGACTCGGATGTTGAAGACGTTTCGAAAACAGACAGCGATGATAATGATGATGATGAAAATGACGATAAGGGCGACGAAGATGATGGAAAAAATAAAAACAGGCATAAGAGACGAAAATCACGCAAGAAAAGTGAAGATGAATATGGTGATGATGATGACGATGATTCTAAGGGAACCGAGAGTGATGATGATAATGACGATAACGATCGAGATTCCAGTAACACCAGAAAGAAGAATACCACTCCAGTGGTCAACTTGAAAGATGAGTCGTTACACGATGGTATGGTCAGTGGTATGGGCTCGGAGATCTCGTTCGTCTCAAGGCACGGACCTGCTAAGTTCTTTTGGCTGAAAGGTGGTGGCAAGGGTTCGACAAATCACACTGAAATGTAAGCATGATTTGGAGATACTGATTTGCTCATTATTACCATGTTTCTTGAAAATGTTCCTGTGTTATCAATTTACCTGTGACATCCAGGGAAGAATTAGATTTTTAAATGTAAAATTATTAACTTCAGTCTAAAATTAAACGGAGTGTATCTATTAATCCACTGTTGTCCCTAACAGCGATTGTTTCAAACATCTATTGCTAGCTTTCATGAAGGGTCAGAATGGATGGCTCACCCCGTCTGTGCTCGATCTCACGGCTTGAGGGTCTGGGTACCTGTGCTCGCGAAGACTTACAACCAGTGGATTTATTCGCAGTATAGTCAATCCAACATGGCGGACCAAATCGGTGTAAAAGCCTGTGAAGTTTTTCTTTGTTTTGTAGCTATTGCTAGGATTAGGGTCGGTTATGTTGACTTCTTTGTATTCTTTGTTTTACGTCACTGGTGAGTGTCACAGGTTTTTACCCCAAGGATGAGCCCAAATTTGACTCGTCTTTGGATTTTCTTTATGACTGACAGTATTTGATTCTTTGTCAGTGAACAGAAGTTGGCGACATGTATATTGAATATTTTGATAATTTGTCCTTATCCTCAGGCTTGTTATAGAAGCAACAGAAAGTAAAACGTCACCTGTGTCATTTTCTCCAAGATCTCACACGCTTAAAACAAAGGAAAAGTCCAAGGTAAATTCAAATGACCTTGTCGATTTAACAAACAGATACCATGTTGCCGTGCGTCTGTTCAGTAATAGATCACAGATGACGTCAAAATGTGGTAAGAACAAAAAAGTGGCACACGAGGCGTAGCTGCGTGTGTCACTGATGTTCTGATTTTTCATTCCTGACTTCAATCAGCGAGTCAACAGTTGTTTTGACTCTGGGAAAAGTTAAATTTTTTAAATAAATTAATCTCAGAAACATTTAGTTTATTGGGTTTGTTAAATTCGGGATAACGGAGTGGTTCTCGACTTACCAAGACTAAGTTTGTGCGTGGTTTAGTCGCGCTCAACTGCCGACTGAGGCTGCTAGAAAATTATTTCTGTATCATTTTTTCAAAAGAAACGGCTTTATCTTTCGTTTTCTGGCTTCTCAAGCCTGTTCAATGCCTCGGCAAGACTTTTTTGTACCTTATCTTTTGCCCAGTCACATAAAATATCCTAATCCTCAAAACTTTCCGCCATTTTAAAACGGCAGAGGGAAAATCTTTGTAATGGTGACGTCAATCGTGCATCTGTCCTCTAGTAGATCATATGCGAGAACCAATCAAAATGCGAGAATAACTTGGGTTGTTATATAAAACATAAATAGATACAATATATAATAACTAGATGTGTCTATCTATTTCTCCAGTGCTCTCTTATTGGAGCTTTTGTTTCCTTTTACACAGACATGAAAGGACGACTCCACACCACAGGAAGATATGTTGTGTCCAATGAGAACTTCTCTGATATTATAACAGTACTGTAAAATACCATTTAAAATTGAGGCCGTGAGGTCGTGGTTTCTAATAGTAGGTGTCTTCTCAGACAAATTGCCAAAAAGTTATAAAGCTATTTGATTATAATGATATTATATTAAGAAAATCCTTACAATGTTGTGCTCGGAAAAGAGAAAACCTTTTTTGCCAACTAACTTCTGGCGTTAAATGTAGGCGTTCGTCGTGCTTCTGAAGTGGCGTTATAAACATTTTACATATAAGAGCTACTTTTTAGTGATCGGTTTTCGAAGTACTCCTTAAGTCCTGGAAGTTTGCCCATAGATGCATTGTTTTGGTACGCATTTAAAAGTTTTGAAAGTGTCGCAGATATGACAACATTTTTAATTTAAACTGTTATCAATAGAGCAAATCAGTTAGGATAGTGGCTAGAACTTGCTTTAACTGACTCTTGTTCTTTGGGCTGGACTGCTGGTGTACTAGAACTAAAGTAATCGTATGGCTAACTTCGCAAGCACGCAAGATTTAAGGACGGTGCCTACTAAATAGAAAGGTCTTTGGACCACGCGGAAAAAGTAGATCTTTGCAAGGGTTATTGGAATCCACAAATAAAAATTGGGGTAGCCGCACATTTTTTCGAAATAATTAGTCTTGAATCCCTACAAAAATGCTAACATCTGCATTATTCTGAAAAAAGAACAAAAGGATGTTTTTTCGCAGGTTTTATCAGAATTCGCCTTTACAAACAGATCCTAAAACTACATGGCAAATGGTACCATGAAAACCATTTTCCGTATGTTTCCAATAACACAATCGTTTCAACAGCCCTTTTAGCGGCTCTGACAGCCTTCCTCTGGTTCAGCTAAAATACAGCCCAAATACCTTTTGCTCACCACCATAACATAATAACATAACATAACATAAAATGTAGGGGTAACCACGCGTTCTTTAAAGTTATTGATCTTTTTAGAAAACTTTTACGGTACCCGTACCTCCCCAGTAAGGAAAATATTTGCGTATCTCGCACTCGTCTTGCGCGAGCACTACGCCATCTACTGGTACATATTTACAGTTGGATTTCGGTATAATTTCGACAGATAACAGCTAGTTTTTTCAGCTGAAGACCTTAACACTTAGTGGTCTGTGCCAATCCTGCTATTCTAGTGTTCCTGGTTTAAGTACAGGTTCATTAAACTTGATTTGGTCACAGTAGGAGAATTTTGCTTCCATTTTAGTCGTATGCTTGGTAGCGTAGTTGATTGCATCAATAGTTAGATTAAGCACCGCGAAAACGGCGAACGCTGAACGTTGGCTAGCCGTGTGTCGTTTGCCGCTACGTCCGCGATATCCGTCTGCTTAATCTTCCCGACAACACGGAGCCATGACTTTAACCATTAAATAAAATAACAGAAAAGGCTTTACATTACAATTACATTTGCTATGGGCCAAAATCAAAAGGCGATTTACTTATGTGAGAGAAATTCAAAATAAAAACGAGGGTGTTAAAAGTATGCGAGTTTACAAATATTGTCTAAGCATTTGAAATTAATTAGGTGTTAACTAAATGTTTGTTAAAAAAATAAACTTTTTCAACTTATTGTTAAAACTATTAACTGAAGTACTGTTCCAGTTCAGTTCAGGCCAGGCCCATATTTTTTAATTTTCACCATGCACTGCGACAAGAAAAACTGGATACGGAGAATTTATGTATTTTCCGCTTGATTTTGAAAATCTTTTAGCTTTACAAGCAGTTCGTGTAGAAGTAGGATGATAAACGAAGCATAGCTATAAAACCAAGCGATCAAAATGTAGAAATAGTCAATAAATATGGGCTGCAAATACTCACGGTTTCGCGTTCTTTCCAAACGGGAAAAATGTCTTCCTCGAGTAGAAACGGCGGCCGGCAAACGGCAAACGCGGCAAATGTCAGGCCATGTGACCTTCTCTGCCGTTCGCGGGAAAAACACACACGGTGCTTAATCTCTCTAATGTCAACTCCAGCGCACGCGTACTTAATTCCCCAGTATTGCACTGCGCATCCCTACTGCGCATAATTTTACGCGTGATTAGCGCGCGCGCATTAGAAAATGGCGGCTTTTTCTTTAGCGGCTGGACCTCGCAAAAAAGATAAATCGTCATTTTCTTGAAAACGACTATGGTGACTATCTTTTTTTTCTGTTGTTTTCAACTGAGTAGCAAATTTTGTCTATGTAAAATAGATATGGGCCAATTCTCAGTGTTGAGCAAAAAACAATCGTCGGAAACGTGAATGGAGTAAGCAATCGTGTCTATAATCATGGTGCTATTAGAAGGATTTATATGGAATAAACAAAGTGTTGCTGCTCCTAAACGAACATGAGGACCCCTCATTTTTATGTCAAAATTTAAGTTTCTATAATATAAACAATCAATTGGCGAAGTTTGAGAAAAATCTCAGTGTAGGTTCTATTTCAGTGGAATGAGCTTAAGGTGATTCCCTAGTTTTGCATTGCGCACTTCTACTGCGCACGATTTTTGCGTCATCAGCGCGCGTACAAAACGTAAGAGATTCTCGATAACGAGATAAATGCTCCTTTTCTCTTAAACGAGCACGGTGACCCCCGATTTTTATTTTATAAATTCAATGAGAACAATATCCTCAGTAACTGAGAAAAAAACTGGCAAAAATCTATTGCTACTTTTTTGGAAAATGAAATGAATGTTACAGATAGAGACGTAACAGGCCCAACAGAGCCAGTCCAAATTATGTTTCCTTTAAAGGATAAAAATATTAATGAATAATGCGGGGAATTTGAAGCCACTTTTTCTGGGACGTAGATGAATAAACAATAAAAGAAAGTCGAGCTCTGTGTGATATAACACGCTGCATTGGAAAATAATCGCGCTTATTTGTTGCGCACGAAGATCACCAAAAGTCACCTTAATAACCGTATTTGTCAGCATTGTGGCGTGAAAGCAAGCACGGTGACCCCCTCTTTTTATTACGTTTGTACTATCTCCTTGTCTTGTAACAACAACATACCAAGTTTCATCGGAAATCTTTGGCGGGTTCTTTTACTCGGGAATCACCTTAAACTATTCCTTGCGTGATGCGCAGAATCTGGGCGCACCAACAAAAGTAGGCACTGTCCTTAGCAAATAGATTGGCTATCTGGGTGGGCATGCCCAAGATTCGGTGTCTGGTATGCTCGGAATTGCCCACTGGACATGTGTGCATGCGACATGTATATTGTGCTCTGTATGCCATATAACAAATCCTTTTCTGACCAAGCTTATGCAGTTAATGTGGTTGGATTATTAATTACTAGCCTCGATCTTTTTTGGTGCATGGACCTCATTAGCTATAAATACACAGAAACGGTCTTGACCCTCATATGAACCCCAATCCATCTGTAAATCGGCAGAAAAGATCTTGGCCAGTTTCCTGCCATCATGAGTAAACTGGCTGTGTTATTCACCCATCTCAACTATTATAGTTAGCTTTTTTAAGCATATTATTATACCGTAAAAATTAAATTGGTTAAATATTATTTGTAACATTTTGATAATGTTGTTTAGTAATATGAGTATTGTTCATAATGAAATAATATTGTACAAGTGCATGGATGTCAAACAAAATTTGAGTAACAGATTCAAAATTTTGTTTTTGTCATTGGACTCAGATGTATATGTATCGACAAGAGAAAATGAGGTGAGAGAGCATATCCCCGTGCCCTATGATAATCTTTTTCAATCTATTTTAAGCTTCGCGTCACGCTGTCAAAGTTATTTTTAGTCCAGGCCCCCGGTCACGCAAGCAATGGCCAACGGTCATCAGGTTGTGTCTATCCAAATAAGAAATTGAAAATTTAGCGGGCTAAGAGAAAACAAAATCAGTTTGTTCAGTTGAACTGCCGCACTGTTAGCATTGGAAATCATTTTCAGAGCCGAGTTCTGCCGACTAGAATTGCATTCCAATAAACACGCACGAAACTCGTTTCTCGAAAAGTACTGAACGGATTAAATCGAAAAACATCTCTTTGGAAAGGTTATTCAAAGCGCAGGACAGCACAATACTTGTTTCCCGTTTGTTAGAACTTTCGGTCCGAAAATCCCGGTGTAAATGTTTGCATATTTAATTTCGAAATTGCTTTGTAATATGAAACAGAGTTTCAGGGAGGTCCACGCCGAAAAAAGTGCTTCTCTGGAACGAACTAAAACATCGTTTGGATCAGTAGAGACCCTGAGAGAGACCTATCTGGAAAGCCTTTTGAAACTGCGGGTCAGAAAAATTATCTTCTATGTGTTTATCGTGCTTTTTACGTCGGAAATTATTCTTGTCATTTCTCTGCTGCTGACAAGAATTGCACTCATAACACACTCGAAAGTCGTTTCTCGAAAAGTACTGAACAGCCTAAACAGAAAAAGATCTCTTTGGAAAGCTCTTTCAAAGCGCCAGACAGTTAGAATTATTCTTCCTCTGACCTTACGAAATGCGCTTCAACAATCTCGACGAAAAGTTTTTTGCGTAACTGATTAACTGTTAAAATTAAACCTCAATGTTATTACGCCATTTAAATTGGCCAATCAGGTGTCTTTCCTAAAATAGCCTCGCAGCTTGACCACGCGCTAAAATTAGGTATAAAAGATTATCATGGGAAGAGGGCCATGTATGGTGAATGTGTTCTCTTAGATCATAGTCTCTTGGTATGTAACTTCTTGAGACGTTATTAAGCTTAATTGTCTCAACTCGTGGAGATTTCATTGAATCTTATTATTGCACACGACAGCTTCTTTTGACTAGCATGCCCCAGCTGCTGTGAACATCCTGATAGTATTTTCAAGCAAAAAGTAACATTTTTAATTGAACTTGAGCTAAGTAGGGATTATCACCCTCATGTATAAAGAGTACATGATTATTATACATACGTAGTAGCTCCATTTTACAGTTCTGTTTGATACTTTCTTGAATTGGAAGATTTGTTTTCTAATTAACCAAGTTTCTAATGTAAAACAATTTGGAATTTCAAGCAGCTAATGTGGGAGGCTTTGATGAAACAAAAGCCATTTAACAACTCTTTGATGATTTTCTTTGATCCGTATATTTGTTCATAATTGTTCATTTAAGTATTTCAGTATGGTATTGGAACAAATATATTCGGAACAAAGATGATCGAGATTTCAACACATCCGATGACGCCATTTTAGGTAGATGACTAATTTATCTTACAGGACAGTCCTTCAAGCTAGTCTATTCGAAACGCTTTCAAGACTTTTAAGAAGGAAACGGAAAGGACAGGCGTCCACATTAGTTGTACTTCTGAGGTTTACGTACATGTTCTAAAACCGATGTTATAAGGTTCGTTATTTTCTTCCCTTGTATTCTATTTTTTTGGCCACGAGATTGTAATCATTTAGTTGTTTTTCATAGACATCAAGAAAAATGAAACACTCTTCGAGTTGCTGAGGATGGTTGAAAAATAGGGGTGCTTAGGAAACGAAGATGTGTGGTTAGTTTCACTTGGAGAATTCAATTCAAATCAACTCAATTTATTTCCTCTTGATGTAGGTACTCATTAATTTAATTACACACATTTGCAGTTTCTGATAATGTTACTATTATATTAAAAAAGTGCTTGAGCATTGTGGCCAAATAAACCATTCGATTTCCTAGTTATTTTTTCGGTTCTCTAGTTATTTTGATATAGTCTAGTTTTTCTAATTACATGATTATTTTCAAACAAGTATCTGGTAGCTTTGTTGTAGAGCGCCCGACTGTTGAGTGGACAACCCCGGCTCCCGGCAAGGAGGTATTCCATACAAAAAGGACTAGGTGCCCGTTGTGCCTTGTAGGGGTCGAAAAAGTAGTTTTCATAACTCTTCAGGGCCGGGTTGTTCAAAGCCCGATTAAGCTAACCCAGGGTTAGCGAGAATTTTGATTTCAGTTTTGTAACTTTTTTAGTGAAGTGTTCTGTTTGTATTCTTTGCCCTTAAGTTTTGAGCTGTAGTACACTCAAACTACAGCAAACGTTATTTGTTAGAGGTGAAAAAGTATTTTTAAATAAGAAAAAAAATAAAGCTTCAGTTAACATCTAACCCTGGGTTAAAGTTAACCTGCTTTCGAACAACCCGCGGCCCAGCTGGTGTTTAGCCTCAAAAGGTCCATTCTCTATTTTCCAATTCCCCATAATGCACTCTGTTTGCCCCAAGTTTTGCATAAACTATTGTTGTGAAATACTCTTGGGAATATGCAGACCTCCCAAGAGCATTTCACATCAATAGTTTATGCAAAATTTGGGGGCAAACACAGAGTGCATTTTGGAGAATTGGAAAATAGAGAATAGCGGCTGCTGTTGATTGGAAAATTTAATGTTTGCAAACCTTTTGCAGCGCGTTTCAGATCGTTTTAGCTTTCGTTGTAATTTTTTTCGTTACAAGCCTAACAAAATGAGATTAAGGTGATTCCTCAGTTTTCCATTGCGCATTCCTACTGCGCACGATTGTCGCGTCATTAGCGCGCGCAAATGAGCGCGTGCAAGTACACAACGAAAAATAATTCGCTCAAGATAAGCTCGATAGCGAAATAACTGTTCCTTTCTTGTGACCTATATTTTTTATCGCATAATTATAGTGTACATATTATCCTCTACAAAAAATAAAAAAAATATCGGAAGGAAAACAAGATATAGGTGAAAGCGTGCAAAGAACCGTTACTCTGGAATGCAAATGATGAGAGCAAAAACAACGACTCTACGAACACTTTACGTACACGTCGCTTTAAATGGTGTGAATTTTCGACAAATTTCTCATTTTCTGACGCTTTTTTTAGAGGCGGGGAAGTAGTTCACCTTACATTTCGCTGTACGTTTCCCGTGGCATCCTCGAGCTTCCGCCATTTCCCGTGTTTCTTTTCAGTGTTCTTTTCTTTCCCGCGTGTGTTTTTGCCACGGTATTCCGTGTTCCTTGTGCGTTCCGTCTTTCTACGTTTATCCTAAACCCTAATCGGCCTTCACATTAACTTAAGACTCTAAATGCAGTCTAAAATCAAACTAAAGGCAACACCTAGTTGAGGTGACCCTAGTCTCTGCGCGACAACCAACCCGCTACGTACATGTAATGAAAACGTTTTATATTCCTCGTGCCCTCACTTTGAGTTACCGTATATGTTCCTCGGATATTACCCATTCGTGAACACTCTCCAAAGAAGGGGACGAGACACTAATTCACGGTAATAAATTTATTTGTTCAACTGGCACAATAATAAATGAACAAAATATTAGTTTAGACACAGCCTAATAACATATACACTACTCAGCAAATTTTGCTGACTCTAAGAAAACAGCGTTGCCTCAGAGCATCTCTCGAGTCTTCCCGCGTTGCTGTAGTAATGTCACATCTGCAAAATAATAACCGCAACTTCAGACAATTGACAATTAAGAGGCAAAACACGCTACAAAAAATATGGCAGCGGGAACGTTTTTCAACTCTTCTGGTTCAACCAAAGTTTGCGTAGCCATGTCCGTCATCAACAAGGACGTTTTCATTCAATAAGGTAGCTATTTAAGGAAAGTTCTCTTAAATAAACACAACATTAAAATTCAATATGCCGTGGTTTGCATGTCGTCTATTCTAAATGATCTCAGAAAATGCGTGATATTCGTCAACGAGAAACGTGAGTTGCGTAGATGCACCCATTCACTGGCCCAAGAAACCGTGTTTTTTCAAACTTTAAGGCGAAAGTGGAGTAACGTCAAGACCGTGTTTTCGTCTGTGCATGCAATTATCATAATAGGAACACGCGTAATGCATTCAATATGGTACAAATAGTGAAATAATGTATTACCTTAACCCTTATTCTTCTTCTTTAGTGGTTCACTGTGACGGCTTAACTGCATATACATCGCTGAAACATTCAAACATATCATTTTAATTTCATTTTCCACATTGGGCTGCCTTATAACTTTAACGCCACCACCTTGCATCAAAATTCTCAACAACAACAACAACAAACAATAACAACAACAACAACACCTTTTTCGTCTTGTACATACATACACTGATATAGATAGAGAAAAGATAACATTTTCCTGTTTGTACTTAGTAAAGCCAATATTCTGCACATCTTTCCAGAGAATAACTACAAAGTCAGAAAGGAGCTCGCGAATATATTTGCCATGAGCTCGTTAATAATATAGTCCTCTTTCCCCTCCGCCATATTTATAAGCAGCGCTTGTTATATCTGTAAGCTAACAACAACAACAACAACAACGATCGAGACTTAATCCGGTTTTTACTGATCAGAGTCCTTCTCGGCTTCCAAAAGCTTTTTTTGTACCGCTTGTAAGCATCTTCCCGACCTTGGGAAGAGTTCCTAACTACAAGAGACTAAGGGCGTCTTCGATAACCGAGCAAATTTTGTTGTCTTTTTTTATATGGGAAATTTCGGCCGGGTCGACCGGGATGAGGTTCAAGAAACAAAACCAAAGAGGTGGCACAGAAACTTGTATCATTCACGACTATCGTAACTTGTTGACTCTTGTAAATTGACTTCTAAAGTTAATAGGCCATTTT
>CM042753.1:6388557-6394307 GCA_022496165.2 Catalaphyllia jardinei | reverse complement strand
AAAATGGCCTATTCGCATACTATTAAAGTGACACATAGATTACCAGGCAAAAATTACGCCATTTTGGCCTCTGTGATGCGAAAGCGAAGCTATTTTGTAGAAAAGGGTTTGCCCCGATCCCCGGGCTGGAGTGTTCATATGGGAAAAATTTCTCCCCGTTACCGAGATCTCAGTAATCGGGCCAGCCCGGCTTTCCATATGAACACATCAAAATTTTAAGAAAGGAGAGTGAAGAAGCGAGATCTCGGAAACCGAGCCAGCTCGGTTGACCGGGCTCATATGCAGAGGCTGTAAGTTCCCCACGTGATATGCCCACCCTAAAATCTTTTACCAAGTTATATAACCCTCGGGCTTGAAGCCACCATTTAACGGTGCGTATTCCAATTTTACATTCACCAAATACTTGTTAAGAAGCAGGCGATCGTTTAATTGTTTCCGTGCGAAGATTGACCGATTGCACCATCAATTAAAATAACAGGGTGCATGTTACAGACCTGATTTTAATTCCTTCTCAGAAAGTTCCCTCTCCCAGAGAGCTAAATCGCTTATCCGCAATGGGAATCTGTACATTAGCTTATCCGAATTGTTTGGTCGACCAATATCAAACGCTGTAAACGAATCCCTGGGCCTTGAAACCAAAGCAGGATTACTGGAGGCTAGGTGTGTTCCATTCAAAAACAACTTGAGTTGGTTTGATTCCCGCCAGGTGAACGCGAGATTAAACCATCCGCTTGGCAAAACAGGCGTGTCCAGTTTCCACTGCTTGTTTTTGGTGCTTAAAATCACAATGTACTTTTTAGGCATGTATACTACGGCGAATCCGCGAGCCGCGGTGGACTGACCGCCACTAGACATTATGTACGAGCTGGTATCGTCACTGAGAGAAGTCTTGTTGAGTTTGATCCAAGACATGACTGTCATACCGTTCTCTGAGCAATGCCCGGGATCACTGAAGCAGGTATCTGAGGAAAACGAATCACGAACTTTCAAAAATTGCCTCTGTTATCTCGATTATCTCACTCAAGGTAAGAAGAATAAACAACGAAAAGACAAACAAACAAACAAACATATAAGAGAAAAACAACAACAACAAAAGTACGTCAGTATGTGAGAACGCTGTTTTGAATTTTTAATATGAAAATGACTCGAAGAACTGTTTACAAGTACCCTCACGGAATAACCATCTAGACACAATGATTAGGGTAGACGCGACTCACAAGACAAGATATGAATAACGTTTACTTGCACTGTAATATAAATTAATAGAGAAATTAATCATACATACAGTAGTTGATCGTCACCCAAACTGTTTAGGTGACCATAAGATTGTTCTACAGCTTTAAAGAGCGTTTACAGAAACAACTTATCAAAAGAGAGTATAATTTCAATTGTCGGTTTGCACGTGGCTTCATAGCAACCACGTTCGTGAACGTTAAGAACAAATTTTCTTCGCGATGGCTTCTGTCAAAATTGCTGCCAACATGCCCACTACGACTTTGTAAAGTGAAACTCTCTCTAGGGACTGGTTACCAACCAGGATTAAATATGACACTCGCTTGTCACCTCGAAGCAAAATGATTGCATAGTTACTCACTATTGGTTTCTTTGAGTGATAGCCATCCGCCATTGGTGTCAGCCACCAGGCCTCTCTCGGCGGTGGTTGAAATAGAGGCTCCACCCTCAAGATGTACCACGTGACCGTGCACTTCATCTAAGGCGACGGAGTTGTTTCCAGATAATCCAAAACGCCACAAATAGCTTGGCGTCAGGTCTGGTGTGTTAACTGTAGAATGATAGAAATAGTACTTCAAACTGTGCTCTTTGTTGTTTGATTTGGATGTTTGTGAATAAGATTTTAAACAACTGTTAGAGGATGTCGAACACAGTACCTAGGGTTGTCGCATTTGTTGGTGCACCCTAGCATCTTTCGCTTCGCGCAGCCTTTTGTCCTCACATTTGCTTTCCACAGTCTTTGTAGTTAATCTAAAATAGAATTTGATATCGTTTTAACAACTTAACACACTAACCTTTAGTATCCACTTGAGCTATTTCGCTTCGTTGACTTCCCCGTCCTTGTTTTGAGTCGCGTGACGATTCGCCATCGTCATCATCATCAGCGCCATTGCGGTTTTCGTTACCTTTTTCGTTGAAATTGTCAGGTTTGACGATTACTACATCTCTTTTCTTTCCCCACGCTGCAAAGAGAATGAAACTGAGAATAATAAAATAATCACATTCTTGTTAATGCTTTGTCTTTAACTAGGACAAGCGCGGAGGCCAGTGTAAAACATTTTACAGTATACATCGAGACTAAATCGGCGATATGTCCAATGCATTGACAACAGATCGATGAAATGAAAGGATGGCGTCCATCTCCAGGTAGCATAGCATTCTGTTTCATAACAGGTGGTTTATAACTTGAGAATCTTAAACAATTCAAACTTATAATTCAGCTAAGATTGACAAAGAGTGAATGGAGAATCACGCCTGACGTCCCCTATGTCGCATCAAAACCGGTCAGTGTGTTGAGGACTAGGTAACGACAAGTAAAGACAGTGGTACCTCCGGCTGCGACCATCTCTCCTCAGCAACCAGTTTACCAAAATATCAAAATTTTCGAAGGCAAATCACTATATTTGGAACCTCTTGTAAGCATGCACCTCTCGTAAGCGACCACGACCTCTTTAAAACTAAATGTTTGAAATTTTCTCTTGTTTTAAACTCCTGTAAGCGACCACTTGACAGATAATACAGCAGAAATTGGGTAATAGGGTGTTGTTACATTATCGCATCTTGGGTAGTAGAATTGAGGGAAAGTTTTCAATGGGGAGTACTGGATTTTTCTCGAAACTGAATTTTCGCTCGAATAAAACATTAAAAAACATGGGATAAGCCTCTTCATTTACCATATTCTAATGAGGAAAAATGTTGACACAATATGGTCTAAGCTCTCGTAAGCGATCGCGACCACCTGGGCTTGACAGTTTGGGTGGTCGCTCATGGGTGGTTCGACTTTAGTTGAAAAGAGGAACTCTGAAAGAAACCCACAAATATTCCGAAAGAATCCCGAAAATATTCCGAAAGAATCTCGAAAGAAACATTCCATGTTGGGCACACATGACTAAATTTTACTCACGTCTTCTATTTGGCCTTCGCCATCGCGGTTGCTGTCTTCTTGGCCACCGCCTTCTTTTCCACTTAAAACGACGTTTTTTATTTTTACGCCTCCACTTTATTCCATGTCCCTGATCACGACGCGCTACAAAATAGGTAACACAAAATGCTGTCAGTACAGCAAAGCCTGATGTTTTTTTACTCTAGTATTTGGTAGACCTGTCTTTAAAACTGATTAAGACTCGAGGGAAATGCTAAATGAGGAAATTCAGTATAAAATGAAAAAAAAAATAATAAAAAAATAAGGAATAGAGTAGATTGTTCCTGGCATAGAACTGGGTATTGTTTCAATAAAATAGCGAAGAAAATGCAGACCACAGCCAAAAAACACCTAGCCGAGAAGCGAAGCTTCGAGGGCCAATGTGAAATTGAGAACTGTTCAATCTAACATACTTACCTCCACAAGCCGTTCTTTTTATTGACCTCACTACACGATGAAGGCTTCTAAAGCCGGCCTTAAACACGTATCTTGGATTTCCCGCCATTTGGTTGAGCTGAGCCAGTCTGAATTTTCTGCCAATTCCGAGCGCCAAAATACGCACGCCCACATTTCGGAGAGCACGTAGAGGTTTCCTGAGCGAGTCTTGTGATATACCATCTGTCATGACGAGCAGTATCTGAAGGAAAGAAAAGAGTTATAAACTAGCATATAAAGTGTGAAATGGAGTTGGGAATTAACGTTATCTCACTGGTAAAGGGAGTATAAGTCAACTAGCAAATAGACTTTGATAGATAACTATCAAAGTTGGTAAGCACCGTTATACCAAATCTCCGTGGCTGCATAGTGTATTAAATTTATAACATCGACTCTGATTATTGACGACTAGGCCATAACCTATAAAAACCACGAGCGCGCGCTTCGTAGTACTGGCCTCCTATCGATCGATATGGGATGCCCACTTGATTCCTCAGAGATTTTTTTTGAAACTTACCCTGAATGTTCTCTATAAAGCACTGTTTCGAAAAAAACCATTAAAATTGATAGGTCATCATACTCGCTTTAGAGACGTGATGGACCAATCTTACCCCATTTATGCTTGTACTCGTGCTAATCACGCGCGTTATTCATCGGTCCAAGTTACATTTTGCGGTAACTGGATGCACAGTTTATTAAACTAATACTTGGGAAAAAACTTGACAGGTAGAAAGTGTCGAGCATATAGAAAATAACACCATTTAAAACGACGTGCACGTAAATCGTTCACAGAGTTGTTGTTTCCGCTGTCATAATTTGCGTCCCAAAGTAACGGTTTTTTGCCTGCTTTCATCTATATCGTTTTTTCCATCCGATAGAAAATGTTTCATTTTTATTTAATTAAAGAGGATAATATGTACACTATTATTATGCAATAAACAATATCGGTCACCATGTTCGTTTAAAAAAAACCCGAACATTTATTTCGCCACCGAGCTTAGCTTGAGGGAAATTTTCTTACGTTGTGTACATGCGCGCGCTCATTTGCGCGCGCTGACGACGCGAAAATCGTGCGGAATAGGGATGCACAATGCAATACTGAGGAAACAACTTTATCAGCCAGATTTCAAGGTTAGCCATCCAAATTGTCAGAAAACGTTTATGAAATTTACATTCATTTATCTATTCTTATAGTATATAAAGAGACAGAGAATCAGGATTATTTCTTGGGTACGCACTGAAATATTATAACCGAACGCTATACACCAAAACGAACGTGAAAACACCTTAGAACGGATGTCAGTGCAGCCTATATAGGAAAAAAAAAGATTGACACTGATAGAGCCACAAGACTCGATTCAAAGGGGAAAAAACGTGGCTTTATGAGGCAACCGAGTGAAAAGTAGAGAAGATGAATAAGGCGCAATTTACACACTTGTATTACTAACAAGATAGGAAAGTAACTTCATTTCATCTATACTCACCTTTCGGCGATTGTTTCTCCTTCTAAACAACCGATATCTGGCAAAATTCAGTGCTCGTCCAATTTTCGTACCACCTCTGGGATATCTAATGCGACCAATAGCACGTAACAAGCTTTCCTTATTTCTGTAACTCCTGAAGTTAGCAATGAGCCATGCGCGACGCGAAAACAGCACAATACCAACACGAGTTTGTCTGGGAGAGAGACTGAATGAAGCAACCAATCGTTTGACGAACTTGAGACATCGCCGGAAGTTCCGTCGGCCGTAAGCATTGATACTGCCAGAGCCGTCAATCAATATGGCCAAATCGAGACGTTTGCGGCAGACTAAATTAAAAGAAAATTATTTGTTTCGGACACTCGTCAATACAAATTTAACTTATTTCGTGTGATTGGGTAATCAGGAAAGTGAAGATTAATGTAATGTGCTTGCTTAGAACCTATAAATTATAATTATACCAGTCAATTAAGCAAGTATATGAAGACAAAAACATCATTTAACAAGAAAACTGATCCGAGAAGAACACAGGATCATGATATCACTGTTCCTCTTTTAATGATGACCTTTCTTAATCTCAGCACACAACAATGGAAAATAATGGAAACCAATCAGAAAGCTTGTATGGTAAGAAAGAAGATTTAAATTTGACCAACTAACGCGGGAATATTTAAGAAATA
>CM042753.1:6358557-6386057 GCA_022496165.2 Catalaphyllia jardinei | reverse complement strand
GAGTACGCTCAGGTTGGAGCACAAGCGTGCGCGGCGTAGCCGCGAGACGGGCTCTTCGCCAAACTCCTTCCCCGCCGGAATACTTTGTTCTTCAACAAAGCTCAAGGTCTGCTTGCAAGCTACCCTAAAAAGAAACTTCCATCCATGCACTCACCTTACGCCGATTGATTCTCCTCCTAAACAACCGATATCTGGCAAATCTCAGCGCTCGTCCAATTTTTGTACCACCTCTGGGATATCTAATACGACTAATAGCACGTAACAAGCTTTGCTTGTTTCTGTAACTCCTGAAGTTAGCGATGAGCCATGCGCGATGCGAAAACAGCACAATACCAACACGAGTTTGTGTCGGGGAGATACTGAATGAAGCCACCAATCGTTTGACGAAGTTGAGACACCGACGGAAGTTCCCTCGGCCGTAAGCATTGATACTGCCAGAGCCGTCAATCAAAATGGCCAAGTCGAGACGTTTGCGGCACACTATGACAACAGAAAATAAAGAATAATCAACACAAAGGGGTTGAATTGCTTTAGCAGGAAACTAAAGCAAGCTAACGTAAGGCGGTTGCTTAGAGGATAATGCCCTCCACAGTACCAAATAACCGATCAATAATAATTATTTACTGGTAAAAAAAACTGATAGGAAATAAAACAGAGGACAAAATACAACAGAGAAACCAAATAGATAGTAAATATAATAATATAAACATTTTTCAAGCGTGTTCGTCATAACGCCAAGGACAAACCTCTGCCACTTGGTCTTATGTGAGGTCCTGGACGGAATGGCCTGGGGCGGAGTGGGCGACCTGAAGCAAACAATTGCGACGGTTACTTTATTTGCTGATGCGGTTGAAGTTAAATGTCTCCAGTTATCACTTCTTAAGCATGAAACCTTTGACCATTATTTTAGAAAAGATGGATGGTTAGTTAGATGGTTGATAACTCTGAAGGGTAGTTTTCTTTCTTTATTTGTGGGGCAAAGTTGTAACTGCTGTTTTCTATGAGCACTAGTTTCTTTAACATTTGTATAGTGAGAAAGCGTAGAAAAAACCACGGCGCAGTATATTTTTAAACTGGATGTACGCGCTCTGAAAACATAAAAACCGTTAACTCACTTAGGCATATTTTCCCTGAGATACGTCGAGCGACCCTACTCAGACTTCTGAAATTGGCACTAAACACGCATCGTCCATTTGTAGCTATTTGCCTAAGTTGGCGTCTTCGATATCGCCGACCGATCCCCAAAGCATACACCCACACTCCGTGGCTTCTCAAAGCTAGTGCCGGTCTTCGCACACGGTCTTGCGAGATGCCATCTGTCATGACTACTAGAGCCTTCAAAGAAAATAAAAATATGTGTTATTGAGTAAGTTTAAGGCCTACACCCGGAGTTACTTTTTTGTTTATTAGAAGAGCTAGAAGAAGCCCAAGTGACCGTCTCCTGTTTCCATTACCTTCAGTGCTCTCCTATTTCTCCTAAACAATCGATGTAGGATAAATCTCAAAGCTTTTCCAATCCTGGTACCTCCGCGTGGGTATCTCATCTTTGTAATGGTATTGAGTACGCTAGCTTTGTTCCTGCTTCGGTGAAAGTCTAGAATAAGCCACGCGCGAGAAGCGAACAATACCACTCCCACACGCGTGCGCTGTTGTGAGACACTGAATGAAGACACCATGGTCTTAACAAATTCGATACAACGCTTGAAGTTACCGCGACCGGCTGCTTCGATGCTTCCGGATCCATCAACTAAGAACGCGAGGTCAAGACGTCTCTTGCATACTAAAACAAAAATAAAATAAAATTGTTAGTACAACTAATTACTGTCATTTATTAAAATAAATGACAGTAATTAGTGTCAGCCTGGAAGATATTAAAATTAATACTAATATTTGAATTTTTTTCATTGTCCAGTTGCGCAATTAAATTTTCCACATACCTCGGCTAGTAGGCCTGGGTCCTGGTCTTGGTCTTACTGGAAATGTTAATGGGACAAACTTGTAAATATTTCTGAAGTTTCTTACAGGAACAAATTCAAAGCTTAATTTTCCTTTAATATAACGATAATTCAAATGCAACAGTTTCACTTTACCCTTGTTTGGAGAAAACCTTCGAAATTACTAACCCAATCTATCAATAATGATGTAACAGAGAATTAACTCTGAAGTGTAAATTTTAGTGCTAATTTAATCTATGAATAACCCACTGGGCGTTAGCCCTAGTAAAGGGAATCAGGGAACCACACGAGGTAAAGAAAAAATCTTTTGACCTCGGTGGGAATGCAACCCACGACCTCCGGATTAGATCTTCCGTTGCTCTGCCGACTGAGCTACGAGGTCGGACAGAGAAAGTCGGGGTCGATTTAGATGGTGAATCGCGGCGAAGAGAACACAAATGATGTCACAGAGAATTAACTCTGAAGTGTAAATTTTAGTCCTAATTTAACCCGTGAATAACCCATTGGGCGTTAGCCCTAGTAAAGGGAATCAGGGAACCACACTTCAGAGTTAATTCTCTGTTACATCATTTGTGTTCATAGTGCTACGCGGCACAACATTCAATCTATTAATACTTGCTTTGCCCTTGTAGATTCCAAATTAGAAGCTTAATACTAATGAATGTCTTTAAAAGCGCCAACATGCTTACCTCTTCTAAAACACAGTCGTTTCTTTAAAATGATTTGTTGTCGGGAAAGAGCACCATTGTACACCTGCATACACGAGATTCGTCCTCGGAAATATCTCCCGTCACCGATACGAGCTCCCATTCTCACCGGGTAGTTAGTCGCCAACCGTATTCTCCCGATGTATTTCCTCGCTGTAAACCTTCTATTGACAAACAGCTTCGCTTGGCCTGTTCGTTCGTTGTAACTTGCACCAACAAACTGCCATCGTCCAGGCGTAACGCTCCTACTTACAACCGCGGCTGTGAAACGCCGTCCTCTTCGACGCGTAAACCGCACAAAGAGCGTTCTAGATGAAGTCATCCAAAAGTGAACGCCCCAGCCGTTCGGCATGTAGTTGAAGATAGGTCCTGCACGTCCCTGGTGGAAGATCCACGCTAACAGAGTGATAGAACGTTTGGTGTCTAGGTTACCTCGGTTGGGGATAAGGATGTAGCTGTCGCTTCTTCCGTAGAACTGGTAAGAGCCGTCATGTGATCCATCTGGCCCAGGCGCGGCGTGGACGTTTCTGAGTATTCCGCGAGCGTTTCTACTGGAACTTATATCTTTGCCCCCCGTGCGTCCATTGAGCGGGAAAATGGCTACAGCTCGAGTTTTAACTAGTGATAAAAGAGCGAAATCAGTTAAAACAATAAGTTGTTCCTATTAATTTCATATTCAAGAAGCAACATAACAGGTAAAATTTGTGCTGTGCTTATGTTAGGACATTCAAGGTTAATAGAGAAACAAGGATATTGTCTAGTTGAAATGGAGAACTGAAATATATAGCTTTCGTTTATTTATTAAGGATTTAAGTTTTGACTTCATCAAAACGAATCACCACATCGCCAACGTAATTTCTTCCTGAACCCCTACCGACCCAAACAATGAACATGATAACGAATCACAGAAATGTCACTGACCTCTAGGCCTGTATGGTCTAACTGGTCGCACAGGTCTTCGTTTGGGTCTCACTAAACAATAAAAAGGAAAAGAAAACATTAGAAAATAGTTAAATGAACCACAATCAGGAAAACAGAATGGGAGCTTGTTGAAGAATATTAAGGAAAAAAAATTTGCGTTGGTGATCGGTTAAAACTTGAGAAGTTTAGGAGAACTTTAAAGGAAATCGACGGGATAACAGCAAGGCAAAAAAAGCAAAACAAACATACATACAAACAAAAAAACAAACCAACAAAAAAAAGTGTAGAAACAAAAGAAACATTCTGCACTTCAATCATCAAACCAGCACTAAGAGGTCTACTGAAACACAGCTCCAGGGCTAGCATTTCTTCGAGGCTAGGCGACTCAAGCTTTTAGCAGAGTATTGAGTAATAAACTTACATCGACATATTTTCCTTGAGATGCGTTGAGCAACCCGGTTGAGGCTTCTAAAGTTGGCAGTGAACACATATCGCCTATTTGTAGCGATTTGGCGAAGTTGACGTCTTCGATATCGCCGACCGATCCCCAAAGCAAACACCCACACTCCGTGGCTTCTCAAAGATAGTGCCGATCTTCGCACACGGTCTTGCGAGATGCCATCTGTCATGACTACCAGAGCCTGAAAAGAAGGGAAAATACAGATTGCTCCTCTGAAACTGAGTGCCCGCAAACAATTTACGGATCGTAAAGCCATCAAACGAACAAACGTTTTTAATAATGCATTACGGCACGTATACGCTCAATTTTCTTCTGGTAATTAACCTCTTATAAGAGGAGCTTACCTTTTGCAGAAATAAAACAATACTAAGTTAGAATAATGTAAAAGTTTCCTCGAAATCAGCCAATCAGCTGTCAGAGGTGATCCATCTAACAACTACCTAGACAACAAAGTAAGCGCGGTAGAAGAAAAGGTGTAAATTCTATGAAAATAAAACAAGAACTCCTGAGATAAGGTGCTACAAAAGTTGTGTAAATGAAATTACGAAAAGTCGCGGATTAGTAAATTTCCGCATTATTGTGATCTAATAGTCCCTTTTAAGACTAAACCACTTGACAGCGCAATTCAGGATGTTGTAAGGAAAAATTACATAATGCTCCTGGGTTAGCCGTGTTTCCCATTACCTTGAGCGCTCTCCTACTTCGTCTAAACAATCGATGTAGGACGAAGTTCAAGGCTCTTCCAATCTTGGTACCTCCACGTGGGTATCGGATACTGCTGATGCGCCGGAGCACGGCAGCCTTACTTCTGCTTTGGTGGAGGTCCAGCATTAACCAGGTGCGGGAAGAGAACAGTGCCACTCCCACACGCGTACGCAGTGGTGACACGCTGAATGAAGAAACCATGGTCTTGACAAATTCAATACAACGCCGGAAGTTGCCGCGACCGGCGGCCTCGATACTTCCGGATCCGTCAATCAGGAACACAAGGTCAAGACGCTTCGTGCAAACTAAACCAAAATAAAGAGAAAGTTATTATTAACGTTGAGAAAAGCTTGTCTGCACTTTCCTTGGCGAATCATTCTTTTTAAAGTATATGCTAGCAATTACTTCATGAAAGCATTAATTAGTGCACTCCTAGGATATAACGCTACATCAGGCGAGAGAGACTTTTCAAACATTAACAGCGACCTTACATATCAAGCTAATATATCAAGCTCTGATACAGCTACACTTTGACTATTGCAAAATTATTTGGAAAACTGTGAGATATGTTTACCAAATAAATTACAAAAAATACAAAATAGAGCAGCTCGTGATTTGACCTACTCAAACTATGACGTAGATGCTGGTCACCTGTTCAAACTTGTCGAGTGGAAAAATCTAACAAGTCCCCAGCTAGTTTAAAGAGCTGCGATGGTTTTGTAATAAATAAAATAAATAAATAAATATACATTTATATAGCGCCATCTTCCATTAATTGTCCATGGTGCTTTACAATACTCTAAAACCCTAAAAATTAAGATCCTAAGAATTAACTACGCTATATAAAAGTGAAAACTACAGGTAAAAACTACAAATCAAATGCACGCTAAAAAAGATAAGTCTTAAGATTAGCCCTAAAAACTGCCTCTGATGATGAAAGCCTGATCTGGAGTGGTAGTTTATTCCAGAGTCTTGGTGCCGCCACGGAAAAAGCCCTTTCACCATACGTTTTAAGATTCGCTCTAGGCTCATCAAGCAACCTGTTGTTTGAAGATCTTAGTGTGCGACGAGAGTCATTATACTTCAATAGGTCTTTAATGTAATCAGGAGCCAGTCCATTCAGAGCTTTGTAAGTTAGCAACAATATTTTAAACACTATCCTGTAATGAACTGGCAGCCAATGTAAGCTCCTAAGTATTGGTGTGATATGTTCCAGTCTTCTAGTCAAGGTAACGAGGCGAGCTGCTGAGTTCTGTAAAAGCTGAAGTCTATTAATCAGATACTTAGGGAGACCATGCAATAGAACATTACAATAGTCCAAACGCGATGTTATGTAAGCATGAACAATAGTCTCAGTAGTACTCTGGGATAAGTATCGCCTAATTTTAGCTATACTGTGAATGCGGAAAAATGCGCTCTTACAGGTTATTTTAACATGTTCTTTGAAATCTAAACATTGATCGAATCCAACTCCTAAGTTCCTGGCCTGTTTACTAGACTTGATTACTTCTTCGCCAACTCTTATATAGTCGAGGGGTGGTCGTGGACGATATTTAGAACTAATAACCAAAAGTTCAGTCTTATCCTGATTTAACTTAAGTTTGTTGCGCAGCATCCAGTCACCAATGTCCTTAACACATAATTCTACTGCCATCTTTGTGCTGGATAAATCATTAGGACAACTGGATGTAAACGACAAGTATCTGTAAGTCTCTGCAAGGGTTGGCTCCAGAATATCTAAGTTCTAAATTCGAGAGGCGAGAAACCGCGTATAATCTAAGGGACTCTGAGAATTGACTGAATGTTCCATTGCCGCGCACAAACTATTATAAAAATAGCTTTAGCTGTAGTGGTGCCATTCTTTGGAACAGTCTTCCTTGTAACGTAAGGGAAGAAGACTCCCTGAGGCAGTTTAAACGCCTACTCAAAAAGATACATAAGGCACGGCATTCGTGGAAAGCAGCTTTTTAATTCAATTATTTTTTAAATTATTAGTTAGTACTTTCAGTTTTCCGCGCACGTTTCTGTTGGAACTGATATCTTTGCCCTGCGTGCCTTCATTAAGGGGGAAAATGGCCACAAGTCGAGATTTGACTAGACGGAAAATATTAAATAATCGGAATCTAGACATTCATCTACTGAAGTAAACAGGAATCATTTAATTGGCTTCAGAATTTGAGTAAGGTCTTAAATAGTACAAATCAAGAAGAAAGACCCCAAACAAAGATAAAATAAAAACAATAGAATTAATTATACCGAAGAGTCACTAACCTCTAGGCCTAACGGGTCTAACCGGCCCAACAGGCTTTGGCGTGGGTCGCACTCGACCTAAACAGAGAATTCGAAACTTTCATAAGAATTTGAAGATAAAAAAAATAGCAATGACCCAAAATGCATAGACTGTAGAATAACAGAACAGTAACTGAACAACTGAGATTCATTGAGTATGCAGATTCTTTCAGTCTAGTAACCTGAGACTTCCACCGACCAATCAGGCAAAAAAAGTCTAATAACTTTACTTTACGACAGGAAACGTGGCGTGGTACAATACGGATTTGGGGTGGAACTACTTGCTTATTTTTTCATCTTTAACTCTAGTGAGTTAATGAAGGTGACGCTGTGAACATTAACAAGCTCTTTATTAGGGCACAGTGGGGGCTTGGAACTCGTTTGTGTGCTTGTAAAGTGGATTAGGGTGTTACGTAATTAAAGGAAGCGGGGCAAGAGAAAATGCATTAAACGAATTACCTTATTATAGGAAATTAACAATGCATCTACGTTAATTTTATGTATCTTAATTTACCTCATTGTTAATTAAAATGACGTTAATTGAAAGCATCGTTATTTAAAGACACCTTTATTACAAGCAAAGTTACAATTCCTCTACGTCTCCGTCAGAGTCGGTTGACGCATCATCATTTAATATTTAGTTCAATATGTCCTTAGACTCATCAGTGTAGCGATTGTCTTCTCCGAGGGAATAACTCACTTCTTCAACTTTCTTGAATGGATGGAAAGCTGCAGGAATAACGGAAGCAGTAGAAAGCGCCAGGAAGGGGCGCATTCCAACCCTGGATCCATTCATGCCATGCCGGAAATAAAGAGTAAATTTTGTTGTTGGACGTTGTTGTTTTCTAACGAAATGAGTGCGAAAAATTTTTAAATATTAAATTCACGTCTTAGTTATGCAACATACCGCACGGAAATTCGCGTTAATTAAATGTATGTAAACATAACTTTTGGAAAATTCGCGTTAATTTTATGACGTGTAAATTTTGTTCGCGTTATTAACATACTTCGTTAATATAAGGTAGTTACTGACAGCTACGAAGGTACCTAACTTAAAATAATTCCCACAAAACCTCGAAACCAACCTTTCACAACTATAATATAAACATTATTCGCCCAGGGACCGCCTTTGCCTCCTCGGCACCACTTGGAAGGACCGTACTTCTTGTAGGTAATTTTAGCTCTGGGACCCATAAAGCACTCGCCACTATTTTGCACTGCAAATAACCTGTAGCCTCGCTTTCGGGCCTGTCGAGCGCAATCTCTAACAGCAAACTTCAATCCTCGCAAGTTGGCGACCATGCTACCGGCAGCACGTCTAGGCTTGTCTTTGAAGCAGCCGATACTTCGGATGTAAACATTGGTCCAACCGCGAGCTGTAATAAAAAGGTATTTGTGGATGTTAAGGTACTTAGGATCATAGCAAACTTAACTGTTAAGATATTTTTTCCTTGAAGTGACAGATATTGAATAATCTTTTACTTCACTTCTTGTATTTTACTTCTCTTTAGTGTGTTTGTGTGTGCTTTTCCATATTTTTTGGCTTCGATTACTTTTGCACATTTGCACGTTTTGCTTTGCTCAACTACATTTTATACTATATTATCGGTGATTATTTTGTGCCCCAATAACAGCATATTTGTTCTCTTGTTCAATGCAAGTCTTATTGGCTTCCATGGCCATCCTTGCCTTATATATTGACAGCTTGTGAATATATTTATAAATGGCAAATAAATACTGAAATAAATAGATAAATAGGTCAAAAAATGATGCAAAAAGACAAAAACAAACAAACAAACAAACAACCCCCCCAGTAAACAATCTTACCATTATGATTGCTAAGCATAAAAAGTTAAAGCAACCAACACATGGTCTGTATTGATTTGTTACTGATTAGCAAACAGTGCCGTGTGTTTTTGATAATTGCTTATACTTTGTCTGTCGATTATTGCATGAAGTTTACGTCCCGACTAAACGAGACGCTTAAATTGTTTACAACCTTAACTGCGATTACAAACACAAATCAGCGTAAGACATACGTTGTCCAAACTTGTATACATCCATTGCCCACGGGCCTCCTCTGCCTCGCCTGCAACGATTGGTTGGTCCGTAACGGTTGTATGTCCGATGAGCCAAGCGGCCAGAGTAACATTCTCCACCGTTCTCTACTGCAAATACTTTGAAACTACGTCTCAAGGCTGCCGCAGCGCATGCGCCCACTGGGTCTTTTCGCCAGCGGAAGTTTCCGAGTCTGTGCCTTATAGCTCGTCTTCTTTTGTCATTGTAACAGCCTTCCCAGTAGTATGTAGTTTGACCTGGACGTGGAGGCTTGGGACGCGGGCTGGGCTTTGGTTTAACCCCTTGGAGAAATGCAGTCGCAACTTTTAAATACAACTGACAGAAGAGAACAGGATGTTCGACCATTGTGGTTAACTCGATTGTTCTCTTACGGAACATCCAGGATCATTACGGCGTGTAAGTCCAATGATTAGTAGTCTAATTAATCACTACGTCGACCTATTACAAATGTGGATACAGTTGATACTGCGAATACAGTTGAGAATAGAGCTAATCAGAATAGTGGACTAGAGTGTGGCCAGTAATTGACGCTATCAAGACGTGCGTTCATGTGATATTGTTATTGGGCTGTCCAAGGTGGTTCTTATTTTTTAAGTCTGTGGTGGATGAAACCGTTTGGTGTGACCATTCAGATAAGAGCTACTGAGTAATGGTTTAATGTTGCACTATTTATCACGTATGTGTGTAAAACAGCAGTGTGTAACCATTCAGATCGAGGCTTTTAAGTAGTATTTTTATGCTGCACCGTGTATTATGTTGTATAAGATAGTTCAAACTTCTAAGTTTGTGGCTGAAAACCCAGGTTGACAGTTTAAATGTTATTCAACATCTTAAACAGATTTTCCGCTTCTTTGGTGTCGAAGTAAAATTCAGCAATATTGGGATTAAAATGGTTGAATTTGACATGTTGCGTTTACTAACCTGGGGCACCACAAGCCTTCCTTTTGATAACCCTGACAACCGAATTCAGATTTCTAAAACGTGCAGTGAACACCAGTCGATGATTGGACGCCATCTGCCTCAACTGCCTTATATTGTACCGCAATCCCAAGCCAAGCGTAAAAATCTCCACTCCTCCCTTGCGCATGTGCCGTGCAGGGTCCACCACACTGTCGAACGACCGTCCGTCCGTCATGATGATACACACCTTTCGTCTTCTGCTTCGACGGAAAAGATAGCGGTACGCATAACGGATAGCCCGTCCGGTCTTGGTGCCTCCTTTAGGATAGCTTATACGTTTTACGGCGCGCAGCACCTGGTGCTTGTTGCCGTAGCGATTGAAACCAAAAACTTTGAAAGCTCTGGTGTTATAAAGGACGGCACCGACTCGCGTGAAGCGACGCGAGATGACAAAGGTACGAACCATGTTCCTAATGAATTGAAGGCAGCGTTTGAAGTTGGACAGACCAACGCTTCCTGAGCCATCGATAATAAAACCAAGGTCGAGTCGTGCTTTGCAAACTGAAACAATTCAAAGGGTAGAAAAAGTTGAAAGCACTTTTATTCTAAATCAGCGTTTGCATTTGACGTATGAAATGACAAGAAACGTGACATTAGTTCAGTTAAAAAAGAAATAGAATAAATATAGAGGCGGAGATCACTGTGAACGTAATTATAGTAAACTCTTATAGAGAAAAAATTGCGAAGTCTGTTGGAAAAAAAGTTAGGTACTGCCTTTGCAAGAGGCGTGCTCAAAACTACTACAGAGAACGACAGATCCAGTGTCTTGCTGGTTGAGTTATAGTTTGCTGAAAAAAAAAAGAAAGACGCACCATGAAAAGGTAGCAGTCAGTGGTTTGTTGCTATCGATACTTACCTCTCCCACCAGGTCTTGGCCTCGGAATAGGAACAGGCATCGGACCTACAGGAACAAAAAGCCAGTGGTTAGATGTTAAAACAAGAAAAGAGTGATAGACTTGATTAAAAACCTAAAGCGCCCTGGAGCAGAAGAAACTACCGTTTGGACGGAGCACTAGCTGGTAGCTGTACGAATATTTTATGAGGACGAGTGAATGAAAACTACACATGATGGGGTCAAAATGTCTCAGCTGATGTAAAGAGGTTCTACTGTACTATCTTGTGTTCTTGATCGAGAGTCCTTTGACAGGCACGGTATGGACAAACTGAGCATTAAAATTCTGGCCATTTAACTTGGATTACAGTTACAATGTACTTTGACACACCTTCCATCGTGTTTGATGCCAGTTTTTTTGGATTAAAATAAAATTTCTGGACGCCACTGGGCATACGTTCTTTAACAGGAATTTCTTAGAATGTTAAAGAACGTATTCGCTTAGCAACCAATCATATTTATGCATGTCACGCCACTGGGCATTGTTCTGTATTTTCAAATTTTATATATCTTCATATGTATCCGTTATTTTTGGCAGTTGCCTGATGATTGCTCCGCAAAGAGCATGAAACTCTGAGTAGCCATTAATGTCATTATATTCATTATAATAATAATAATTCATTATATTATTATATATTTTTTTTTTTGGGTTGGGGGGGGTGCTATTGCTTGACAACAGCGTGCCTACGGCTTACACGTGCCTCGTCTGAAGCAAGCTTTCATTCGTCGACGGATCATGTTGGTGGTCAAAGCAGCGCTGTAAAACTGCAAGCAGGCGATTCGTCCACGGAAGAAGCGTCGGTCACCCAGCCGTGCTCCAACTCTAATCTCGTAATTTGTGGCCAATGAAATCTTTCCAATTTTGCGGCGCGCCACCATCTTTCCGTTAACATAGAGCTTGGCAACACCAGTGTTTCTATTGTACGACGTTCCAACGAACTGCCATGTGCGCGGTTTGACGCCTCTGGACGTCAAAGCGTGCGTGAAACGGCGTCCAGTACGCTGCGTGTAGCGTACAAATAGCGTACTCGGGTTTACCATCCAGAAGTGGACTCCCCAGCCGTTGCGTTTGTAGTTAACGATGGGTCCAGCACGTCCTTGGTGATAGATCCAGGCTAAGATCGTCACACAGCTCCGTACATCCAGTGTGCCCCGGTTAGGAATCTCAACGTAGCTGCTTTGTCGTCCATGGAAGTAGAAGGAACCGTCTGGTAGACCGTCAGGACCCCGGGTATACAAGACGTTCGAGTAACGAGCCGGCGGGCTCCTATTACGAATTTCCCTTCCTCTGGAAGCTTTACTGAAGGGGAAGATAGCGACCGCTGACATAGCGTCTGTAGACAAGGCAAAATAAAGGTAAATCTTAGACATTAACTGTTGCTTGCAAAGAATCTGTGTTGATTTCGGACAGGTTCGCCTAAACACTTATTTTATTGTCAGCCTGGCGTCAATAAGGCTAGTCCTTGCCCCTGATCAGGAAACAAATCTTTACCCAACCACGGAATTGCTATCCAAACGAGAAAAATTAACCGATATGGGAAACCGGTACAATCTATCGACCCGATAGAGCAAATACACTGCACAAAGTTGTCTCTTCTTTGAACAACTCAGTGTGGCATATAAGGCACTGACGGAGCTAGGAAAGGAAAGAGCGGTCAAGAAAGTATTGTGCAACCTTTCTCTTTGAATTAAGTTATCACAATTTCAGTCACAATTAAGTAATGTATCAAACACGAGAGACAGTGTTTCATCAGGATATCCAAACACCGAGAAGAGAACACGACGCGTAGCGGAGTATTTTTGACGAAATTTGAGGTGTTTGGATAGCCGATAAAACACTGTCTTGACTGTTTGATATATCTTCTCAATGGAAACAAAACCTAACGAGTAAACGGAGAAGTAAAATAGTTAAAATCTATGCTAATAGATTTTGATTTTATGCTAATAGACTGGGTAACCAAACCTCCGTTAAAATCATGATTTCCTTTGATTAAACTTGCTGAATTATTAATGCGTTCGAGAAGAACAGATCCACATAACTCGGGAAAAAAGGATAATGTTCGTGTACTTACGTGGTTTTGTTGGTCTTTTGGCAATTCCTGAAACAAAGGCAACAAATCTTAAGAGAAATTCTTGTGATCTTTAGTTGGCTGCACGTAGTATTTTGAACGAGCTTTGCGCTCATAGACGGTAGGTGGCTATAGCTATATAAAGGACTGATTGATTAGACTCATTTTATACAATCTGATACATTGAACTGCGATTCGTCTCGCATGGGAATCTTAATCAGTTGCTATCAACAGGTTCTAGTTATTAACTGGGAATCTGTTACTTAACAGACAAGGTGAAATAGAATTATTTTTGTTTAAAGATCTTTAATGCTCACTAATGCTAACTCTATAAAAATAAAAAAGTCGAAAGTTGAGAGTTAGGAGTTTCATCAAATTGGGACATTAATACACATACCTTTGCAGGCCTTTTGCTTAACCGCTCTCACGAACGAGCCCAGGTTTCTGAAGTTCGCTGTGAAAATATGCCGTCGATTACTAGCGATCTGAATGAGTTGTTTCATGCTTATTCGTTTGCCAACCCCCACGGCGAAAACCTGCACCCCCATGTTGCGTAACACTGCAGCTGGTTTTCTAACTCGGTCGTATGACTTCCCGTCTGTCAACAGGATCAGGACCTTTCGCCGATTACTCCTAGCAAACAGGTACCTCCGAGAGTAAGAGAGAGCCCGACCAGTTTTGGTTCCTCCGCCGGTGTACCTGATTCTTTCGATGGCCCGGAGTACGCTGCGCAGACCATTGTATTGGCCGAACGAGAATACTGGGATGACACGGTGAGAGTACAGCAAGATTCCCACTCTGGAATTTCGAGGGGATATCACAAACGAACTGACCAGATTCTTGATGAAGTTCAGGCTTCTCATGAAGTTGGCGCGACCAACACTTCCAGAGCTATCCACAATAAAGCCCAGGTCCACACGGACTTTGCAAACTGCAAAACGTAAGTGAAACAACAATTAAAACGTTTCGAAACCTTATTCTAACCAAGTGCGACCAAAAGTGAAAAACAATATTTTTCGTTTCAAGTTCTTGTAGTGTTCTCTCACCGGGCAATGCTGGTCGTGGTCGAGGTCTGGGACGAGGAGGTGGTCGAGGAATAGGTCCTATAAGTGGTAAAGAAACAGATTTACGTTTTAATATCAATGCAAGCTTTCGTTTCGACATCGATGGCTAAACACAAAGATAGAAGCTTCAGGAATCTATACTAATAAAAATTGTTCTAATCCGGAAGAAAGAAAATGTGGTCCTGACAACGAACCAGTACCACAGAACGAAGAACAATTTTCCTGTTCAGAACCATAACCATGCGGGTTTTTCCCTTTGATCACCTTTCACTATAATAGTATGTATCTGAGTGTACAAACCAACCACTTACCATTAAGACTACCCAGCCAATCTCAAAAAACCGTAGTAAAATCAAAACCAAAGTATTTGCCTGATTACTTTCAACACTCATTTAATAACCGCTCTACGTAAGATGGTCATGAAGACGTCTTGTTGCAACAAAAAGATCGATACTGGGACAACAATACTTGCTTTTAGAAAAAAAAAAAGTTTGAATGAATTTAAACTTCTTGACCGTTGAAAAACTGTAAGGATTACATCTTACAGACAATGAGTGCCGTTGGCAAAAAAAACAAGGTTTCTGTTCAGGTTTATAAATATACACGTTTTGCTTACCTTCTCGTTCTTACAACAGAACAGATCAATACTACGACTCTAATACACGCGTTCAGCAAAAACGTTTAATTAATTCAAGTTACTTGACCATTTCAAACATCAGATTAACTTACTCCTTCTGATAATGATATAGACGTCATTGGCCCAGGGTCCTCCCCTTCCATTCTTGCATTTGCTTGAGCGGCCATATTTTCTGAAGGTGCGATGCGCTAGCGGTCCAGAAAAGCATTCCCCTCCATCTTGGACTCCAAAAGCTCGGTACCCTCTTCGGGCCGCCAAGAGGAAGCAACGCATGACAGCGTCTCTCCTTCGTCGTAGATTGCCGAGAAGCCTTCCCATGGCTCGGCGGGATGTGTCTCTGTAGCAACCCTTTCGCTTGAATAGTCTTCCTGTTGGGCGCGGAGGTGGGCGGGGCTTGGGAAGACCTGACAAAGTTTGGTTGATAGATACACGATCAGGTTACGTCCAGAAAAACGGTGTTGGGTTTATTTCCCCTTCCAATACGAGCCCCATAATTCCTTTCAACACTGATTTATCTTGACTTGGTACATTCTAGCAACAGAGGCTAATGTTCTCTACTGGATTTAGACTGCGTACAAGGATATACGCTGTTTCATAGCATTCTATAATCCAAACAAGCAAATAGGATTTGGTATATCGTGATGTACCCAAAGAGACCTCAAGTTTTTGGTTGCCTTTTGCCTCTATCTCAAAATTGAGACGCTGAGGTCTTGTTAGTGTTCAATCTTTCAAAGGAAAATGAATTTCCTAACATGCTGCAAATGTTAAAAGTCAAATGTATCCCTTTATAAAATAATGGAAGGATTATTATCATACCTTTCTTAGAAGTGGGGTTATACAACATTAATATGTCTGGTATAGCTATCCTTTATTTAAAAAAAAGAAAAACCCCAAGCAAACCACAATAAACTAGGCTATGAAACGATTTCCCAATAAGAAAATACAAAACTTATTCCTTAAAGAAGCTTTTTCACGGTATTTTGAGTTATTTTAACAACCATCGACACCGTGACGCAGCTCCTTTAAATCAGAGTCATAAAAAAAATAACATTAGGCAACCGGAATAGATCGGCTGGATGCATATGAATACAAGGCGCGCACGAATGTAACACGAACATAACATACCTGGTACAAAACATCTCTTCGCTCGTGCTGCTATTTGTCGTGCATTTAATGCAACGTCGTACACTTGAAGACAAGATATCCTTCCACGGAAATATCTTCCGTCGCCCACCCGAACTCCCATCCTCACGGGATAATTTGTAGCCAATCTTATTCTTCCAATGCGCTTTTTCGCAACCATTCTTCCTCCGACAAACAACTTGGCGGTTCCGGTTGCGTGGTCATAAGACGCGCCCACATACTGCCAGCGGCTACGCTTGACAGTTTTGCTGACCAAAGCCGCGGTAAAGTCTTTAGTTTTGCGTTTTGTAAAACGAACGAAAAGAGCGCGGCGTCCCACCATCCAGAAGTGGACCCCCCAAGCGCTCGGATGGTAGTTAAAAATGGGCCCCGCCCGACCCTGATGGTAAATCCAAGCAAGAATAGTGATCGACGTCCTCGTGTCCAGTTTACCGAGGTTAGGGAACTCGATGTAACTGTTTTTTCTCCCCAGGAACTCGTAGCTAGTTCCGCGTCTTCCGTCGGGGCCTGCCGCTGGCCGAACATTTGACATTATACCCGGTGCATTTCTGTTAAAGCTGATGTCACGTGCTTTTGTGCGAGCATTTAATGGATAAACAGCAACGGCTCGAAGTGTTCCTTAAAAGAATAAACGCGTTATAAACTCATCATATTTTACTTCCAATAGTCGGTTGTGATAGAATGCCATTTCTACAATTACCACTTGCAAATGTAATCATGCTTGACTAATCACAGTACAGTTGTCTAAAAGTTCAAATAACATTATTTATCATATCTTTAAGTTAGTACGCGCGCTGTGATTGGTCAATTTAGCGGGCCGTACTCTCCCGCACAGCCCGCTAAAATTTAAAGTTGTTTGTGTTGCCAAACCGTTGCGTGATTTATCGCCAAAATTTCTTACCTTATTTAGCAAGTAAAGGTTTAAAACTTACTTTTACTTTAAATTGTGTGCTAAAGCGTAGTAACGACTTAAAAACAATTTTAAATTGACTCGTTTTGCTTTCGACCCACTTTAGAAATTTGAGGCCGTTCCTCATGGATAAAAATCGTTCCCGAACTCGTCAGACACACAAAAGAGATATAATAAATATCTTACTAACCTAATCTTCTCGGTCCGTACTGTAAGTTACGGATCCTCGTTTTTTCCCCTACGATTTATGGCCCGCGCGCTTCGCGCTTGGGCCATAAATCGAAGGGGAAAAAACTCGGTCCGTAACTTACGGTACGGACCTAGAACTCGGTTAGTAAGAGGTATTTACAAAGACGAATGCAAAAACTTAAAAACCAAAACAAATAAACTTTCAAACGAAAACGAGAATAGAACAAACAAAGAAACATTCAGTAAAACCTGATGGCCTGTGAGGTGATGGCGGCTTTCGTCCTCCTTTGTTTAAAGAAAGAGAAATGTAATGTAGTTACAATCAAAGCTTAGTGAAAGTTTAATTAACAATTATACTACGAGCCCGGGTTTTTGCTTATAGGAAAAGAGGCCGACTAGTCTAATTGTTTCAGTAGACACACCAGATAGGATTACCAGACGAAACAATTTCGCGCATCTTTAGCCTGAAATTAAGAATATTTTTCTGTTTTATTTAAAATTCCATGAACGATTTTCCGGAAAGAATATATCAATGCACGGTATGCAAGGTAACAACTTCGGTATTAAAAGCGCACTTACCTTTACAAGCCTTCATTTTAATAGCCTTTATGATAGAGTTAAGGTTTCGGAAATCTACAGTGAACACGTGATTACGATCAGTCGCCATCTCATTTAATTGCGTCATACTGTAACCCCGACCAACGCCCACAGAGAAAATTTCAGCATTGGCGCGTTTCAGCGCCTGTGCGGGTTTCAGCACGTGGTCTTGAGATCGCCCGTCAGTCAGGACAAGAAGGATCCTTTTTCGGTTGGTTCTACCACGAAACAAGTACCCAAGGACATCCCAGAGAGCTTTTCCTGTTTTGGTTCCCCCTCTCGGATACCGTATTGATTTTATAGCCCTACGCACTTGGTATACGTTTCTGTATCGAGTAAATGCGAAAATCCTGCGGGGATTGGATGAGTAAACTTCCGCCGCGATGCGAGTGTATCGTGGCGAGATCCTGAATCCACGGATTACGTTCTGGATAAATGAGAGGCAACGGCGGAAGTTTGCCGAGCCGACGCTACCAGAACCATCGATGAGGAAGGCAAGATCGAGTTTGGCTGTACACACTGTGAAAAGAAATACAATGTTTAAAGTGGAACTATGACGAAAATCGCACCTTTCCTATCTAAGCCATTTTAAAACAGAAGCAAGTAGTCCGCGTAAGAAGAAAACTCCAGTTTACTATTTAACAATTAGACCCGTAGCTCGAAAGGGCTACGGGTCAATAGCCCATGAGACGAAGCCGAATGGGCTATTGACCCGTGGTCCTTGAGGGCGAAGGGTATAATTGTTTTAGTATCACCCAACTAGTCGGACAGAAAAGGCAATAACAAAGTTAGCAAATGCAAGTTAAGGAAATATTTATTTGGGGGAAAAAACGAAACAAAGACCGGCGAATTTTGCTACTCGATGACTATTACTATTAGACCCCTAGTAGCGTAGCCAATCAAAATGCAGGATTTGCATTAGTCCACTAGTTGGGTGATACTAATGTCAAATATCTATTTCGTTCCAGAGATATTAATATGCAAATTAGCCTAGTGATGATGAAAAAGATATCTCAGCCAATTTGTATCAGAAATGTTTGATTCTTTGCAGTAAGATTCTACTACATGTGCTCCACAATACGAACTTAACAGTTTTGTTACCATGGCAACATACCAGGCTTCAGACTTCTCCAATATTAAAGGCATTTCTGGCCACCTTCGAAGTTCCATTTTCATATTTGGAAATCGTGCCGCATATGCATGATCCAGCAAGCATGTAAATATGTTAGCTCAATTTTATGACCTCGTTTAATCTTTTTCGAGCTGAAAATCATTAACATGTTGAAATCAAGTGGATGGGGACTGGAAAAGAGTGAGTTGCCATGGGAACAAAACTTTTTATAACCGTAGCTGTGTTTCCTGTAGAACTAGTCACTTGCCAAGTTTCAATGGTCTGCGCTGCAAATTGGCCAAGATAAGTCTATTTATATACTTGATATAATATTGGGTTGAGTGTACAACGTGCATATTTTGCACATTTTTCAAACTTAAATGTTTCTGGAACTAATGCAGAAAGTAAACAGCGTTTTTATTCTTTCATGGAATTTTATGTAATACACCTAAAATATCAAGGGGTAAAAATGTGATCATGGTAACACTTAAAGCATATCCAACAATTCTAAGATGTTTTCTAAATAGGGTTTACATTTTCTTAATATGAGCTATTTCTCACTGACTGATTGAAACGAAATAACTGAAAATGTTTTTCTCACGCATCGCTGGAGCCTCGGTATAGGTTGTCTTTGTTGCGTCCGCCATTGCCGACTTTCCCGCCTACCCACCCGAAGATTTTACGTTTTTATACAATGCCAGTATAGTGAACAACCCTTAAACATTTCTCGTTATTTCCAGAAATTGACGATTGACGTGACTTTATTTTTTCCTTTTTTTTTACAAAAATTGTACGTTAATCAATAATTGAAACAAAACCTATATGCTGTCTCTTAGCGGCAGCTGTATTCCTCTAAAAGTCAGTCTTACAGTAATAAAAAATTCTTCTTGTTCTTCCGAGGCATTATCGAGTATCGCGAGTATCGTTAGATGTCCTTTCTAGGAGATCTCAATAGAACCTTGAATCTTTTCCAATAGATCCTCAGGGGGAAGACTAAACGATTCATCTAATAGTTGGGCGATGCCAGTTTATAGCCCATCCGTAGACTATACGTTAGCCTCAGGCCCAGGCTTTTTGTTGTCAACTCCGTCTTTTGTCTCTGTCTCTCAGAGCTGGCTAAGCGCTAACATGCGCATCTCAGAACGGTGCAGGTGCAGGCTTTAAGATGGCCAATTGTAATCAAGATTTCATCACATTCATTTTAGTGTGGCCTTTGTGGATTCCACAAACGGCTCCGTGGTCTCCTGGTAGATTTGATTCAGTAGAGGCTATTTACCCAGAGAGAGTTCTAGAGCTAATCGCTTTTTCTTTTTGAAAGGTGGGATGGTTCATCTTAAAGTTAATGATGAAAACTACGGTCGATCCCCATTGATTCAGGGAGATCTGGAAATTTCCGTTGAGGTGATATGTGAAATAGACGATACACCAAGGAACACTCACGGCAATAATAGAAGGATACAAGACTCTTGTAGGTATACATTGCAAGGAGCCGGGACAGGATGGTCAATTTGACGACCGTACAAAGGGTGTATTGGAGGAACTGTGCGAAGACGATTACTCAGATGCCAAAGAAGAACTTGAGGCGAATCTTAACACTGGTTAACATGTAAAGTTAATAGTTGCTAGCTCCTTAACACCTTGTTAGGACCCTTGAAAACACAAATACATGATTTTTCTATTAAATTTCGCGAGATCAAAGTTCGCGGTCGTCATTTTTCGCGGGTCTTTAAGTTTGCGAAATTTTTAAAATCGCGAAAATCGCGAATTTTAGAACCCACGAAAATTAAGGAGAGTAAGGTAACGTCTGTATTCAGAGCGCGACTTAAAGTCTAGGAAATTTAAGAAAAATTTCGTTCGGATATACCAAACTCCGTCAGCCACAATAGGTTTAGAAGTTCATTATGGTCTCGAGGGGGCTAAGATGGTGTCATAGATGCAGGCTAATTCAAAACTTATTAGTGTTTTTTTTTGCAATAATGGTCAGGCGGTGGCCGTCAGTTTGACATTGCTACCAGTGGTGCGTGAGAAATTCCGTTCCTAAGCGAAGCGCACTAAATACTCGCGAGATAATTGAGACAGTAACTAAAAGGAGTATGCGAAATTTAGTTAAAGCTCCAAATACTAACACGAACGGATCGAAACCGGCTTCCAACCGGATACATTGGAAAGTAACGACATTTTACAGAAGTCTATAATAGCTTCAACACAACTCCTATCACACAGTCATAGAAACCTGAGTAAATTTAACTTCTTTCAAAAGAAGGTTCTTCTTGAATTGTATGCCATGTTTGCTTCACTCACTTAATAACAACCAGATAACTCTAATCTTTTTAGTTTCTGGAGGTTCCCCATCTTAGTTACTTTATTATACTAAGAGAATTGACTTTAAAGATCGATTGAACCTGAATTTAGTCAACATTGTTTTCTTAGCATATTAAGTTGTTTGATACTGGTGAAACCAGCCAAGACTTACGACCTCAAGCCCATGGCATAGCATTTTACAGTGTTGTAATATTCTCACCTGGTCCAGGTTTAGGTCTGGGTCGAGGTTTCGGTCTTGGTAATGGTTTCGGTCGAGGCCTGGGCCCAGGCTTTGGTCGCGGTCGAGGCAAGGGACGAGTTTCTAAAAGAAAAAAACCGTAATCAAGAAGAATACAAATCTAAGGGGCCAATGAATAAATCACATCAGATATTTCTTTGAAATATGCGAATACAATGTATACTTAATGTGAAGTATACATTAAATAATTTATATTTGAACTGCAGTTGTAGATGAAAGTGAAGAATGATCATCGCAGTAAAGTTAAGCAACTGGAAAGAAGCGTGAAAAAATCAGGGCTTCAACGGGATTCGAACCCGTGACCTCCGCGATGCCGGTGCGATGCTCTACCAACTGAGCTGTGAAGCAACACATCGGGAGCGAGGTCAATTTATTGAGTTCATATCTCCCGTGAGGAGTGAAATGATGTGAAGTAGTTTTAGTGGTAGTACAGGTCGAGGATGTCGAGGTTTCGTAGCTGAAACAGAAAGAGAGGGCGTGACATAATCAAAATGACACGAGCGTTTTCAATATAAACATTTCTTTGAGGATTTCTCCACCTTTTCTTCGTAGAGCATGAAATATGAATTCGCTGACTGCGGTAAACTAAGTTATGACTCAACTTAGTCCGGAAACCCAGCACTGTTTCAAACGGGATCCAAAGACTGGAATTCAAGAACGAACAATAATTGTGAAACTGAAAACGTTGGAAACTGGTTTGATATTTTAACACACATTATCTCTGTAAACAACAGTTTGTTGAGTTTTTGAGAGTGCGGTCGTTTACTATTTATTCTGCTGTGAACCAAAAAAGAGCAAGTAGACGCGAGTCTGTCTGTAGTCTTCTTCCCTGCCAAGCCATCTCATGATTAGTGAAAACACGTACCGTGTTTCTATCGAGTTGTAGAAACACAAGTGGAAGTTTGGGAGAGCGAGGAATGCTGTGGTAACAGGAGCTAACAGGCGAGTGTTTCCACAGCTTTTTCCTGTTCGAACAATCTTCTACGAATGTTTCTATAAATCGATAGAAATACGAAGAACATATTCTATTTTCTTTAAAAGAAAAAGAAAACTTGTTTAGTTTGATCAACAAAATATAAGTGCTCTTTGAGCGCCCCAAAAAGACGTCAACAGACGTCAACATTGTAGTGATATACGTTAGTTACCTGCACAAGCCCTCCTTTTCAGACTCCTGACTGAGGACCCTAAATTCTTGAAATCAGCAGTAAACACATTTCGCCTGTTAGCTGACATCTCCAGTAGTTGCCTCATACTGTACCGTTTACCGACTCCGAGGGATAGTATTCGTATACCTCTGCGTCGAATCCTTACAGCAGGTCGCAATACATTATCATAAGATCGACCATCGGTCATGACAATCAAGACCTTGCGTCTTCGCCTGCTAGAGCGTAGGACCCTCTGATCAGTGTAGGAAAGCGCATAGCCCGTTTTGGTCCCTCCACCTGTGTACCGTATGCCAGCAATCGCTCGTAGCAGCGACCTTAGCTTGGTATAGCGGTTAAAGCCGAAAATCTTGGAAGGACGCGACGAGTAAAGCACGATGGCGAATCGGGTGTGGCTTCTGGAGATGGTGAACACACGTGCCATGTTTTTGACAAACGTTAGGCAGCGGCGGAAGTTTGCACGCCCAACACTTCCGGAAGCGTCGATTAGGAAAGCAAGATCGATTCTGGCTCGGCAAACTGAGGAAGAAAGAAATGTTGGTATAAAATTAGCAGTTGACGAACATGTATGCAAGATGGCGCGCCTGATTAAACTTCATCCATAACTGTCATTTGATTTATACCAAGTGTGGAAATTTTTTCCGTGAACCACTAGCAGAGCACGCTAGTGCAACACCTCTCGCAAGCTTGTAATTCCATTTGTCGTCAATACAGCAGCTGTTATTGTTTTGGGGCTAGGCGGCATTGTCTCTGTTGTTTGCCCTACTGAGCTCTCAAAGGGTATCAAGCCATTCATGTCAGACTTTAATACGTGAGCTGCAACATTAGCTTGATAAAGATCCTTCTGGAGGGTACTTAAAACGTCAAGAGCCAAAACGATGGACTTTTAAGAACATCAGGTGACTAAAATTGAACTCAACGATTGTGGATACAAATAATGAAAATAACAACAGGAATCAATCAATTATGATTCAAAATAGGATTTAGAAGATGTTCCAATCTAGAAATACCTTTTCCACCAGGGTAGGGCCTAGGTCTGGGTCTTGGTCGAGGCGGCCTGGGCCGGGGAGGCTGCGGCCGTGGAACTGTAAGGCATCAAAGGAAAAGTGAAAGAATAAAAAAGCTCGCCAGTGATAAAGAAGAATACATCGTGAATTTTCTACAATCTATTTCATGTCTTCTTGTTTTTAAGGAGGACACTACCTGACAACTGCACGAAAGCGTATAAAATTCCAATATCAAAAGTCAAAATGTTGTACTAGTAAGCCTTTTTAGTTACCTCTTTTACACACGCCACAGAAAATAGACAAACAAAAACATACATTATATATAAGAATACCGTAGAAATGAAAATGCCATACTTCTCTTAAAGCATCTCGTTCGCCTAGCAAGGATCTGTTTGGCAGTCAAAGCCTTCTTGTACACCTGCATGCAAGAAATGCTACCACGGAAGTACCTCCTATCTCTAATCCTGGCGCCCATTCTCACTGGGTAATTAGTGGCCAGTCTTATGCGCCCGATACGTCGCGAAGCAACAAATCTGTTTCTAACAAAAAGTCGAGCGATTCCAGTTCCATAGTCGTACTCAGCACCGACGTACTCCCAAGTTCGATACCGAACTGTGCGACTAGTCACCGCGGGTGTGAAACGCCGTCCTCTTCGACGCGTGAAGCGTACAAACAACGTTCTTGGTGTGACCATCCAAAAGTGCACGCCCCAGCCATTCGGCATGTAGTTGAAGATGGGACCCGCGCGCCCTAGGTGTTTGAGCCACACCAGAAGGGTGATGGATCGCCTCGTGTCTAGTCTACCGCGGTTCGGGAACTGAATGTAACTGTTAGCACGGCCGTAAAAAAACGTTGCTGTCCCCGGCACGCCATCGGGGCCACGCGTGTTTCTGATGTAGCCGCGTCTTCCTGGTGGGTTTCCGTTGGTGCTGACGTCTTTGCCTCGTGTAGAGGAACTTAGCGGGTAAACTGCGCCTGCGCGGCCAACCGCTGTCGGACACAACAGAATCGAGATGCAAGATTTAGGAAGTGTACGGACGATTTGCCTACTAAGATTTGTTTGATACCAGGAGTAGTTAAGGAAGCAATAGAACAAATAAACAAACAAACAAACGAACAAATATCACAACAACAGCAGCAAAAACTAAACAAAAGGAGGCCTGTTAAGAAAAAATGTCAAAATAAAGACAATATTTTTCTTCTTCGGACAAACACACACCTGCAGGTTTTCCTGGCGTCGTTGGTGTAGTTGGTTTGGCGGCTGCGAGAAAAAGAAAAGGAGCTTTCATTAAAGCAACAACAACATCAAATCCAAATGATAATCACTCCCTCCAGTACGTTTAAAAGTAAGATGAAATACCGTAAATGCTCGAATTAGCGCCCAGCTTCAAATTAGCGCCCCGCTTTGAATTAGCGCCCCTCCTAAGGCTCAAAATTTGTAATAAGCGCCCTCCCCCTCTCCCCCGAGTAAAAATTAGTTTCGTTTCGGTACGATATACGACACGTATACGGTCTATAAGCTTCTTTTAATGAAATGTGACGTTGTTAAATAGTATAAACACACTGGAAATTTAAAAGATCTGTTTCAGCCCTTAAGTGTCAATTCAGCCCTGCTGGCCAAAGTCTGATTCAGCCCTTCCTGGGGCCATTTGAGCGTAATCTGGGCCAAAAAGCTACATCAAAAGGCTATTCCAGCCCACGGTAGGGCCCATTTCAGCCCAGGGACCAAATCAGCCCTAGCTAATTGGGCTGTATTGGCCCTGATTTAAGGGAGCCAAATTAGACTCAAAATAGGACTGTATTGGACTCACCCGAAACGACCCCATTTTTAGGGCTAAAACAGATCTTTCTGATTTACAGTGCATAATGTCCTTTCAAAGTCGTACGGTTTGCCTCTCATTTCCTTGATAGAAGTATAAAAAAGTAGTTTTCTATAAAGTTTTTGAATTTTTATGTTGGCAGTTTGGTTTTAAATAAAAATAAAGATTAATAAACGAAATAAGCGCCCCCCTCTCGGGTGCTGATTCGAGCATTTACGGTATTTGTTAATTTTTCACTGTTGAGCATAACAGCGTTAAAAAGTTTTCTCCTTTCAACTCCAAACACCGGCTTCAATTGATGGCCCAAGGTACAAAGACGATAAAGAGAGAAAAAAAGGTCAAAATGCATTTTGTTAAGCAAATAACCGACTTTTAGCTGGGAAAGGGAGATAGCTGGAATCAAAATAACTACAAAGCTTGAGCGTAGTTCACACAGAGCGATAAGCACCAGCATAAGCCTTGGAAGTTTATACACTTGATATAAACTTACCAAAACGGTATATACGCAAGCGCAGTAGCATCAAAGGGGTTGGTGTTTCATTAAGGGCCGGATACTGGGCAAACTGACCGGCTATGAGGAAGATTTTGCTTGCCTGGTTTAACCATGCAAGGGAAAGTTTTTCTTATCACGAAGACCAGTTTAAAATGTTTTGCTCGACTTTTGGTTGCCCTCCTGCTAAAAACGTTAATGAAACGGAGGACTAGGAGGATCATTTCGTTCCCAAACTGGTTCATACTAGTGAAATATGCACAGCACAAAAAAGCAAAAAGTTAAGCGTCTTTTTCTTGAGCATATATTACCTAACTTCACACAAGGGTTTTCTTATGATTATGCTTCTGCAAATCGCTCGAACCTGAGAATAGCCTGCAGTGCAAGCTACCTAGAAAAGTTGTGGATTCTTTCCTAAAGGAATTCTTCATTTATGCACGAGCAGTTTCAGATTTCTGTTTAATCAACGTGATGCTAACTTATGCCTTAAGCTTTTACAAACTAACTATAAAACAGAACACCTTCTTTGCGTTTCTTACCTTTACAAGCCTTCTGCTTAATAGCTCTTACCACAGAGCCAAGGTTACGGAAGTCAGCCGTGAAGACGTTTCGACGACTTCCAGCCATCTGTAACAACTGCCGCATATTATAGCGTTTACCGATACCAAGACAGAAGATTCTTACACCGCGCCTGCGCAGTAGGCTGGAAGGACCCCTTACATTATCCTGTGACCGACCATCGGTCATGACAATCAGTACCTTCGTCCTCCCTGTCCTGGACGAAGAGAAGAGGCGAGAGTAGGCAAAGGAAATGGCCGCGCCTGTCCTAGTGCCACGCCTAGGGTATCGTATTCTGTCAATGGTTCGGAGCATGCTATTAACTCCACGGTTTTGATTGAAGGTGAGTATTGACTGTGATCGCGAGGAATACACCACGATACCAACCCGTACGTAACGTCTTGATATTGTAAACGAACGAACCATGTTCTTGACGAACCGTAGACATCGCTTGAAATTACCTCTACCAGAAGCCTCAATGCTGCCTGAACCATCGACGACGAACGCCAAGTCAATTCTGGCACGGCAAACTAAAAAGGTAATTGAACATTGATTATTCAGTGGAAACTTCTACATACATGTAGCTAAGCATACCACGCGATTTAAGAAGTAATTATTTTATCCAGGGCAGGCAACCGCAAGGTTCGAATGTGCGCGCGTCTGAGACTTCTTAAGTAAAGCAATGTTGCATTCATTTAATCGGTTCTTTGTTTAATATATAGCGGATCTGTCTTGTGTGGGGTTCTAACTATTTTACGGACCATCCTTATGGCTTTATTCCAAAGTTTACTCTTATTTTTACTTTTATAGTCATTCTATTATTATTTTTTTCGCCATCCATTACTTAGCTCTTATTAACCGAGCAGGAGGTCTTTATGGGAGAATCTTGACCGAGGTCGTAAGTACAGACCGAACGCAGTGAAGTCTCTACACACGACCGAGGTCAAGATTCTCCATAGAGACAGACTTTACTCGGTTAATTAATGATATGTTTATTATATGGCAAAAACAAGAACAATTTAACACGTTTAATGTAACTGGTTTGTACTAACTGACATTTTGCTTGCGAATGGCGATGAGCCGAGTTTAATTCTTCCAAAGTTTGCTCGTCCTCTTTACTTTTTTTCTCATCCGATTTTTGGCACTTACAGGAATAAATATTGTTAAATGAAAATATTATATTAAGAAATTCTAGGAAAGAACGTAGACTCGGA
>CM042753.1:6313715-6353715 GCA_022496165.2 Catalaphyllia jardinei | reverse complement strand
ATTAATTTAATTCAAACAATAATGACAATATAAATAAAGTGTGATCAGTGGTGACTAGTGAAATTAGGAAATAATTTCATACGCGTTTTGTCAAAATTCTTATACTTTGCTGAGTCTTTAGGAAAGGGAAATTATAGGAATATTGACAAAACTCTGGGGAAATAACTTCTTAATTTCACGAGTAAAGCCTTGCTCATTTCATGGAGAAAGTTCGCGCCAAACGTTACCAGGGCGATATTTGTAATAGTGATAGGACTGAGTGGAGTCCAATTCGGTCTGTAATCATACGAGTGATAACAAAATCGGACGACCGCGAAGCGGGAGTCTGATTTGGTCATCACGAGTATGATTACAGACCGAATTGGACGACACGAAGTCTTATTACCAATTAATCATAAAAATTGCAATTTTCGAGAAACGAATAGCCAAGTTATGAAAGAAGGGGAAAATTCGCATTAAAATACCTACAAAGGACACAAAAGCAAGCGCGCGCACGCACACACGCACGTCATTACAACTTTGAATGTGATTGGTTGATTTAAACTACAACTTCGAAGTGATTGGCCTATTGAACTGTCCGATAACAAACTGTCCAATAACAAAGTGTCCAATAACAAACTGTCCGATAACAACTTGGCAAGGGAATTAGTGGAAAAATAGGAGTTTTTTAAACCAATCACAATCGAGGAAATTGTAATTTTTATGATTACAAATGTAAAATCACAAGTTTAATGCTAAAATTTCGCTACAACATTAAAGAGTACTTTGTTACCCGTGATATTAAAATTTTGTTAAGGTCCACACCTTACTGGTGTACTCGTGTGATCATGTTGAAACATTCATGGTAATTACAATAAAACAACACGCAGAAATATTTCTGTCTGCCAAGATTTACCTTTTAAGAAACACCTCCTCTTTCGAGCAGATATCTGTCTGGAATTTAAAGCCATACTGTATACCTGCATACAAGAAATCTTTCCCCGGAAGAAGCGGCTATCACCAATTCTTGCGCCCATTCTAACGGGATAATTCGTTGCCAACCTGAACCTTCCAATGCGTTTTCTTGCAACCATTCTGCTGTTCAAATACAATTTGGCCACGCCTGTATTTTCGTTGTACGTTGCGCCAACGTATTGCCACCGTCTGCGCGTAACGCCGCGGTACTGAAGGTGAGGAGTGAAGTGCCGTCTCCGTCGACGCGTAAAACGTACAAAGAGCGTAATAGGAGACGTCATCCAGAAGTGTACACCCCAGCCGTTCGGCATGAAGTTAAAAATAGGACCAGCGCTTCCCTCGTGGTAGATCCAAGCTAAAAGAGTGATAGATCTCTTCGCGTCTAGCTTTCCGTTGTTAGGGAACTCGATGTAGCTGTTTGGTTTTCCAAGGAACTGCGTTGCAGTGTTGGGTCGTCCATCCGGACCAGTGGCCTGTCTAATATTGCCAAGTCTTCCAGATGGATTGGAGAACACACCGATGTCTCTTCCCTTAGTTCGATATGACAGCGGGTACAGAGCCAAGGCACGCACATAACCTTTGGAAATAATGAATTCACTTTAATACAAGACTTGATTAATTAAATTGCGATTATAAACCGGGAAGTCATTAAGTTCTGCGAATAGTTTAGTGTCTAAATGAATCCCTTAGACTAATACACAAAAAGAGGTGGTACTTCACTAACAATAGTAAATATCAATATTTCACAATAGTTAGTACGGGGTTGAAGAAGCAGCCATTCCTATTTAGTACTTTTTAAAGAACCATGAATTGAACTTTTTCTGGAGAGCAATCTCCTATATTCGCACGCAGTTACGGTTGTCCTTAAGGGAAAGAATAAACCCGGGTGCAGTTGAATAAGAAAACTACGAGCACACCAAATCATGAATCGTCTAGATCTATTGTGTATTGAACACCATACAGGAGGAATAGCTTTACGTAAACATTGCGTATAAGTTTGTTGAAGTTTTAGAAAGTTTTACTACTTACGAGCTGGAAGAGAAGGTTTTCCTGGTTTGGCAGCACCTTAAAAGGAACGAAAAGAAACAAAAAGATAGAAAATCTCATTTCAAAATACAATCCATTGATTTTTCCGTTTTGTTACCAAGGAGAATTCAAGTTACAACACTATATTCTTAAGTTGATAAATTGGTTTTACTGATAACATTTCTGCTCAACTTAACAGTGTACGAACATGGTGACGAGAAATCAGGTGTCGATCAATCTCGATCAGTGAAGTCAAGGGTTTAAGACAAAATCCACCAGAAGTTCGAGTAACAAGTGGACAAAAATCTAGTACCAAGATTATTTGCATCGTATTGGAAACTTCTGTGTGACTGTTTTAATTATGTGAAGTATATATGAAATAATTCATAATTCATGATTTTTTTCAGGCTTCTTCTTTTCCAATTGCTTAAATTGGAAAATTTACTGCGATGATCACTATTCACTTTCATGTTTTAATTATCTTCATAAAAGAAATCATCTCTAGCAACACCAAACGCCGAAAACGAATTTTGAACTTCATATGAAACACCTGAAAGTACTGGTGAAATGGAACTGATGATGAAATTTTTCGTGTATTTGCACACGTTCTCTGAACTTTGAATTTTATTTTCTCTCCTTTCCAAGGGAAATTGTTTTCGGTGTTACTGCAGACAATTACTTATGTATTTAGCTTTAAGAAAATGCAAAAATGATTGCAAAATACTTAAAATTATTCTGGTACTGATTTTTGACCACTAAAACCTGAATTTGCTCCATTTTCTATCGGATTTCGTTTTAAACCGTTGAACGTAATCTATAATAACCGCAATGATGATTATTTACAACATATGGAACATAATCGTAAGTCGCGCCTCTATTCTGGACTGTCATCGACTTTGTGAAACTAGTTGAAGGGTTCATATCTTTTCTCCTCATTCATTCCTAGATGATAATACCCTATCCTCGAACTTTGTCCCGGCCCTGTTCTTCTTCTTCTTTATGCGGAGACAAGGAAATGAGAATGACGATAACCCTTAAACTTCTTTGTATACTAATAACTATTGTAGACAGACCGAAATACTAGTCATTTTACCTGAGCTGATAACAGATAAGTTACACCTCGAATGAGAATTATAAAAAACAAAAAAACAAAAAAACAAAAAAGACACGCACACAAAAAGAAAAATAAACAATTAGCTTACACGAAAATCCTTTTACCTGCGCAAGCCTTTGTCTTGATAACCCTGACAATTGAAGGCAAATTCCTAAATCCAGCTGTGTAAACATGCCTTCTCGATGATGCTATCTGGATCAGTTGCTTAATATTGTACCTTTTGCCAATACCGACAGCAAATATCGTCACACGCTTTCTCCTTATCGCGCGTGCGGCTCCGCTCACGCGGTCCTGGGAACGACCATCCGTCATCACGATCATCACCGACTTTCGGCTACCGTGCCTGCGCCTAAACAGTACCCGCTGTGCATAATACATCGCTTGCCCTGTTTTGGTACCTCCTCTTGGGTACTTGATGTTGTCGATGGCTCTGAGGATATCTCGCTTCCTGCTGTAGGTACTGAATCTGAATATCAGATGGGGTTTGTACGAGAACAGCATTACACCGACCCGAGTAAATCTCCTGGCGATTTTGAAGGAAACGACCAATCGTTTCACAAAGTTGAGACAGCGTTTGAAGTTTCCTCTGCCGTAAGCCTCAATGCTTCCGGAACCATCGATGACAAAAGCGATGTCGAGCTTAGCTTGGCAAACTGTAAAGCAATAGATATTTCTAAACAATAGGCTGTAAGTTAGAAGGAACGAAAGTTCAGCGCAACACAAAAGGTACTCATTTAACAACACAAAAAAGAAACAAACACACAAGAACAACTGTAAAACAACATCGAAAGAAAAGCTAAGCCATTCATTTCAGCTGTTACTTCACTGGCGAGCGAAACCAAGATCGATGAAGAAAGACCGTGCATTTTGTCGCGCAAACTCTTTCCTTTTTCCTGTAATATTAGCCTCTTGTAACATTGCTGAAATTCTCCATCTTTGCGATTACAGCTGTGAGCATTAACTAACGTAAATTATCATCTGCCTTTCATCTTAAATTCGGTAAACAACTCTCCTATTTTTTTTTGTTCAAACTCAGTAAAGACTGAACCAGCGAAGACGTAAACCCGTATTTTCAGCAGCCAATAAGAGCTCATAGAGTTTACCAAAAACGATATTCGCACTGTCTTGTTTCTTAGAAATTCCTCGTTAAGGGGCAAAGTTTTGAAATATATAAAAATACCTTTTCCAGCTGGTCGAATTGGACCACTTGGAACGCCAGGTACTATGACTGGACCTGAAGCGAAAATGAAGAAGATTGAATAAATTGCTTTGACTTAAACATTGTAACCTTTTAATCCTAAATTAATAGAAACGGGAGGCTAACCAGTGATTTGTCAGTCACCTATGATCAATCAAAATTCCATGGGAAAGGACATTTTGCTACTACACAGATGTTTCCATAAAAAGTAACTTAGTTTTAGCGCCAAAATCGCGGCTGTTCCAGTAAGGCGCGTCACGTGTCGTGCTTGCGGCTGCCTGGCTACAATACGAATAATGGCTCTACTAACCTCCTTCACTATGTCGCTTAAGTGTGCTAAATTATACGATCAAGAAAATAAATCAAACCATAAAGACGTAGAAATACTCGCTTAACAGTTGGACGTACGTATGTTTGGAAATGTAGTTTCTAATCGATGAATACCTTTTCTAAAGCATCTTCTTTTCCTCCGCAGGATCTGCCTTGCTGTAAGAGCCTGATCATAGACCTGCATACAAGAGATTCGTCCTCGGAAATACCTCCTGTCACCGATACGGGCGCCCATTCTAACTGGGTAGTTAGTGGCGAGTCTTATCCTCCCGATGTACTTATTCGCAGTAAATCTTCGATTAACAAACAGCTTCGCTCGTCCTGTCCTTTGATTGTAACTCGCACCAACAAATTGCCATCGCCTTGGCCCGACCCGCCTGCTTATCACCGCTTTGGTGAAGCGGCGTCCTCTACGGCGCGTAAACCGTACAAACAGCGTCCTCGGTGAAATCATCCAAAAGTGCACGCCCCAGCCGTTTGGCATGTAGTTAAAGATGGGTCCGGCACGGCCTTCGTGGTAAATCCAAGCCAACAAAGTGATGGATCGCTTGGTGTCTATCTTGCCCCGATTTGGAAATTCAATGTAGCTGTTGGACCGACCAAAGAAGTGATAGGAACCATAGGGTTTTCTATCGGGGCCTGGTGCAAATCGAACGTTCCTAGGGATTCCCGGGGGATTTCCAAACAGGCTGACATCACGTCCACGTGTTCTTGACGTCAGAGGGTACACAGCAGAGGCACGTACAGGACCTGAAAATGGCGGGAAAACGGGGGCTTAACGTTAAATACTCTGTCTTTAAACATTAATGTTGTGCAAAGCACTTGGTCAAACTTACGTGGTCTGACTGGAGGCCGGGCTGTTGGTCGGATTGGAGGCCTGATGGGAGGCCTGACAGGAACAGCTGATAAGTCGATAACGAGGCATATTTGGTGAATATGTTGAGGAAATTTGCAAGAAACGTTATTGAATTGTAGGAAGATTTTATTTATAAGCAAGGTGCAGCCGTATGAATATCAAGGTTGTTCATAAATATCAAGAGACAAACCTGAACAAACAAAATAAACACGTGAAAAAAAAAACACACACACACAACACGAAACACGACAACAACAACAACAACAACAACAACAACAGAAACACAAAACAAGGGGAAGACAAATGTAAAACAGTTGCTTGATAAGAATGCCTAATCTATTCCAAACAATCACAATCCACATTTACATAAAGTTTTCATAGCTTCATACGGTATGGAAAAATGTCAACGACTGCTTAAATGCACTATTGAGTTGTCAGTGCAATAGTGGTTAACCTAAAAGAAGTCACTATACAATAACGTACCTTTGCAGGCTTTCGACTTTATAACCCGCACAATGTTTGGCAGGTTCCTGAATCTCGCTACATAAACGTGTCTCCTGGTGGAAGCTATTTGTATGAGCTGTCTGATATCGTAATTTTTACCAATCCCAACAGCAAAGGTCTCAATCCCTGAGCGATGTAGTGCCAGGGCTCGACCGCGCACGCGGTCACCGGATCTCCCATCAGTCATCACGATCAAAACCTTCTTACGTCTTCTGCTCCTGCTTTTAAACAGATACCGCTGAGCGAAGGACAAAGCGTAGCCTGTTCTTGTACCTCTCCCTAGATATGGAATACGGTCAATAGCTTTCATGAGGAGTCGTTTATTGATGTATCTGTTGAAGCCAAACACTCTTCGCGCCCTGCTGGAATACACTATAACTCCGACGCGTGTGTATTTTCTTGAGATTTTGAAGGAAGCAACCATTCTCTTCACGAAATTGAGGCACCGTTTGAAGTTTCCTCTGCCTGAGGACTCAATGCTTCCGGAGGCGTCGATGACAAACGCTAGGTCAATCTTGCCTTGGCAAACTACAGAGAAAAAATAAAACAATAAACATTGGTGACAAAGTAGTCGCAGAGGTTTCAATGAAAGTTAAAGTAGGCTTCCACGTGTAGCAGAGTGGATGGTGGTGAAATCTGGGAGCAGTAAAGACCCTGTTTTTTAGAAGTGTCTTGGGTTCCTTTTAAAGTAAGGAACATAATTTGGGGAGATCCCAGTAAGCGCAGTGAAGCTCGCAAGTGAAAAAGAGAGAGAAAAAAGGAGCCATCACCTGGTCCGGCTGGGCGAATGACCGTTGGCGCAATCACAGGGCCTGAAACAACAACAGGGAGAACAAAATTATTATTTTTTGAATCTGATCTTTTTCTCCAAATTCAACTAACAAAAAGAAAAACAAGCTTGCTAAATAAGACTCGTCAGCAACAATTAATTCAACTCAGATTTCTAGAATCAGTCCAGATATCTTTCTAAATAACGAACTCCTGTAAAAGTTTTGAGATAACAACAAAATGAAAATATCTTAAATGACCACGCCCTAATGGTTTTTTTCAGGGCCAATGGAAGCAAATGATAAAAAAAAAACAATGTAAACGAACATAAGGAGCGCCTCCGGTGCAGGATTGAAGGGGATAAATAGCCAGGGCGCGGGTGGTTCTGTGGTATGAAATGGAAAAAAATAATGGTTTGTGAATGAGTGTCCCGCAAGAAAAAAACTCCCCTATGCCGAGTCAGGTTCATCAGTTTATACAACTATGTCCTTTATCAAACAAGTTTGTTCGGTAAGACAGCTGAAGATTAGCCTCATTCTTTTTTGGCCAATATCCAGCCATCTTGACCTCACACTTGGTCAGTATCCCATATTGATAGTTGTAGAAACTCCTGTGTATGGTTAAAAGAAGCTCCTTACCAGTCTTGGGAGGACGACGGGTAGGCGGACGCGTTGGGGGCCTGGGATAGGGTAGGATTGGTTTCACAGGTGGTATAAATTTATCTGAAAATACAACAACAAACAAGTTAAGAAGTAAACAAAACTTAACAAACGGATGTATGTTATATATCGTCAAATCTAATACTTTTTCCTCAGATGAACACTTCAGTTTTTTTTTCTCATTTCACTTTCAATTGCGAAAAAGAATATTGGCAAGGAGTCCTTCAATTCGTAACTTGTGCGCACAAATTGCGGTTAGTCCAAAAAGCATAACGACAGCTGAGTCAATACGAAAAGAATGACGAGTGGGAGGTCACTTCCTTTGCGAATGGTATCAGTACTGTAATGTAGCAGAATCCTTTTACGACACAAATAAATGTTTCATCATCATCATCATTGGTAGCAAGAATGGTCACTCAGCCATACAAGCGTCTACAGATCAATAATCTTTTTTCGCCCTTTTCCTTTAAAAGTTAGCGTGACATTTAGTTAAGGGACGTGATTATATATTGCACAAAAAAAGCTAAGACTGTTCCTTATCTACACGAAAGTCCGATTTGTGTCGATACGTTTTTGGAGAAATTGAATGTCACTAACTGGCTTCACCTCCCTGCAGCACTATTGGGGAGCTTTACATGAGTGAATGAAATATAGTGAGAAAATATTACAGAAAATAGTTAAAATCGAGTGAAGACTGTTGCGAACCTGATTTACAGATCTTCATTTTCATCGTCGTGACAATAGACTCAAGATTCCTGTAGGCGGCGGTGTAGACATGGCGTCGATCGCTAGCGATGTACTGCAGTTCACTAAAGCTATAACGCCGTCCGATACCCAAACAAAACCTTTCTACTCTTGATCGCTGCAGCAACGTAGTGGCTCCACGAACGTCGTCTCTGGACGCTCCAGTCGTCATCAAAACTAATACGCTTTTCCTAGAGGTCCGTCGTATGATTCTGGTGTAAGAGTACTTCAGCGCAGCCCCAGTGTAACGTGCGCCGCAAACAAGCTTCATGTTGTTGATAACTCTGACGATGTAGGATTTTCTGGAACTGAAGCTGATTAAGAGTTTAGGGTACTGCGCGTACAATACCAAGCTTATTCGCACTCGTTTCACCGAGATACTGAACTCGCTGATTAAACGAATCAGGAAGTTCTTGACTCGGACGAAGTTAGCTTTGGTGAAACGATCGTTTTCGCTGCAAGCGTCAATTACAAAGGTGAGATCAATCTTGGGCTTGCAAGCTGAAAAATGAAAATAGACATATATGTCACTGACAGACTAAAAAGGTGAGAACAAAGGGGAAGAAACAAGAAACAGAGAATTTTTCTTGCTGAGGTCATTTTGTCGACGATTGTAGATGACCTGTGGAACAGTAATAATAATCTTACACAATTCAGTCTTACCTGTTTCTTTTGGTCCAGGCGGCCCACCTGCAATGGAAGTAAATAACAGGAAGTATTAATTAACTGTTTTCGCCAAAGCTTAACTGCTCCTCTGTGAGAACGTTTGGGTTCTTTTTGCCGCCGAAACAATTCTCACCGAGAGATGCATTGCAAAATTCAAATCGTAAAGCTTACATTTATTGCCTGAACAAATAAAAGAAAAAACAGAGCTTACAAGCAAAGGGCAAAAGTAAGAACCATCAGTAGTCAAACAGACATTTAAAAGACAGACACACAGACAGACCGAACAACCGACACAGACAGGGAGGCAGACAGGGAGGCAGACAGAGAGAGAGACAGAGACACTCAAACATACACAAAGACAGACAAGACAAACAGGCAGGCAGACAGATATACAAATGAACGACCGACCCCAACCGACAGACCGACTAAATGACTGACAACCAGCCAGACAGACAGACGACAGAAAGACAGACGGACGGACACAGAAACTCTCACCTCTAAAGCAGCGCTTCTTCCTTCGTGCAATCTGATTGGGATTCAGCGCGACATCAAACACCATTACGCAAGAGATTCGGCCCCGGAAATACCGCCTGTCTCCTCTTCTGGCGCCCATTCTGACGGGATAATTTGTGGCAAGTCGAATTCTTCCGATTCTCCTTTGCGCTATGACTTTACCATCAAGGTATAACTTCGCGTATCCCGTAATGTAATCGTAAGTAGCTGCGATGAACTGCCACGTTCGTGGTTTTACCTTACGACTGGAAAGCGCCGCCGTCGGCTTCCGTCCTCTGCGACGCGTATAACGTACAAACAGCGTTCTCGGCGACACCATCCATAAATGAACGCCCCAGCCGTTTGGCATGTAGTTAAAGATGGGACCCCCGTGGCCTTCGTGGTAAATCCACGCTATGATTGTGATCGATTTTCTTGTGTCGAGTTTCCCGCGGTTTGGAAACTCGATGTAACTGTCCCGGCGTCCCAAGAACTGGTACGAGCCACCAGGATACGTGTCAGGGCCTGGTGCCGAGCGCACGTATCCCAACTTTCCTTTCGGGTTACGGAACACGCTTAGGTCTCGCCCTCTTGTCTTAGATGTTAGTGGGTAGAATGCCGAGGCTTTGAATGGTCCTTAAATAGCAACAACACACACAAAAAACATTTAGTTAATGCACTTTGAAATCAACGCGCTGAAATCAATGCTACTGCTAGCCTGCTGCAAATCGTTGAGTCAGTTCTCAGATGTTTACTAAAAAAGGCTGCTACGTCTAATAATAAACAAATGCGACTAATCGAGTACAGTACGACTTACCACATCATGTCTTTGGATTTCCACCCTAAAGCCCGATTGGCACTAGCAACTTAAACGCACGAATTTCGCGTAAAACAACGATCAGTATTGATACACAGAAAGGTCTAACACTAGCAATATATTAATCTCAAGTGTTTTCACAAACTGCTGACTTAAATACCGTCTAAAAGTACATAAAAATTAAATTAAATTTTAATCAACTAAGTGAAGTTTAGGCATCTCAGTTTAATCGACCTGGTTTAAAATATGCTCTGCAGTTTTCTGTCATGGTTTGGCTCTCAATAGGTCATGACAAGTTGCCGTTTGCCTCTGTATTAAAACGAGTCTCCGTGCGAAGCCAGTCATCTCAAAATGTGTCCTCTCCGTAGGTGCCTTTTCATGCAAATTAAAAACTCATTTCCATATGAAAGGTTTTGCACGATGACTCATTTTCAAACCAAGGCACAAGGTAACTCAGAAATGACCTATAGGGGATACAGGAGTCCCCTTAATTATTAAGAGGACTTCTGTTACCCGTTCACCCAGAACGTCGGACGGCAAGAATTCTTCTTTTGCATTGCAAAGTCGTTCTTGGATTACCTGACGGCCTTGTTGGTATCGTTGTCGGCTTTGGAGTCGTGGTTGGGATCGTTTTGGTTGTAGGCACTTTGAAGGAAAACAAATGCTACGTGAGATTAATTCACTACATATTGTAATAAGCAACAAAACAGACACTAGAGCAGTTTTCAATTAAGTGTAGTAATCACAAAATTAAAGTATCCACTATAGTCCATCACAGATGACGCAGAAAATCCAGTGAGCCAATCACAAATTGAAGTAATGAAATGCAGCTGACTGACACGAAGGACGCCAGGAAAGCCTATGCAAGCGAGTCACGATTGCTTTAAGTTTTACTTCTGATTGGATTTTTAAGCCAGTCGTGTAGCGACAAAACCAATTATTTTTCAACTCTTGAATGAAAACCGCTCTATCAGAACAAGCCCTCAATTGTGTTTTCTCTATTTCCAATTTCAATCCATGTTAATGTATACGCTTCTAACTTTTGTTGGCCAACAGCAACTTTTTCCATGCTGCAGACAAAGTTGTTGACTCGAATTTCTGAGGCGCTTAGATATCTTGCATGCATTACACAAAAAATCGGGTATAATCAATTCGTGCTATACACGGATAGTCATTTTTGAGAAAAGTTTGCGTTAGTTAACGTTCGATTTGTTCTACTTTTACAGAATTAAGTGAAGAATTTAAGCAATAGAGTACTATTTCCGTGTTTACATAGCCTCATCTAAACACGAGAGAGTTTGGGACAATTCGAGTCAGTTATGCAAGCTCGCGAGTCTTGCACCTCCCGAGTGTTGCTTTGATGAATTTTTCTCAAAAATACACGCGTCTAAAACGCCACAACCGTGTTAACACCTTTTAAAGACACCCATTGATCAATAAGAGCGCGCGACTATCTTAGTTAATTTATTAAAGGTTTTGCCAAACACAGAACTACTTACGCGGCCTGAAGCACGTTTTGCTAGCTGCCAATATTTGTTTTCGGTTCAGCGCGCGACTGTAGATCTGCACACAGAAGATCCTTCCCTTGAAGTAACGTTTGTCACCACGACGCGCACCAATTCTGATTGGATAGTTGGTAGCCAATCGGAACCGTCCAATACTCTTTACCACAAGCAACCTCGAGTTCACCCATAGTTTGGCAACACCGGTCTTGTAGTTGTATGTAGCACCGATGTAATTCCACGCCCTGTACCGTATATTTCTGCTCGTGACGACCACTGCCTTGGTAAACACTCCATCCCTGCGTACGAACCTGGCAAATAACGTACGTGGTCCGACCATCCACAAGTGAACTCCCCACCCGGGACCTACTCTGTAGTTGACAATGGGACCTTTGATGCCCTCGTGATAAACCCAGGTCAGAATGGAAATTGAGGCCACGGTGTCAAGTTTGCCGTTATTCGGTATTTCTATGTAGCTGTTGCGGTTGCCGTAGAATTGAGTGGATCCGTCTTTACGACCGTCAGGACCTTGGGCGATTCTCACGCCAACTCGTCTTCCGGTCGGGCATTTTCGCGGGCTGATGTCACGGCCGCCATTGATTCTGTCCAGTGGATAAACAGCGACTAGAAGCGGCAGAACTGAAAGGAAAGAAGAGGCATAAGTTGGCGATAAGATAACATGGGTAAGCCGTCAACACCAACAATAGAGGCTGAAAACATAGATGTAAAAATGTAGAGAGACTCGGGTTGTTTACCATTGACATGAAGAACCCGGCTCGTCAACGGTTGTGCGAATGGTAAGCAATATGCCTGATAGTAAGTTCCGTTCGGATTGGACAATTATCATTTACCCCCAACCCCCTAAGTTATCGAGACTACTGACTACTGACGAGTTTAACCTGATCACAAATCCAGGATGGCGGTGAGGAATTGCAAATAGTAAGCACATTTGGACTACTTTTGAAGGCGTTTCTTTTATTTCGAGAATTTTCCGATAGGTCGAGCCAAAATTGTCTTAGCATTTACATTGTGAACGAACTTTCCAGAAATTCCGGGTAAATGATACAAAAAAGGCTGCCTGCAAATCTCAAGGGTTTTAATAGAATGTTGTATTAGACGAGAAAGAAAAGTTGGCTTTACCTGGCGGTGGACGAGTAGGCGTAGGTCGAGCTGATGAAGAAAAAAGAAAATCTCAACAGATTAACATCAATATTGCGATATTAAATTGAAAACTTCGTATAACACTAATTCTGAAAACAAACCTCTGAAACATTTCTTTTTCAGAGCTCTGAGTTGTCTTCCATTTAATGCTCGATCATAAATCTGGAGACATGCTATCCGGCCACGGAAAATCCTTCGATCTCTTGGCTTTTTCCCTGAGATAGCCGGGTAATTTGTTGCCAGCTGGATCTTTCCAATATTCCTCTGAGATATAGGTATAGCGTCATTCCACAGGGTGGCCAAGCCCGTGACGTAATCGTAAGTCGCAGCAATGTAGTTCCAGGCATTCGGTTTGATTCGCCGGCTTGTAACAATGCTGATGGTATGCAAGGACCTGGGCACGAACTTCACTAGGAGGGTGCGGGGATTCTTCATCCAGAGATGTACCCCCCAGCCTCGAGGAAAGAAGTGGAAGATCGGTCCGCTACCCTCAGGATAGACCCACACCACTATGCTGAGGGAATTCTTTGTATCGAGGCAGCCCTTGTTGGGGAAGTAGATGTAGCTGTTTGCGATGCCCTGGAGATAATACGATCCAAGAGGAAGACCGTCTGGGCCTGGTGCAGGCTTGACGTTGACAAGTCTTGCAGCAGTGTTGCGATTGATGCTTAGATCTCGTCCTCTTGTCACGCCATTAAATGGGAATATAGCTCTGGCAGCTGCCGATCCAGTTACTAAACAAACCAAAAACGACAACGCTTAAATCATTTGCGATTAAAAAGGTAAATAGGTCACAGAGATCTTTAAATGAATCAACGTTAGTTAAGAAGAGGCTCGGGGCCAATTTATACCAAATATCGAAAAATTTCACGCGTTTTTATTTTAAATATATTTCGATGTCTTTTAAGGCGGCTGACCTGTAAAGTGATCCTGAGCTAACGTAGTAAGCCTATATATATATACATTGCACACTGTAGTGAAAGCCGTCTTCTCATTGGCTAAATAAAAGCCTACAGTTAATTTTGGGAAACAGCACAACCTACAGACTATTCAATAATCTGCTCGCAGCCGGAATAATCTGTAGGTTGCGTGGGTAATGCACCATCTCCAAGAGGAATGTCAATTTCACATAAGGTGTGGTATCGTGCGCAGAGCGAAGTGAGGAGGACATGGCTGGTCCATTTGTTTCTTCAACATAGTGCGTTGGTCGTTAGTTTTTTTAACCAATGTATAATAACAAATATTAGATTCGGTTTTTGTAATATCCGGAATGTTATTTTATTTATTATTTTACTATGTTTTTTTTCCCGCTACATTACCTCTATATCATGAAGCAAATGAAGAAGCTCAAGCCGTGCAGTACACTGTGAGAAAACTCTCCGGACACCTGAGAGTACTTGAAGGATTTAGAAAAACCTCGCCTTCGGTTCGTGTTTTCTACATTCCCCTCGTGCTCTCAAATGCCAGTCATGTCCCGTCTCAGTGCAATACACGGCTTAGGCTGCCTTATTTGTTAACAACAAGCAAGCTTCATTACAAATTAAAAAGTTAAACTTAATTTATAATTTAATATATTGATACAAAAAAGGTAACATTTACTCAGAATAACTAAAAAGCTAATCGAGCTGAGTAATCAAGGTCTTGGTGAGTGCTATCAACCTCTGCCTTCGGCTTCGGCTGATAACGCTTACATCAACCTTGGTTATTTAAGATAACACAAAACGCTCATCCAATAATTGTTCATAATTGATGCAAATAGAATAGTTGAGCTTGTTATTACTGTTATTATGACTGTGAATTATTGACCACATATTTAACCCATAAACAAATAAGATACCTGAACATGCTTTAGCTCTTATGGTGTCCAGAACGGCAGCCAGCGTCCTCGGCGAAGCCCTGAACACGTGCAGCCCATTTGTAGCGATCTTAAATAACTGCGCCTTGCTAAATCGTCTACCAAAGCCAACAACGAACACTTCAATTCCCATGCGCCTCAAAACGCGCCCCACTCTTTGCACTCTGTCTACTGAGCGTGCAGTTGCAAACACCACGAGAACGCGCTTGCGCCCACATTGATGCCTCCTTCTGTACAGGTACCTACGTGCGTAGTACAGGGCTTTTCCTAGCCTCAAAGAACCCCTGTGGAGGCGAATCCTTCGTAGGGCCGACAGCATGGAAGACGCCCTAAAAAAACGATTGAAACGGAACAGGGGCCTGGGTCTTGACGCGTAAGTAACCATGCCGACGCGGGTTTCTTGAGTAGAAATGCGAAGCGAGTAGAGAAGTCTTGTAATGTAACGTGTAAGAAGTCTGAAAGCTCCACGCCCAACTCGTCGCAAGTTGTAGGAGCTGTCGATGAGGAATCCAAGATCCATATTTGCTCTGCAAGCTACAGAAAGGAAATATAGATCACAATCAGAAGCCCATCACCCGGAGCCTCCATCTCCCATACAAATCCTATGAGACAATCTTTGCGCGTATCTTTCTATTTTAGATTCGCGCACACTATATGCCATACAGTGCAATATAATGCACTACAACACAGCACAACACAATACAACTATGCACTATGCAATGTACTATACAATATGCTTTCTTGGGAATTTAAGTTAGCCTGGGATGAAAACTGTTCTATATGGGAGATGGAGGCTCTAGGTGATGGGCTCCTGTCACAATATATTCAAGCAAAGCGCATTTTGAACTTGGGAAGACTACAACGACGAAAATGTCTTCAATAATCAAACAGTTACTACTCAAATTAAAATTTGCTCGTAAACCAAAACAATTTTCAAATTTTATGTTTTGCTTTTTTCGCAGGAGAGCAGAAGGTTTTTTTGTTACCGTTATCTAGCACTGAACACTTTAAAGATTCATTATACAGATCTAAGAGTATGCGAAGGGATAAACTGAAGTGAAGGAATCAGGATAAAAGAAAGAAAAGAAAACTTTTTTCACTGACTGCTAAAGGCCACTTCATTTTTAATCCGTTTCTCCTCTAGTCTCATAAATAAAGAAGGGAAAAAGAAGAAAGAGCATTGCTGATTGGTTACTTACGCCTTGGTGGGGTGGGCTTGGTAGGTGTTGGTCGCGTTGTTGGTTTGGTTATAACCTCTGTTTCAAAAACGAAAAACACGATAGTGATAACGTAAAAACTTAACGACAATGCAGCCTAAGTTAGAATGTAGAAAGTTTTCCACAAAAAACACAATCAATCGATCAGTAATGAAATGAAGCAAGTGATGAATGAGTTACCAAACAACAAACAGAAAAAAAAAAAACAATTAAAAAGACGTCGATCTGTGAATCAACCAATTCACCTATCAAGCTATCGATCAATTATTCAATACGAATCACTCTTGAATCGATCCATCCATTAATGAAAAGCAAAGTAAGGAAAAAAGTACAGTCTTGGAACACACTTCCATCCTTTGTGGGATGCTTGTGTAATACGAATGTAACATTTCATTAAGAGTTGCTTTGCTTACTTGTCTTCAAGCAGAGTCTCTTGGCGGCTTTGATTTGTATTGGTCGAAGTGGGACGTCGTATATCTGAAGGCAAGTTATTCGTCCACGGAAATAACGCTTGTCCCCAATACGAGCTCCCATCCTTGCTGGATAGTTCGTAGCCAGTCGTATCCGGCCGATTCTTTTCCAAGCAACTTCTCTGTAATCGATATACAATCGGGCAATTCCCAAACGTTTATCATAGGTAGCGGTGACAAAATTCCAAGCCTTTGGCTTAATAAGGTTCGTTTGCACTGGCGTTGTAAATTTTCGAGTACGCGTCACGAAACGTACCAGCAACACTCGTCGGCGTACCATCCACAGGTGCACGCCAAACCCGTCAGGCTTGTAATTGAAGATGGGACCAACCGGTCCATCCGGATTTATCCAAGCCAAGATAGAGATGGAATTTCGGGCGTCCAGTCGACCTTTATTCGGGAACTCTATGTAACTGTCCGCACGACCTTTAAACCTAAAGGAGCCACCAGGCCTTCCGTCGGGACCTAGACCAGGTCGCACATTTGCCATGCGCCCTGATGGGTTTTTGCTCCTGCTGACGTCACGGGTGTTATAACGCACGTTTAAGGGATAGAAAGCCAAAGCTGGAGGTAATGCTATAAGAACAGAAAGACAAAAACGTCATACCATTCAGACACGCTGTTGATAACTCTAAGGATCAATGTAGGTATTTATTACTGTAAGTTGTCTCGCAATTTGGTTTGTACTACATTTAACAGAGTTTCACTCTGTGTTTAACCTTAACCGTGACAAATTCAATGATTGATAGAGCATTGCACACAAATTGAACTATAAGCCAAGATAAATACTTACCAGGGGACGGTGTTGTCGGTGTGTAAGGACCTGTAAGTAAGTAAGTAAGTAATTAAAATAGGATCAGTAGATTTAAAAGTAAGAAAAACCATAATAAAGATTAAAAGAAATATTGATATATCTTTTTCTCCTACAGGGGGTTCAAGTCCGGGAACAATATAGTAGAATAAAGATTACTATCAATGAAAAACTACGAAACGTTTTAGATAAAGTACTCTCTTGGAGGGCAGGCCGGGACTTTGCCTATGCAGGCTGGGTGGAGTGGGCGAAAGAAGGAGATATTTACCCCGTAAGAGTCACTCATGCAATTCCTTAGGTAACAATCCGCATGCATAAACAAATATTATTGGCTGGAAATTTATTTACTGTAACCGCATGCTACAAGCCTACTTAAGAATTTTACGCATTCCACATCAAGACTATGGCTTACCTGGCTTATTACAAAGGTTCTTGACCTTCTTAATTTGAGGTCCAGTGAGGGGATCAGAATAAACCTGCATGCAGGCGATGCGCCCTCGGAATGTTCCACCCATGTACGCGGTCTTTTTGGTCGCCAATTGAATTCGTTTGATATTCTGTGACAATATTGGCCTTGAATCTAGCCACAGGGTAGCTATACCAGTTCGCTTATCGTAAGTAGCACCAACGTAATTCCAACGGCGCGGTCTGAGGCGTCGTTTCATCAACACCCTTGTGCGCCGCCCGTTCCGGCGGATGAAGTGAACGTATAACGTATCCGAGCGCACAATCCAAAACCTTACTCCCCGGAAGTACTCAAAGATTGGACCTCGACCAAACGGTAGGACCCAGGCTAGAAGAGTTATAGAATCCTTAGCGTCAAGTCTGCCGTTGTTTGGAAACCGGATGTAGCTGTTCCGGCGACCAAAGAATTCCGTGGATTCACCAGGCTGTCCATAAGGACCAGGAGCGTACCGGATGTTGTAGCTTCGGCCAGGAAGGTTTTTCGCTGGGCTTATGTCGCGCGCTCGAGTCTTGCGATCGAGCGTGTAGATGGCGATGGGTGTAGGAAAACCTGACAGACAAAAACAAAAGACTAAGGTTATAGTGCACAGCGGTAAAAGTGAAGTCTACACTCGAATCAAGTGGCCCATCACGAGGGAGGTTATCCTGGTTTCTACACCATGAAACGACTAGGAGTATTTCTACCCCCCCCCCCCCCCCACCTCAGCTTGGATGGGGTCCTTGTCCATCGTAACCACTGCGAGAGTTAAGCGTCTTACCCAAGAACACAAGGTAACGTCCCTGACCAGGGTTCAAACCCGGAACGCTTGATCCGGAGACAAGCGCAGTGACCATGAGGCCACCGTGGAAATTGCATTAACAGTCATGCAGAAGCTTAGGAAGCTGCAAAAAATTGTCTTCTGTTCTCGAAAACTTAACACATGATTACAGCCGGCAGTACTTCTATAACATTAACTTACTTGGTTTTCTGGTTGGAGACGGCTTGGTTGGTCGAACCGTTGGCCGTGTCGTAATTTGAGCTGAAAGGAAAGATGCCAGTGTGCAGTTAGTTTACATCCTTAACGACTTCCACCGAGCATACCTGTAAAGGAGAAATACTCTTAATAAGCTCAACCCCTGTCTATACAAATTTCAAACCCAGAAAACGATGCATGTATTTTCAGAAGTTGCAGAATACTTTGGCAAAATTGCCGGCTTCCCCACATTGCAAGTCACATTTTCCTATTCAGGTCCTAACTCGCCCTAAGGGATATACTATGTAATAGGAAATGTAGCAATAAAAACCAGGCAGTGTTCAATACCTCTGCAAGCTTTCCTTACAATGCTCTTTGCGATGCCATTAAGCTTCTTGAAGTTCACCATGTAAATGTGGCGAGGGTCAGTGGCTATTGTACTCAGCTCGCTGTTCCTAACTCGAGTTCCAATACCAACTGCAAACACTTCAACTCCGGCTTGGTGTATCTGAAAGCTTGGTATTTTTACGCTATCGTAGGACTGACCATTTGTTACCAATATCAACACCCGCTTCTTTCGGCTACGTCTAAACAGCCCTCCAACTACAAGCCGCAAGGCTTTTCCAGTTTTTCTCGACCCTCGTGTATAGCGAAGTCTCCTGATAGCACGATTAAGGCTGCGTGAATTAGTGTACGAATTGAGTCCGAATTCCATCCGAGCTGTGGATCCGTACACAATGACTCCCACACGAGCTCGGCTTCGTGAGACTGAGAATGAGCCGGAAATGAGTGCGACAAACTGTTTGATTCGCCTGAAGTTGTATAATCCGCGTCTACCAGAAGCGTCCAGGACAAAACCGATATCAATTGCTAAGTTGCAAGCTGAATTAGAAATAAGGTAAACAGTGAGATATTAAAAAGAAAACATTACAGGATACGCAGTTACGTAGGAAAACATGCCACAAATGCATCGTAGCGCAATTCTATGGAAGGAGTTACGATACAAATTTAAACCGTTTTATAGGGAGCTATTCTCACAGCGAGGTCTAAATTAGTATTGAAATAATCTAAAGAACTGACGATTTAGTTAAAACCACTGTTTCTCTCACCCCGAGAGAAAGTACAGGAGAATGTCTAAAGATCGTCATGCAACGTTATCTTTTTGAATGCTCATACCGTGGGATCTAGAACCCTATTAATAGACATTGCCATAAGAGATAATGACGGCCATGCAATTCAACTAGTTCTTAACTTGGTCTCTACACATCAACCAGCATTAACAGATATTAAGTCTATTTTTGTAATGTGAACACTCGAATCTCCCCTATGGTAGCTAAATTGAGGACTTTCTACCTTTCCTCAGCTTACCTGGTGGTATAGGTCGCTTTGTCGCTGGAAGTAAAAAAAATAAAAACAATGAAAACAATTCAACGAATTTAAAATGACATAACTTTTCTCTGTACTAGCATCCGATCCGGAAAGACCTTTATATTCCAAAGTCGTCTCATGGGACTTTTACTTGCTTAGAAGATCACGCGATACACGAGTGCACGTTTTACGATCTCAAGCTAAATATGCAACGTTGAAGTTAATGAAAAATTACACTGCATAGCTGTTAATGGTTCAAACATTCTCTATACACTAGTTTATTTGCTTACATTGCATTGCTTAACATTATTTTAATTCGGATGTTGACGGAAAATTACAACCGCACAGCACCCTAACTGTCTTAAGTTTCAAAAGTTCTGGAAAGCTACTGGATTATACTGTGGATCACGTCGTTCGTGAGGACGAACATAGTGAAGACGAACTTTGTAAACATGGATTACTTACGCGGAACGAAAGGTAGACAAGCCTTGTTCTTAATGGCGGCAAGTACACTACTCAGTCTCCTAAACCCGGCCGTGAACACATGCGATGGACTGGACGCCATCTGTTGCAGTTGCAGTCTTCTAAACTTTTTACCAATCCCCAAGGTAAAGATCTCCACTCCCTTCTGCTTTAGACTGTTGGCAGGGACGAGGACATTATCTTGCGAAATACCGTCCGTTATGATAACAAGGACTGGTTTTCTTCTTGTTCTTTTGCCTCGGCCGAATAAGTACCTGGAGAGGATAAGTACGTTCCATGGTCAGAGTTTCACTCAGTTAAGAACATAATTTGCGCTTTCTCGCTAGTCTTTTGAAAGTACTCTTGAAGCAGCTAGCAATGCAAACATCCCCTTATTCAGCTGTAACTTGCTGTCATTATAAAGTGCCTGTATCAATCACCGGAGCCACTGTTTCAAATGAGAGATAAAACTAACACAAGGTTTACCATGATACAAATTGTTCCATTAGGTTTGCCCTTCATATTACGGTTTGACTTATCTTAAATTGTATTTTACAGAGATAAAAAAGACAATCGGAACTTGCATGGGTCTACAGAGGCACGGTTACATAGAATTTTTTCCCCTTAAACGCAGATACGGAACAAGGGTGATGACTAACTATAAATGTGAAAAAGTTTCAAACAAGAAGCCAAAAAAAAAAACAAACAAAAAACACTTACACTATAGGCAACTGTTAACTTGGTGACGTTTTGCTAAATGTCTCCAAAGTACGAGCATTACAAATTTGCCAATATAATAATTGCTTTCCGTAGCTGCATTTTCAATGATAAAAGCTATTCGTTTAGCATCCCTAAATAAAAACAGCATACCTCGAAACATATCTCAGTGCTCGCCCCAGCCTCGTTCCTCCGTACGGGTACCTCACACGATCAACCGCCTTGATGAGACTTGTTTTTGAGTAATATCGATTAAAACGGAAGATGGGGTATGGTCTGCTGGAGAACACCACCATACCGACCCGAGTCTGCCTTGCAGAAATCGGGAAGAAACTGATCAGGGTTTTAACGAAATCGAGAACGCGCATGAAATTTCCTTTGCCTTGATTCTCTATGCTTCCTGAACCATCCACGAGGAATGCCAGATCAACCCTTAATCGACAAACTGTAATAAAGTAAAATATCTGACATTAGATAAAGTGATTAAACCCTTTGTAGGGAAGACTCATTTGCAACCAATATGTAGCGCTTATAGAACCACCTTTATGATAGACTCGGTCATAATTTGCGAGGAAATCGAAAAAGCGCAATCGGAAATAGGTCATTTCCGATTACCTTGTGCCTCAGTTTAAAAAGGAGTCCCCGTGCAAATTCTTTCCAATGAAATGAGTCCCTGATTTCAAACCGAACAGGACTGCGTACGAGTCTGTAAATTATGGGATAAGCGACTATGATCCATATAGTCAGAAAGAGAAAACCAAGAATCACAAAATCCCCAAGTTTGGCGTTAATCAGGCTAGTTTTGACTGATACAGTGATTTAAAAACGTCAAAATTAACAAAGAAATGTATGGCCATCCGGACACTGTGGCATACATTTCTTTGAAAATTTTGACATTTTCAAATTGCTCTACTTTGCTTACTATTGGGTCTATTTACACCAAACTTGGGGATTTTGTAAAGCTCGGTCTGCATTTATGACTATGTGGATCAATAGTTGCTAATCCCATAATTTACAGACTCGTACCTAGTCCTCACGGTTTGAAATCAGGCAATGAAAGTGACTGAACACATTAATATAAACTGTTTCACACGAAGATTCGTTTTTGACACAGAGGCAATGGGCAACTCGGGAATGTCTTGTTAACTTAACCAAATCATCATTTTTTCAGCATCTAAAGACGTATGATTCTAACGGTTATAATAAACACCTGTAGTCTCTGTCTTAACTCCATAGTTACAAGAGAGAAAACATGTTGGGTTCTACCATAAGGAAAACCACTCAACATTTGTGTGTGATCCCGTATACAATGTATCCTCCAGATTCACCTAATATACTGAATACACGAACGCTAACTAATCTGCGCATGCGTTTAGAGGAAGGGGTTACGTGAAACAAATATATAGCTTTGCGATGTTCACATCTAACTGAAGTAGATGAAACATGTTTGCGCAAGGTACACATCTACCTTTCCCACCTCACCCCCATCATTTCCCTGACTCGATCTAGACTAAACAAGCAACATTAGAGTTAACACCTTAGCGCCACAGCGCTTAGTGAATTAACGGCAGGTAGCCCCCCAAACCATCCCAATAGTGCACTCTGGACTAAAAACCGGGTAAAGTTCTTTGTTCTATGGTTTTGTTTGCCATTTTGAGGATTGACTCTGTACAAAAACTGACAAAACACAGAGGTGGTAATGTGTGCCCATGCAACTAACCAATAGAAGAACTGCAGTTATGAAATTCATGCATAGCCTGTGAGCATAAAACAAAAGATGTGCACGACCTTCCAAAATAAGTTTTGGCCGGTTTGTTTTCATCTTTGATATTTACCGGCTTTCTTAACCATTTTCCTCCATTATCTACGTTAATTCCTACCAAAGATAATATCAATACAAACACACTTCATTTAATGCCAATGGCAAAGTTGACCATTCTAGCAAGATCATTGCGCTTTTATGTTGTTCTCAAACTCATTAAGAATTCATCAAGTTTAAACAATGGAAATCATAACCATGGAGGAGGTTTGGATACTCAAATTTTCAAGATGTTGCTAATCGGCTCCATTTCACTTTTTACATGATGAAGAGACTATTTCAGTAAAACTATTTAAGGTAACCTTGTTTCATTTTCAGACTTTTTTATTGCATACATGTTCGTATTTTGATCGAGCTTACTCAGTTCGTAAGTGGAACGTGTTCAACTAAAAAAGTTGATTGATCGATCAAAACTATTCCCTTTACATTATACAGATCAAAACATTCACGAGCATTCACGTGCTTACCTGGTGGTTTCGTTGGTGGAATAGTTGGTGCCGTAGGAATAACAACTGGATAACAGACCAAAAAAAAAAAAACATTAATTCATTAATCAAATACACTGAAACATTGAAACGTTACAATTGTTAACAATCCCAGGGCAGTAGCAACACAAACCTTGACGGAAACATTGCTTCTTTTTGCTGCGAATCTGCTGGCCATTCATCGCGTAGTTATACAGCTGTACACAGGCGATCTTTCCGCGGAACTTGCGTCGATCACCGGGTTTGCTGCCTATTACAATGGGGTAGTTCGTTGCAAGACCACTCCGGAAACGACCCAGTCTGCGCTGGATGATGAGAAGACTGTTGAGCCAGAGGCTAGCCAGGCCTGTTCGTCGATCGTAAGTTGCAGCAATGTAGTTCCATCGCCGCGGCTTTATCCTTTTGTACAGCGCTTTGACAGATTTTCCTGAGCGTGGTACGAATCGAGCGAACAGTCTAAAGCGATTAATGATCCAAACGTGAAGACCCCAGCCTTTTGGATTAAAATGAAGTAATGGTCCAGAGCTCTCGGGATACACCCACATGACGATCGTCAACGAGTATCTCGTGTCAAGACACCCATTGTTGGGAATCAAAACGTAGCTGGTTCTTGTTCCCCTGAAAGAGAGCGCTCCCCTAGGATGGTTGTCAGGTCCACGTGTGTAGTACACGCCAACGAATGTTGCAGGTGGATTCAGGTAAGAACTGACGTCGCGGTTCTTGGAGGCGCTGGTGAACGGGTAAATTGCAACAGCTCCTCGGCGAATCACTAAGAAAATGAGATTACAAGCATAAACACATTTTGGTACTTCTTGTCTTTCAAACAGAGAGAGGAAAAAGAGAGGACGCGTTAATTGTACGAAAAAAGTGAAATCTCACAAACGCCGAAATAAAAGGCGAGTCTCATAGATTCCGTTTCTTGAAAGACAGATTGTTTGTATCGTATCAATTACAAATCATGAGCGAATCTTTCCTGACCTTAAAGAAAGTGTCGATTCTGGCTTCTATTGCAACGACAGAGAAGTTTAACTTCCTCCTTACTTCTAATAGATATCACTTATGCGTTTATAAAGAGAAGTACTCTTTATATATTTCATTCGGAAATGAACTCGTTCTCTCTTTATCGCAGTCAGATAAATCACAAAGTCATTTGGCAAAGGGCTTACCGGGAGAGTAGCAGATTCTATCTTTAAGCGTTCGCACGATGGACAAAAGCCGTGTAACCCCAACTGCAAACACGTGCTTCGTGTCGGTTGTAACTTTCAGGAGACTTCTCCTATTAACACGGCCGAGTCCAATTGCAAATATTTCGACGCCAACTCCCTTCAACGCATTGGCCGGTCTTCGTACTCTATCGAGTGACCGGCCAGCCGATAGAACAATCAAAACTCTTCTTCTTCCACATTGAGGTTTTCCTCTAAAAAGGTAAAGTCTGGCGTATGACAAACCCCTTCCTAGTCGTCTCCCGCCTCTAAGAATTCGAATGCGACCGATTGCGTTGTAAATACTTCTGCGCGAGTAAGCTCCGGACAGCCCTATAATTCGTCTGGCACGTGACGCATACGTCACCACTCCGATGCGTGTGGTGCTACTGGAGATCGTGAAACGACGAACAGTTTCTCGCACAAATTGAACCACTCGTCGGAGATATTTCCTTGCAGAACCTGTGGCGTCAATGAGGAAACCGAGATCCACACGGGCTGTACAAACTGTAGACATCAAGAAGCACATACAATGAGTAATAAAACACTGCGATGTCCTAGATTATATCAAAGAAGGTTATAATATAATTACGTAAATGAAACACAATAGTTAGGTAAATAGGAATTTTATAAACGTGTCAATGCCTTGTAGCCTGGGCAAAACCTATACTAATTTGGGGACACCGAATGAATGAAGGAAAAAGAAAAATTTGAAAAAATATTCAGAGTAAAACTACTTTTAAAAAACGTCTTGGAATAAGATACAATCTAATACTAATTACACTTATATAACTACCATTATTATACATCAGACTCACTATGAAAAAACCTGATTGGTCGAGAGCATTCAATCAATTCACAATAGCTTGTGAACTTGACATGATAAAAGCAATATTTGCTGCAAATATTGCATTTATCATGTCAAGTTCAACGTCTGCCTGGTTACCAAGCCCCTTGGAGTGTTCTCCTCAGAAGCAAAATGTCTGAACGCCTAATGAACGCCTAATGAATGCCTATTGTTAAAAAAAAATGCATAATAAAACAATTATTGGATGAGGTTGAGCATGATATCATGAATTATCAAATCCCAGGTCTGTATTATCTGCCTCAGCCTTCGGCTTCCGCAGATAACACAGACCTCGGATTTGATCATTCATGATATTATGCTCCACCTCATCCAATAATTGTTTAATAATAGCTGATCTAATAATCCGATGATTCAGTAATAGTTGGTGGATCGCAATAGTCCACGTTAGATATATCAATATTCTAACATGGTTCCGAGGACTTCAGGTCAAAATTGTAAATTTTTTAAGTTTCTTTCTTCCCTCAATTCCCAAAAGACACTTGGAGACAAAGATAACAACACCAAATATAGAAGTTTGTCCTGAAAGCCTCGGAGTCGTGTTAGAATATTGATATATCGAACATGGGCTATTCAAACAATTTCATTTAACACTTGTTGATGAAAGGGTGCGCATTGGGCTCAAAGAGGAAATTTAACCCCCAAATCTCCACGGGGCATTCATTTGAGTGAAACTTATTCTGGTTTTCCACCGACAAACATTAACTTTATGTCGAGAAATAAAAAGGGATCACGTGATGCAAACGTAACTTACTTCTTGGAGCAGGCGTGGGTGTTGGTGTCGGTGTAGGAGTTGTGATGGGAGGTCCTATGAGAAAAATGTAAGACAAAGCACAATTCAAGTTAAAACTGGAACCCGAGAGAATAGAACGTTATGAAAGAAGCTGCTTCCTGGGCCATCAACCGGAATTACCTCTTCATTATTAACTTGAATTGACTTTGATAACCCATTGTACAGCATTCAAACGATAATTCAATAGTGATGACTGATAACAAATTATACCTTTAAGGAAACATCTTTTCTTAGCCTCGTCGATTAACAAACTATACCTTTAAGGAAACATCTTTTCTTAGCCTCGTCGATTTGCTTCCCATATAGCGCGACACTGTACAACTGAAGACAAAACAGCCGTCCTCTGAAGAAGTCCCTACTGCTGGTCAGACCGCCGAGTCTGATCACTTTCTTGGTCTCTAACTGAACTCTGCCTACTCTCCTTGTCAGGACTGCTTTCATATTCACCCAAACAGTCACAGCTTGACTCTTTTCGTCATACGTCACGCCTACATAGTTCCAAGCTCTGTATTTTATGACGCGCCCACGTGTCTGGACAGTAATAGTAGTCCTTTGTGTTCGTCGAACAATTAGCACTTGAAGGACCCGTTGACTGATCATGCGCAGTTGAAATCCTCTACGTCTGCGACCGTAGTTCAATATAATACCCGATCGTCCTTCGTTGAACACCCATATTAGGAAAGTGATGGAGTACCTGGCGTCCAGTCTCCCCGTGTTGGGAATCTCCACGTAACTATTTCGTCGTCCGTAAAATTGCGTCGAACCGTCCCGTCTGCCATCGGGGCCTTGCCCGTAGCGAGTTCCTATAAGTCTTGCTGTAGGGTTTCTGCTTCGACTTAAATCTAGCCCGCGTCGTTTGAAGTCCAGCGCATACACAGCCAGGGTTCTTGGCAATTTCACTACAAGAACCAAATCAACATAAGTACTGTAGTTATTAAAAACCTTTCCGTAAGCAATGTTGAAGAAAAGATATGAGTTAGACAACTATTATAACAAATCGTTTGTACAGTATAGTAAATGAAGTATTAAGTCTTAAACAAACGTCCTTGTTGGATTCAATAGTCACTATTGCAAGCTTAGAAAAACTTGCTATATTAATGAAGACGTTTGTATTACATTGCGCAAAAAATCTGAAAGATTTTCCCCTTTTTTGATGGAGTAACGACGATGACTTCTAACACTTTGGTCTTACTTGAGTTGTCTTCCTGTAAATGTTCAGTATTTTTAGAGTTACTATGTAGGATAATACAAGTTGTAATTCTTAAGATCAGCAGTCTTGGAGAGGGAAGGAGTTGACACCTAGGGAGTGGAACACGTCTGCTTGCAAAGTAAACAAGAGAACTAGAATGACTGTAGAACATAAGAGGGGTTTGTTACCTCTTGGTGTTGACTTTGGACGAATTGTAGGCACTGAAAATTCAATGCAAAATTATATTCAAGTTAGTTTGAACATAAAAAACACAAATACAATATTTGCTGAAACAGGGATGATTTCTTCGAAGCCAGTGGGATGGATTTGCCTCAAAAGATTGTACTTGAGTTTGCTACAGATCAGAGGTTGCGAAAAAAAGGCTTTTATGAAAGATATTTTCTTTCAACGAATACAAATTTAGAAGAAACCATCTACTCACAAATTTTCCTTGGCTGACACACTTGATTCTTCAGCTTGAGTATGATGGACATTAGTAAGCTGAATGACACAGTTAAGACGTGATTTTGATCTGTTGCCATTTGCAGCAACTGTCGTCGTCGATATTTCTTTCCAAGACCTAACGCAAACACTTCAGCACCGGTAGCTTTCATACGGCCAGCAGGTTGGCCAACTCGGTCCTGTGAAATGCCATCAGTGAGCAGCACCAATACTCGCTTCCTACTACGGGGATTCCGGCCTCTAAAGAGGTAATTTCGAGCGAAATCCAAAGCTTTTCCTATTTTCGTGCCTCCTCTGGGATAACGAATGCGGTCGATCGCCGAAAGGACTTCGGCCTTCGACGAATAGCGTTTTAACCCGAAGATTGGGATCGGTCGAGACGAGAACAACACGAAGCCGATTCGAGATTTTCCTCGTGTTACCTGGAAGAAGCTTATGACAGACTTGATGAAGTTAAGCATGCGACCAAAGTTTCCTTTCCCTTGGTATTCGATGCTTCCTGACCCGTCGACCAGAAAACCGAGGTCCACACCAATCTTGCACACTAGATAAACATGAAAAAGAAGAAACACAAATTACATTATTCTTTTTAAAAGGATTCCAATTATCACAATACATATGATTCACACTATCATTTAAATATATTTATTATTTGGAGGAGAATGTTTTACGTCACGATTCTCGCCTTTTGCTTTTGTTTAATTGGTTTCTCGCGTCGCTTTTGTTGCTTAGAATAAAAGTCTCCATATAATACAAGCAACATTACACGAACATAAAATTCATATCTTCTCGCTACCGTGTAATATCCTCTATTTAAAAATAAAATCAAACGAAAATGCTTACTTTCTGGAATTCGCGGCGTGGTTGGCGTGACTGCAAAATGCAAACAATAAGACATCAACAACAGAGAAATGCCACATTCAACCTATTAAACTTTAGATTCTAACTTCATTCTAACTTGTCAATCCAAGAATGCAACAGGTTGTACGTGGGAACTTAAACGTTATTCAAAAGGAGGAAAAGCCACCTTTCGGTCGAGTTACGAGACAGAAAGCTTGTCTTGAAAGGTTTAGCCCACATTTTCATTTTTCGAGCAAGTTCCTCCTGTAATTTATCATTCTTCTTCCTGTTTGTATTCATAATGTCTCTTCTTTCGAAAACTATTGTTTTTAGGTTTCTTTCGTTTGGGAGATAGCATTGCCAAAGAAAAGCTCATCACTGAATTCCTCTACGACCCGGGTATAAGCTTTTCGATTTCTTACTCTCTCCTCCTGCGACATACACGAAGCCTCTTGTCAGCAGCCACGACTTTCCTAAGCGACCTCCTTAAAGTAACATATTACTTTTGATCAGGAAAAATATACTCACTAGGAAGTGTTGGCTTCGTGACGGGCACTGGAAAAAAGAAACGCAACAGGAGGAAACAAGTAATTAATTCAAATGAACATACACAACTTTGAAACCTTTTTTGCCTAGTTCCTAGGCCTCAATATTTCGTTTCGGTCATTCGCTTCGGGTCACGTGGTCCGGGGCGAAAAGTATCTGAAAGGTGAGGCAATTTGTCTCACTTTTCAGTTCACCAAACCGATTTCGTCTCGCGGAAGGGTATTCTCTGAGCATTTCTAGGAGAGGGACCGCGAAAGAAAAGCAATTTTAACTCCTCGCTTTTGGCTTATTAAACGGCTCATTTGGATCGAAACAGACATTTATTGAGTCAGAAGCACGGCCTATTTCAAACCACAGGCAAATACTGATTTATACTCAAAATATGTAACTTCTATCAAATGTAATCGTAGACCTTGATCAACGAAAACAAAAATGTACCAAATTTCTTAAATTTCGGTTTCAAGAGTGAGCTAGAGTAGCTTTTTAAGTTAGTTATTTAACAAAACCTTGACCGCTAAGCCTATGCAGTACACAAGGATTCGCTCGCAGCGCTGTCTTGTAACCAACAAGTTTAAGGTAGGTAATTTCCTTACGAAACTACACCTGGCAAATAATTTCTATACGTACATCTCTGTGCGAAGCACTTAACCACAGCCTAACTTACTACACAACGACGTCCTACAGCAACCTCTTCTACAAGTCTCTTTAATATGCATGTAAGGAAATGAAAAACAACAAGTCAAGTTCTCCTTGCACTCAAATCACAAGGCAGCGACACTATTGTTATTTTATCGTGAAAAGCGCTACTAAAAGTGAACTCCATGACACACACAAATATTTCAACAGATTTGTAATGTCAAATTCGTACAGGAGCGAAATATTCTTCCAGTGTTCGGTTCAAAAGAGTCGGAACTATTACATGTCAAACATCCCGCAGTTGAACAGAATTTATTACAGGTCACAACCTGTTAGCATTCGAAACTTGGTAAAATTGGTCGCTTAGACTTCCAGTTGAGGTGCATGTTGAATGAAAAAGTTTGTATGACAACTGAGCATAATAATTTTCTAACCATAAATTCTAAGGAAGTTGCTCTTCTGTACCAAACTGCGGCAAACTTGCTAAAAGATACTATTTTCGATTCCATTGCATTCCTACGAGTTGCAATAATCAGTATCTTCTCCGACTGAGTTATTTAATAAGAATGATTGGAGTTGTCTGGATATCAAAGCCGATAAAGTTATGAGCCCCTTTGGTTCCTACTGTACGTAAAAATTTACGAAAGACCTGGAATATAATTCCCTGAAGTTCAGCCAAAATCAGCAACAAGCATTTCTGCTGCTGATCCAAACGTATGCGCACTTTGTTATTGTCTAGGCTACTCCGGGCCGTTCGTCTGGGATACGTCACCCAAATCAATTGACCACGAAGGCCTAGGAGAAAGCCGTGCAGGAACTAGGAAACAACCTTTACAATTGATTTATACTGTTAAGTTCGTCTTTACGTGTCAAGCTTTTAAAACGAAGTGTTATTTTATACTTTAGCCTACACACCATAAAACGCTTAACTTACGTTTTTTGAAGCACCGTTTCCTTGCTGCTCGAATCTGTTTCTGGTTCAGAGCAATACTATAAACTTGGAGGCAGGAGATTTTCCCGCGGAAAGCCCTCCGATCACCTATTCGCGCACCCATCCTGACTGGATAATTGGTAGCCAATTCAAACCGCCCAATACTTTGCCTGGCTACAGGCTTGGAGTCGAGCCATAGCGTTGCAACGCCAGTGTTGTAATCGTAAGTCGCTCCAATGTAGTTCCAGGCGCGATAACGCGGCTTCTTGGAGTAGGTCGCCACTGAGGAGGTTCTTCCACGAGAGCGTCTCACAAAGCGAACAAAGAGCACCCTAGGCCCAACCATCCATAGATGAACTCCAAAACCACGCCGGTCGTAGTTGAAGATAGGTCCAGATCTCCCGTTGTGATAGATCCAGGCCAAGATGGCCATGGAACGCCTGGTGTCTAGTTTGCCATTGTTTGGGAACTCGATGTAGCTGTTTGACGATCCGATGAAGAGGGTTGATCCACTGGGACGTCCGTCGGGGCCTGGTGCCGGACGGACATTTGATGGTGTGCCCGGTGGGTTATTTCCTGTGAGATCTTTCGTTTTGGTTTCGTCATCGAGGGCGTATATGGCCACAACAGGTGGTAACGCTAAAAAAACGGCAAATTAGGTGAGCAGATCAGGAGGAATACCGAAGTTTAATGCACGACACGAAGTTTAATGCACTTTCGACAAACCACCGTATTAGACCATAATTTTCATGTACTTACCAGGTGGAGGAGTTGTTGGCGGAGGGCCACCTAGAAGAGAAATAGATACAACGATAGTTCAAGCGGGACCTAAATCACGGTTAGCGCATATTGACGTTTTTTCAAGCTCGTCATTTGAAATCCCAGTTAGTCTTCTTTATCATTGACCATCCTTGTTCGTTAGGTTTCTTTCAATTAAAGGTAATTTTGTACGAGGTATAAATTACTAAAAAAGCCTGACTGAGCTCCTTTAAGACGAAGCGAAATTTTTGCTTCTGAAAGATAAATCAAACCTCGGCAGTTTCATCCAACAATGGTCATTTCTGTGTTACATAGCCGGCGAATCTGCGCAATTGTAATCGATAACTCGAAAGCGCAATCCACCACTGACTGGAAGCAAACTCGTGTTTCTTAGAATGACGTGGTCACAATACAAACTAGCCAGATGTTTGTTCTTTAAAAAGCCAAATTCCCCGTGATTAAAATTTCGAAATGGAAGGCGAAGGTCTTTTATGGACAAAGACAATAGCTGTTATCTCAGTAATCAGCAGTTTTGACATATAAACGAGCGAAAGAGTCAATTCTGCTTTGTATTGAGCCGTTTTACTTTATGACACCTACCTATTTAATTACTAGTCATTAGTACTTACGTCTGAAACAGACATTCCTGCGTTTCTGCATCTGGGGCCCATTAAGAGCCACATCAAACACTTGCATGCAAGCGACTCGACCGCGGAAGCGGGTCGTCGAGCCAGGTTTGCTTCCCATGATGGCGGGATAGTTGGTGGCAAGCCTCAGCCCTCTTCCGATGTTTCTCTGTGCAATGGGGGTAGACTCACGCCAGAGGGTAGCCAGCCCCGTTTTACAGTCGTAACTTGCAGCAACGTAGTTCCAATTCCTTGGACGTATACCTCGAGCTCGCAGAACGAAAGACCCACGGCCAGAACGCCTGACGAACTTCACGTACAAGATGTTCCGTCTGATAACCCACAGGCCTACACCGGAACCCTGTGGCTTATAGTGGAATATAGGCCCGCCTCCTAGAGGGTAGATCCAAGCCAGAAGGGTGATGGAGTTCCTGGTGTCGATGCCGCCGTTGTTGGGGAAATAGACGTAGCTTCCGCGTCGACCAGTAAAGTAGAAGGAACCTCGGGGAAACCTGTCAGGTCCAGGAGCCAGACGGACCTGGCTTGGACGACCAGGTTTGTTTTTTCTTGGACCAATGTCACGTCCCTGTGTCCTGCTGTTGAGTGGGTACAATGCAACAGCACGTGGTGGTCCTGCATAAAACAGACTAGGTCATTAACATACAACTTTGTATCACTATGGAAAACTCAAACTTCTGGCAAATTCAAAATGTGGACCATGGCAAACCATTTCAACAGTAATGGCTTACTTTTGATCTTTATCAGTTGATTACTAGACAGTAATGTGACAATGAAATTGTGCAAAAGTGCACACCGATCCAGTTAGACATCTAAGCCCCGACAGGTCAAACTCGTACAGTAGAAATGTGATAGCTACCCTCTCCCCAACCCTCCCCAGGATTCCCTAACTAGAAACAAGACTATCGATAGAAAGCATAGGCATATACAGTTGAAACGAACTTACTTGGTGGTGTCGGAACAGTAGCTGAAAAAGAAAATCAACTTGGTTGAGATGGGCCTAAATACTCTAATCCTCTAAGTATGTTTAAGCTCGAAGCAAAAAAAGCACGGTATTGGATAAGGTACGTTTTAAACCTGAATCAATCACTTACTTGCAAGGTCAACAACTAATCATTTCTCGGTCTCCAATTGATAGAAGGAAAGCCAAAAGAGATGCTGGTGTCTTTTTTACGTCTTTAATGTAGTATTTTTTTGCTTTCTAAACTCGAAGTCTTATAAAATGCGCTGCTCGGCTAAGTATAGATTTAAATGCTAATGTAAGGAAATCAAAGTCATTTTAGGCCTAAAAAGACTAACCCATATATGACAGTAACACAGGTTTTTTTTTTCATAAATGCTTGACTTGAGACTATCACGACGCTACTCATAGTGGTAACTTTTAACAAAGACCAATGCTAATATCATTCAGTGAATAAACCTCGCAACCAAACCTTCAGAAACCTGAGTAAAACTTACGTGTAGGTGCAGGTCGGCATACTTTCTCCTTAACTGCGCGAACAACTGTACCAAGCCGACTAAAACCAGCGGTGAATACATTGAGAGGGCTTGAAGCAATCCTGATCAGCTGACTCCTCCTGTAACGAGACCCAATACCCAAGGCAAACAGCTCAACACCATCATTTCTCAGGCTCGATGCCGGTCTTGAAACACCATCCGAAGACGCGCCGTCAGTTATGATAAGCAGACTGCGTTTTCGTCCACCCAAGACCCTGCGGCGGAAAAGACTCCTTTTGGCGTCTCGTAGGGCTCTCCCAATAAAAGTGCCTCGTCGAAGTGGTCGGTATCTGGAAAAAATCACATTAGGTGGTTTATGAAAATCTTATGTTGCCACGACTGTGAAAGAAGACGCCTAACAAACACAACTACTCTTTTTGAATATTCGATTTTGTCTCCCGACTTCTAGTCTTTGAATATGCACTACAGCATCTTGATATTTACATTAACTCATGAGCAAAATAATAGTCTGAGATTTTGCTTCACTTTGGTGCAAAGTACAATTTACCAAATGACAGAGTCCCCCTCTAGTTTTTATAATTAAGGGTCCTCGAGACTACCAGCTTCGAAGAGTTAGAGGTTCTTTTGCCTCTACCTGTTACTAAACTTTTCGAAACTTTTTTTTTCCTGCGTCCCAAAGACGCACTTTGCCAAAAAAAAACAGTGCGTCCTTTTCCCTTTTTTGCGTGTAAGACGCACACTTGTCGGTTGTTTTGACTGTGGTGTTGTTCTAAGAGCGACTGAAAGTACAATATTTAATATACCAAAGTAACACTCCAAGCACTCTATGAGCCCAGTTACCCTACTCTCCCTAGCTCCTCCGCGCTATATAGGGGTTGAACCCGGGCGCCTGGTTTCGATCTCTATATAGGGCTCAGAGACTGGAACAGTACTCTATCAAAGTCAACTATCCTGTTGTACAAACCTGATGCGATTTATTGCTCTCACAACCTGCGTTCGCGAGCCATATCTGTTGAAACCAAACTCCAGTCGAGATCGAGAAGAAAACACCATCACGCCTATACGTGTTTCTCGTGCAGACAGCGGGAAAAAACTAACAAAAGACTTCACGAAGTCGATGACCTTTCGGAAGTTCCTTCGCCCAACACTTTTAGAACCATCGATAAGGATAACAAGATCCACACGAGATCTGCAAACTAATGGTAAAACATTCAAGAGTTAGTGAAACAAAACGTGCGTCTCCAACGACGTGGTAAGCGCTTTACAGAGTCTCCAGGTAAATTAACTTTGCACGTTATGTCGTGTTATTGTCATCGACTCTGTAATGACCGAAAGGCAGGCTTGCATATGATCTGACATTTCTACTGAAAGATTATTCTCACGACTCTAACACTCACTATATAACCTTCCTCCCAACTAAGAAAAGGCCAGATAAAAATAATTAAGAAACAGAAAACGTATACCGTGTTTCTATCGAGTTATAGAAACACGAGTGAAAGTTTGGGAAAACAAGAAAAGCTGTGGGAACACGAGGCGCAGGCGAATGCTCCCACACCTTTTTCGAGTTCTCCCAATTAACTTTCATGAGTGTTTCTATAACTCGATAGAAATAAGGACAACATGTTTTCTATTTCTTTTAGAAAACACCGTGACGAGAAAAAGGAAAACAACTTGTCAACGTCAAATGCTCGTGCTGGTTCTGTGTTTCCATCGAGTTATAGGAGCACGATTTTCAACTAATCAGCGAGACTGTTTTCTATATATGATTATATAATAACCCAAGTTATTCTCGCATTTTGATTGGTTCTTACCTATGATCTATTAGAGGACAGATGGACGATTGACGTCATCATCACAAAGTTTTTCCCTCTGCCGCGGAAAGTTTTGAGAATCAGAATAATATTTTACGTGACTGGGCAAAAGATAAGGTACAAAAAAGTCTTGCCGAGGCATTGAACAGGTTCGAGGGTTTATTTTGGAAAATGATACCGAAATAATTTTCTAGCAGCCTCATTCGGCAGTCGAGCGAGACTAAACCATGCACAAACTTGGTCTTGGTAAGCCTAGAACCATTGCTTTATCTCGAATTTAACAAACCCAATAAACAAAATGTTTCTGAGATTAATTTATTTAAGAAATTCAACTTTTCCCAGTGTCAAAGCAACTGTTGACTCACTGATTGATGTCAGGAATGAAACATCGAAACATCACTTCTTAAAATCGGTAAAATAAAATACATAACCTTGCTTTCCGATGCGAATGTTTCTGTCCGTTTCAGGGCAGAGCAGCGAGCTAAGTATAGCTAACCACAGCTCACGGTCAACAGTATCTCAGCTTAAATGTGTCTTCGACACTATATCAAGCTGATTTGAGAATCACCAACCACAGAAGACAAAAATATCCACCGTCATTTACGCTCTTTTCATTCAAAACTCGAATGAAATGGCCTTTAGGTTGACCGCAATGAGTGAAATGGCCTCTAGGTTGACCGTTTTTAATTTTCAATTCTGAACGTCCAAGGTTTTCGGCTCAAAGGGCTGCTCCGATAACAAAAACTGATTTTTCCAGCATTTTCTTCAAGATTTGTAGATTTCGCAGTTCAATTCTGCTTTCGCTGTAAGTTTTCATTCAACGAGGAGCGACCCTCGAGTCAAGTTTTTGACAGTGGCGTGATTTTTCTCGACCAATCACAATTCTTTGCTACGCATAGCAACCAATGAAATTGCTTTATTTTGTATAGATCATAGAACACGTCAAATGGCTTTTTTTCGTGCAAAGGCGGGGCAAAAGGCCGGCTTTCTCGTTATGTTGAAATATTTTGAAACAAAAAAGGCTTTTCGTTATTATATAAAACAATTAGATTCCATGCTGCCGTGCGTCTGATTCAGAAATAGATAACAGGAGATCCGTCAAAATGTGGTAAGAACATCAGTGACACACTCTACGCCTCATGTGCCACTTTTTTGTTCTTATCACGTTTTGTCATCTGTGATCTATTACTGAACAGACGCACAGCAACATGGCATCTATTTGTTAAATAACATTGAATAGTATAAGTTACGTACCTGGCTTTGGAGTTGGCGCTGGAGTTGGGACTAAAAAGATAACAAAAATTGTTCAGGAATATCAGTATTAAATGCAGTAAGAGCAAATATGTAACCCCGACAAGGGCGAGAGCAACTCAGATCTGTTATTGAATAACCAATACATACTTGGACGGAAGCATTTCTTCTGCAAAGCGAGAATCTGAGGTCGTGTGAGCGCCACGTTAAACAGCTGTAAACACGTGAGTCGTCCACGAAACACGCGACGAGAACCCGGCCTCCGACCAATAATGATGGGATAATTAGTCGCTAGTCCACTTGGGAACCTGCCGACATTTCGCTGCGCTATTGGGTAGCCATTACACCACAAGGTTGCCAACCCTGTTCGGTGGTTATAAGTCGCCGCAACGTAGTTCCAAGTCCTTGGCTTGAGGCCGCGGCCAATCAGCGGTTTCACCCGACGGCCGGTCCTTCTTCTAGGCATCAAGCGGAAGTAGAGCTGATTCAGACGAGTTATCCATAAGTGAACTCCCCATCCCTTCGGGTTGAAATGGATTAAAGGTCCCGGAGATTCAGGGAATACCCAGAATATCATGGTCAACGAGTAACGCGTGTCAAGGCAGCCATTGTTAGGAAGAAGGGCATAGCTTACTTTCGTCCTTCCTCTTACTCGTGTCCTCCCTGGGAAGTAATAAGCCCCCTGTGGGTGTCCGTCGGGTCCTTGCATGTACGATACCCCTACAAGTCGGGCGGATGGGTTCTTGTATTGACTGATGTCTCCTCCTCTTACTGCACTCGTGAAGGGGTAAGTGGCCACAGCTCCTCTGGATATGATCACTACAATAACAATGTAAAGTTGAACTTACATGAAACGTTCACTGTTGTTGATCTAGCAACTTTGGGTTCAGTCTTTCAGAGGGTATATTTGTGGGTTTAGTGTGAATCAGCAATTTCGGCAAAACGGGTAGCATCATCAGCATCATCAGCATCATCATTACCGATTCGCTGATAAACTATAGATAACTTGTAAATGGCTTGTTTTCATCGGAGTAGAGTTGTTGTGATCAGAGTTGTGTTAGTGCCATCTACGAACTGTAATACGTCACAATGCTGTCTTTCATGGCATTGGATTTCAAATCCGTGGAATTAATTGCCTCTAGCAGGGAAACAAGAAGCGGACGCAGCTGTTACAGAGATACAATGTTAATCAAGTGTTCTCTCGTGGTAAGCAGTTCTCCAGTAATATATCAAATACGTAAGAACGTGTTTGAACACATTTCCAGAAGAGAGTTGAAATACGACGCGTTTTGGAATATTTTTTACTAACTTCGAGGTGTTTGGAAATGTGCTTAAACACTGTCTTGAATGTTTTATATATCTTCTTAATCGAAACTAAAACAAAGAGAAAAAAGGAAAACAAAATCGTAAAATCTATTCTAACTAATATCAGATATCAAAACACCGTCACAGTTATGGTTTATTGATGAGTCTGAGGAATAATTATCGAAATAACAACTTGACACCGTCCAAAGTTGTACAAGGCGATAATTCATGACTTTACAAACCTGTATTCGAATTTGGCACGAGAAACATGCCGACGGAGCACAGAATTCCCCAGGGGAATTCTATGCATATTACAAGAAAGGGTTAGGAGAATTTGAAAAGAGGCTCCGAATGGACTTACTTGGAGAATGGCACATCTTGTCCTTGAGAGTCCTCACTATAGTCGCCAAGGTACCGACATTGGCAGAAAACACATGGAACCGATCTGTAGCTATCTTCCTCAAGTACCTCACACTAACACGACCGACTCCTACTGTATACACTTCGACTCCCGCGGCGTGCAAGATCCTTGCCGGACGCACGACGTCGTCACGTGATACTCCGGTGGTAACCAGCACGAGAACTCTCCTACGGCCACACGTGGGTTTACCTCGGAAGAGGTACCTCTTGACAAACATCAGGGCCCTGGCTGTCCTCCTCGTTCCTCCACGTAGAAGTCTCAATCTCTTCAACTCTTGGAAGACCTGGGCACGACTGTGAGATCGACGGAAACCGAAGATCGGTCGCTGCCTGGAAGCGAATAGAGTCAGACCTATTCTTGTTTGAGAGCTCTGGACGTTAAATCGTCTAACAGTCTCTTTCACGTATTCGATAATGCGTTTAAAGGTGGCCGTGCCGGTGCGACGGGATCCATCGATAAGGAAGCCAAGGTCGATGCGGGCTCTGCAAACTAGTGGTTAAGTGAAATTAGTAAAACTCTACCTCAATATAACTTGTATCACTACAGACACGGACAGACACGTACACACGTCAGAATGATCGGCATACTGACCAAGCAAATGCGTGGCCGAACAATTAACCCACTCACCGACAGAGAGAGCACAATAGAGGAAGAGACAGACAAAACAACTAACAGACAAACAGACAGACAGCTAAACAGGCGGACGGACAATCAGACAGACAGGCATATCGCAACATCCCAGACCGTCTCAGCTGGGCTACTGTGGTTCCCGCCAAAGCATTTACCTTACTAAGATAGACGGTTCAGTGGTGCTGCAAACATAAACTAGAAACGAATTACAACAACTGATTTGCACTTACTTCTTGGAGGCGGGGTGGGCGGCACGGTACGGATTGGCGGTCTCGTTGGCGTAGGTCCTTCAAATAGAAACAAAAACGTGCGATGTAATGCAATTTTTGCTTATAATATATTTCATATACATTATCACATTCAAAATTGTAAAGCGCCATAGAGCTTTTAGGATATGGCGCTCTAAAAATCTATATATTATTATTTATTATTATTATCACTGATAAGGTATTCATTGTTATATGTACATATTTGTTTAGGCCGACAAGTGGATATGAAGCTCAATGGCATTTCTAAATAGGGCCTAGCTAAATAGCTGAGGCATTTTTGATACGAATTAGTCATAATGAAGGTTAATCGTTTGTTGGTAATTACTAATTATGACAGGGAAACTCACTTTTCATAAAAAAAAAACAACAAAAAGGAGGGTTTACAGCTTGAAGGAACAGGCCGAACGATGAACTTTATAATGACATACAAATTATCGCTCTCTAGCTGTGGCTTTTTGTACAGCTAACTACGGACTTAAATAATAAAAGAGAGAATTAACTCTGGAGTGTAAATATAAGTGCTAATTAAACCCATGAATAACCCACTGGGCGTTAGCCCTAGTAAAGGGAATCAG
>CM042753.1:6284605-6298715 GCA_022496165.2 Catalaphyllia jardinei | reverse complement strand
AGACGAACCCAACAACAGACAGGGAGCTGTTTACAAGATCAAATGCTCCGACTGCCAGGCTTCCTACATCGGTGTGACTGGCAGAAACTTTAACACGAGACTGACTGAACACAAACGAGCCACGAGAAATGGTGATGTCAACAGCCACATTGCCGTGCATCATCAACTGACAAACCACGACATTGACTGGGACTCTGCTCAATGCTTAACCTACAGTACAAACTATTTTCAACGACTGACTCTGGAAAGCTGGTACACTAACTTAGAACAAACGCCTCTTAACAGATGTCAACAACTACCGGCACCTTACAAACGACTTATCCGCGACGAAAACGAAACCGACAAACGGACTTCTAACAGACCGGCTTAATTATTTTGACTTACAATAGACGGACTCTAACAGACCAACTTGACTAACAAAAGACGGATCGAAACCGACCAATGACTGATGACTAACTTTACATGAGTCTTCCAGCCAATACCATCATGGCTTAACTGACCAATCACTATCAACGGACCAGACTTATAACATCATCGACTGACAAACACTATTCAGTTGACTCTGAAGATGACTTCCGCTCAGGTTGTCGAAACGTCAGTCACCAACAACAGTTCTTTTCAGAACTATTCTCACCCGGACGATCGCACAATACGAACTAAATTTTTAGTTAATTAGGCTTCCCCACTGGACAACAGAAATTGTCTATAAGGCCATACAATGGGGTGACAATATTCAAGTTAAACGAACGCACTCAGCAATTATGCAATCTTGGACTGTGAGTGATAAGCGATTTGAAAAAAAAAATGTGCTATTACTATTTTTTTTCCGGTCGGCACGGCTATATTAACAAAGAAATATAACATAGTCAATATTCCCAAGATAAGAAAGACTTGGTAGTTCTTACGTTTGAAACATCTCTTCGCAGCATTAATGATCTGCTTCCGGTTCAACGCCACACTGTAGACCTGTACACAGGACACCCTGCCGCGGAAATAGCGTCGATCACCAATCTTTGCGCCCATTCGCGCAGGACGATTCGTTGCTAGGCGAATGCGCCCGATATTGGTCCGAACCACTGGTCGATTATTCACCCACAGAGTTGCCATTCCCGTGTTTCCGTCGTAGGTTGCACCGATATAATTCCAAGCCTTGTATCGAACGTTGTTGCCATGGGTGACGAGCGGTGTAGTGAAGCGACCGTTCCGTTTCACAAACCGTGCGAAGAACTGCCGTGGCTTCGTCATCCATAAGTGAACGCCCCATCGCGGACCAGGGTTGTAGTTAAATATTGGCCCCGCACGACCCAAGTGCAGGACCCAAGCCAGAACGGTTATGGAGCGACTTGTATCGAGCTTGCCAGTGTTCGAGATCTCGATGTAGCTGTTTTGGTTCCCGAAGAACTCTGTTGCCGTGTTCGGCCATCCGTCGGGTCCTGGGCCAGTTCTTACGCCAACGAGTCTGCCAGTTGGGTTGCGGTTTTTGCTGACGTCACGGCCTTGGTATTGTTCATCGAGTGGATATATAGCAACAATACGTGGAAGGCCTATAATAAAAATTATTTTTTAAAACAATACCTACTGGTGGCAAGATTATCTCAAAAACTTTACGAATGATGGGCGAGCACTCATTTGCATATCGTCTGCATAATCTGATCGGCCACTGTAACACGTAGCTTGCTTATGCAATCCGCGAGTTAAAAACGAAAGAAACAGTTAATGACAACATGGGAGAGAAAGTTGACTCATCTAATTGAATGACGTAACTTCTGGACATTTCAAAACGTAAAAAAAGAATAGCATGTGATAATCGGCCACTTCCAAGTTACCAAAAGCCTCTTTCTCAAAGCGAGACTTGGTTCCCAGCCTAAACTCATTAACGTATGAATGGCTGTGCACCAGGCCTCGCTTTGATACAGAAGCTTAAAACAACTCGGAGATGTGCTATTTCTGACGATCTCAACGAGAGTTAGAGCATGAAAGACGCAAAACACTGCTCTCTGAATTTGTCAAAGCGATACATAATCAGCAGTTTTCCTCTATTTTCTGCTTTCTAATTAAACCTTACTTGGTGTTGGCTTTGGTGTCACAGGCCCTAAAAACCAAACAAATAAAAGTGTGGTTAAAATGCATCACCAAATTGCTAAAATCAACATCCATGTAACTAGCTGAGGCGATATAAAGGCCAACTTACAAGTGCTGGTTTGAAATTACTTGGTTAGCTAGATACAAAGCGAGCAGAGGTGAAACAATATTCATCACTGAGCGACCACCAGGGACACGGAATCAACACGGATACGTTTAAATCATACTTCTCGTTCTTGGCCGAAAGAAAAAAAAACTCAAGTTAACTTATATCAACTTACTTGCACGGAAGCAAAATCTCTTAAGTTTTCTGATCTGGTAGGAATTTAGAGCGAGGTTGTAAATATGAAGGCAGGAGATGCGACCTCGGAAATGTCGGGGATCACCGGGTCTCCGTCCCGAAATCGCCGGGTAGTTAGTTGCTAACCGAACCCTTCCGATATTCCTCTGGGTTATGGGAATTGAATCCAGCCACATCGTGGCAAGACCAGTATGGTAATCATAAGTAGCAGCAATGTAATTCCACACTCGAGATTGTATCCTCCTCGAAATTCTTCTGGTTATCCTTCGATTGCGACTGACAAACTCCGCGCGGATAACCTTGCGACTGATCATTCGCAGGTTGACGCCGATACCCCGCGGCATGTAATGAAAGATCGGTCCTGCGCTTTCAGGCCACAGCCATAGTAGGATAGTAATGGAACGCTGCGTATCCAGGCGACCAGTGTTTGGGAAGTATATGAAACTGTTAGAAAATCCTTGGAGTTGGTAAGATCCCGCCGGGAGCCCATCTGGTCCGTTCTTAGAAACGACGTTGACAAGTTTGGCGCGTGGATTTTTAAAGGGTCCGATGTCCTTTCCGCGCTCTATACCATTCAGCGGATAGATGGCCATTGCCGGAGGGGGAACTGTTGTGAAAAACCAAACTAAGCGGTCGGATATCATGTGGAACACAGGTACCTAACTAAAGAACAATTAACCAAGCGCTTGGAAGAATGTCGGACCAAGGTCTTAACATTACGGATCGAGCAAAAGAAACAGAAAACAACTGTTATTTCTTACCTAACTTCTGTGTTGGCGAAGGTGTAACATATGGCGTAGGTGCTGTAAAAAAACAAAACCAGACCAACAATCATCAACTTGCAATAATTCAATCTAAATCGTAATTTTCCCGCATCGGAGAGTGGAAGCCATATCAAAGGAAGGACACGATTTTTTAACCTCTTGGTCGTGTAACCCACAAAAAGATTGATTGCATATTCTTGCCTTTTTCTTCTACATTGTTGTGAGAAAGTTGCTTTGAAGGAATTCAAAAGAAGAAAAAATTCTCCCAACTTTCTCTTGAATCTGCCTGTAGTTTTATAGCTTTTAGAATCTGATGCCCATTGGCGTGGGTAGACTTTTCTGACTTTTAGGCGATCGCTTTTGTACTAACTTATTCATATTCACGTCAGCATTATCTATAGGAATATGTCTCTCTCTCACAAAAGAAGTTAACGTTCAATAAAAAAGGCATATACCCAAAGATGAGACGTTGATCTCAAGTTTTGGCAACACAAAAGAAAAGACCAAACTTACCCTTCGTTGTTGGTTTTGTTCTTGGAGTAGCCGCACATATCTTAGCAACCAATTTTGACAGAAGATTTCTTAGCCCTAGTCTTACTCCCGAGAACACGTGGAAGCGATCGGTCCCTATGGCAGATAATGAGGTCATCCTGACACCTCCACCCATTCCAACGGCAAAGATTTCAATTCCAGCTTGTCTCAACATCTCGGCGGGTCTCCTGATGCGATCTGACGACCGACTTCCCATGACGACAACGAGGACTCTGGCGCGCGTGGGTGACCGCCGTCCGGTAAACAGGTATCTCCCGGCAAAGCGTAGCGCCCGTCCTGTATAGGATCGTCCACGAGGAAATCGTATCTTTCTGATGACTCTCAATAAGTCGTATCGGCGCGAGTAGCTGGCGAAGTTGGAGACCGGTATGGGACTAGTTGAATAGGTGATGATACCCACGCGGGTGTAGAGTCTGGAGATGTCGAAATATCTGATGAGTTGGCGCACAAGAGCGAGGATCTGGCTAAATCTGTATCGACTACTGCTGCCGTCAATAAGGAAACCAAGATCGATGCGAGCTCTGCAAACTGAAGAACAATTTGAAATTATAACCATATTCACTTTTCGTAGGAATATGTTATGCTACAAACACCAGAAGTCAACTGTTATTATGTGTAGGGTCTCTTCAATCATGTGTATAAGTGACCACCGACAACAATTTGATAATTGTTAGCCAACAAATTAAAGCTCGGAGAGAAGGTTTCTGCCACTCTCACCAATGTAGGAGGCCTGGTAGTCACAAACCTACAACTACGTACGTTGCGGCACTTACTGACCAACGTTAAAGACCGAGACGAACCCAACAACAGACAGGGAGCTGTTTACAAGATCAAATGCTCCGACTGCCAGGCTTCCTACATCGGTGTGACTGGCAGAAACTTTAACACGAGACTGACTGAACACAAACGAGCCACGAGAAATGGTGATGTCAACAGCCACATTGCCGTGCATCATCAACTGACAAACCACGACATTGACTGGGACTCTGCTCAATGCTTAACCTACAGTACAAACTATTTTCAACGACTGACTCTGGAAAGCTGGTACACTAACTTAGAACAAACGCCTCTTAACAGATGTCATCAACTACCGGCACCTTACAGACGACTTATTCGCGACGAAAACGAAACCGACAAACGGACTTCTGACAGACCGACTTAACAATTTTGACTTACAATAGACGGACTCTAACAGATCAATTTGACTAAAAAAAACCGGATCGAAACCGACCAATGACTGATGACAAACTTCACACGAGTCTTCCAGCCAATACCATCATGGTTTAACTGACCAACCACTATCAACGGACCAGACTTATAACATCATCGACTGGCAAGCGCTATTCACTTGACTCTAAAGATTACTTCCGCTCAGGTTGTCGAAACGTCAGTCACCAACAACAGTTCTTTTCAGAACTACACTCGCCCGGACGATCACACAATACGAACTACTTATACTCCTGGGTTCAAACCATTTACTATAAAAACAAAAAAAGCACCAGTACTTACTTTTCCCGGGGGGCAGAGATGGCATTGGAGTAGGTGGCGCAGGGGTGGGGAAAGCTGATAAAATTCAAAACACAACAATTAGGTTGAAACAATGCAATATTTCTTGGAGAGACAAAACAATTCTCTTGATTACAGCCTGTGTAATGAAAACAACAAATGGACAGGTTTAAGAGCCAGCTACCTTTGAAACAAAGTTTCTTTGCGATCCTGATGAGACGCAGTGGAAGTGCCACGTCATAAACCTGCATGCACGTGATCCAGCCCTGGAAGTGACGACGATCTCGTATCCTTGCTCCCATCCTGACCGGATAGTTGGTCGCTAAACGTATTCTACCGATGGCTTTTGTAACGACTTCTTTATCGTTGACGTATAATTTTCCAATTCCTGTGGTCTGGTCATAAGTGGCACCGACAAAGCTCCACGATTTGCGCCTCAGTCTTCGACTGATCAGCGGTCGGGTAAGAGCACGAGTGCGTCGAACGAACCTCGCGAACAGTCTCCCAGCGCGTGTGACCCAAAGATGGACACCGAAGCCCCTGGGATCGTAGTTGAAAATAGGTCCGGCACCTCCCTTGGGGTTGATCCATACCAGGAGTGTTATGGAGTCCCGCGTGTCCAGCGGGCCAGTGTTGGAGAACTCTATAAAGCTGTCAGGAGTTCCAAGGAAACTGTACGAGCCACCGCGCCTTCCATCGGGGCCTGGTGCTAGTCTCACGTTGAATAGTTTCCCTGGTGGGTTTTTCTTAGGACCGACGTCATAACCGCGATAGTTCACCGTCAGTGGATAGAAGGCAACAGCATCCGGAAGGCCTAACGCAACAAAAACCATGACCACGTTAGTATTTAGAAACTTTGATATTATTAAACCTGGTAGAAGATATAAAAACTAGCGAGTCATCTAGGAATGAGTTTAACCTTAGGGTCCATGCCAATTAAGAATAACCAGTTTAATTCCACAGCTGAAAAAAGGCCTTTTTACGATTTAAGAACAGAGCTTATAATCTGATCATCTCTGGCATGTTAGAAGCTCTCGTAGACGACCAACTTCCGCCTTTTTAAATCGACCGTGAGTACTAACGAGATTTTATTTTCGCATTCAGCCGCCTCCAACTTCTTCTCCAAATCCCAGATAAAGGGTTCGAAGGAATCTGTCACTTAATTAAACAACTTCTGACTCGACAGTCGAATTACTTACGTGGAGGTTTCGTTGGTTTTACCGTTGGACCTTCAAAGACAAAAAATAATTCAAACGTAAGTAGTGTGTTTTAAAAAAATTATTATTCAACTTGTCTGATAGGTTAGCTTCACTGCCTTCATTGAATGAACGACTTTAGACAACTTCAGGGTTGCTCAACCCAACAAGGACAGTAACACGAGTATTCTCTTCAAGATAAGAAACAATGGTAAAACCGCAGTTAAATACGCTCTTTAACGCCTGGCGACCGTTGTAAGTGTAATGATATACAATAAATGCTACACCAGAAGTAATACTCACGTCCTCGGAAGCAGACCCTTTCAGCCCTCTTTATCTCCGGTCCTGAAAGAGGTACGCTATACACTTGCATACAAGAGATCCTTCCACGGAAGTACCGCAAATCACGTGGCAACGCACCCATTCTGACCGGTCGGTTGGTAGCTAGGCGAATGCGACCGATAAAAACTGACTTGACAGGCTGCGAATTGCGCCAAAGGGTTGCAATTCCCGTCTTCTCGTCATAAGATGCTCCAACGTAGTTCCACTGTTTTGGGATCAACGTGCGACTTATCAGCTGTCGGGTTGGTCTCCCTGTGCGGCGAACAAAACGCACAAATAGAGTATTGGGCCTCACGACCCAGAAGCGAACTCCACCGGGAGCGAAGTGAAAGATCGGTCCGGAACCTTCTGGGTAAACCCAGGCAAGGAGGGTCAGCGAGTATCTTGAGTCTAGCTTGCCGTTGTTAGGAAAATCTATGTAGCTGGTCTTTCTTCCGTAGAAGTAATAAGAGCCATCTGGAAGCCCGTCGGAGCCCGGTGCCGATCGGACGTTATGAAGCTCTCCCTCGGGGTTTTGGCTGGAGCTGATGTCTCGGCCTCTTGTTTTCCTGCTGAGCGGGTAAAATGCAACAATACGAGGGAAGCCTATCAAAAAGAACAATCATGACATCGTTATCACACGCAAACAACGCCCACGAGGCAAACAGAGCACGCTTTGAGAGAAGATCTCTTCTCCTAAAGATAATACTGATTGTTGTTCTTTCCTAAAGTCATAGACAGTGAGAGATAGATTTTAAGCAAGTAACTCTAGATAATGTAAACACGCTCAAAACAAAGCAGTGTTACAACTTTCAGTGTATCCTGTTAAAACAGGATGGTGGAACAATTTCGACATTTTCACCCCACAATACTGCATGGCATCGCTACCATCGCTTGATAAGAACTTGTAAACGAGTAAACTTATCGACATGTCAACTAGGTATTATGTTTAAAAAAGGGTGTTTAGTCATCCAAAAGGTATTTCTATAGCATTTTGAAGATCCTTTAATGAACTTGATGTGAGAGGCGCGGTGGCCTCATTGTTAGTGCGCTCGTCTGCGGATCGAGCGGTCCGGGTTCGAGCCCTGGCCAAGGACATTGCGTTGTGTTCTTGGGCAAGAAACTTTACTCTCACAGTGCCTCTCTACACCCAGGTGTATAAATGGGTACCGGCGAAATTAATGCTGGGAGGTAACCCTGCGATGGACTAGCATCCCATCCAGGGGGGAGTAGAAATACTCTCAGTCGCTTCATGCTAAGGAAACCGGAATAAGCTCCGGCCTAATGGGCCACTTGGCTCGTAAGCAGACTTTACCTTAATTAACTTGATAATGTAAAACTTTGATATGTTAAATTAGCCTATCGCCCAAAACGGTATGGTATACCAACCACAAGGGCACGCACAAAGACGATTAAAATACCAGCCACAATCAGATCTACTCACGCGGTCTTTTAGTTGGTTTCGTTGTCGGTCCTACAAGTAAAACACACATGCATTAAGTTTAATTTACTTTCTCCAGTCTTCTCTAAGGACCCGGCGACACAATAGTATATAAATGTCTGCCCACAAGAAATAAAACTGTTGGGCTCCCTTTCATTTTCCATAAGACAGACAACCAAGATGATCCCAGCAGTGCCTCAATCACATTTTGCCTACTTACGATAACCTCAAAACAAGCAACAAGCAATCTACCAGAAACATTACACGAATGTCTGCAGTCTTGCTCACGAGGGGAGGACAGGTCGGGGAAGTTTGTCGCTTCGCTTTGGGGTGTAAATTAAGGATTTTGGTCTCACTTAAGATGTTCAAGACGAGTTGCCACTATTTTCAGCCGGCAAAGTATCTTTTAGGTTTGAACAGAAACAACGAAAACAAAAACTTAACAAGAGTCTTTCAGCCAATACCATCATGGCTTAACTGACCAATCGCTTTCAACGGACCAGACATAACATCATCGACTGACTAACACTATTTACTTGACTCTGAAGATGACTTCCGCTCAGGTTGTCGAAACGTCAGTCACCAACAACAGTTCTTTTCAGAATTTCCCTCACCCGGACGATCGCACAATACGAACTACTGATTCTCCTGGGTTTAAACCATTTACTATAAAAACTAATGGATACTTAATACTCACTTGTGGGTCTGGTGACTGGACAAAGACATACACGATGCTTCGCTGGTAAAAGATTTCCTCCAGTACCTACAAGTGAGACACAACAATACGGATTACGTTCAATGGAAACTCAATGGCGACAAACAAACTAATTTTAGTTCAATTGAGGTCATACTACACAAAACGTTGTTCCAGTGGAGACAGTGATGAGCCGGAGTCTACTCTACTAAAGTGTTTTCTTTTTCTATGCAATATGACGCAAATAAATGTTGTTGTTGTTGTTGTTTTTCGATGTGTGCGCGCAGTAACCTCACTGAACTGATAACCATCCAAACAAGAGGTGCTATGAAAAGAACGGTAACATGTGGTAAGCCTTGAAAATTCTCACTAAAGCATGTTTACCCACATACCCAATTTAAAGGTGCTTTTAACATTCACTCACAGAAATCGCAGTAATACAGTCGAGCCACTGTTGGTACAGAACGCCTCTATTATTGACTGGGAGCTTGTCGCTATTCAACATGTTCACTGGAAAACAAGATCAAGTCGAACCTACCTAAGCAAATTGCGTTTCTGAGTTCGTTCACCACAATCCCTAAGTGAGTCCAATCTGCGGTGAAGATGTGATTCTTGCGAGGTGGGGAAGCCATGATATCTAACTGACGACCATTAATGTACCGTCCCACCCCTACACAGTAGATCCTTACACCACGGGCCTTTAAAGCATTTGAAGGAGCTGCGACGTCATCCATGGAGCTACCGTCAGTGATAACTACGACAACCTTGGTGGTCCTTGACCGCCTGGGGTTCCTACGAAACAGCTGTTTTTGGGCCATCAACAAGGCCCTGCCAATACGGCTCCCTGATTTCGGATAATGGACTCCCTTATTGAACCTGTTAAACAAAGCGCCGTTGTTCGTGTAGCTGTTAAAGCCAAAAAGCACATAGGGCTTGGTACCAAACACGATTATTCCAATTCTGGTATTAGTCCGCGAGACTGTAAAACCGAGAATTACGTCACGGACAAAGTCGACCAATCGGCGGAAGTTTCCAATACCATATCGCTCGACACTGGCGGAGCCGTCGATCAAGAAAGCAAGATCTATGGCTGTGTGGCATGCTGTTAAGAAACAAACAAAAACAGTCAACCCTCTTCTCACGGGTCCCTTCCCAATACAGACACCTACACTTGGTCCCAGAGAGACCAGAATTAGCCTGTGACTACAACTATGTCGTACTGCACGGTGCTGCCGCTTTTACTTTTTTGCCCTAATACTTTTTGAAAACGGCTTCCAGCTAGCTCAAAATGAAAATTACAATTTAATAACGATCTGGCTTAGTCTTTCACCAAACGTTGACCCAAAGGTGGCAAAAATAAAAACCAAAACTTTCCTTTCAGATAAGAAACTATAAATTTGCATATTGCATCGCTGTGAGGATGTTGTTTTTGTGAGTTAAAAAATGGATATTTAAGTAAGTTCATCACAAGGTGACCAGGGCTCTACAGCAGCCTCAAACACAGACTTCCGTTCGGTTAATGACGCACAATTCACCCTTGTCTTTCACCTGCCAAAATGTGGAAAGAAAAAATTGTGTGACAAGCCCAATGGACAGACCCTGTGGGTAACTGATGTGATACAACCATCCCTTAGCCATCTGCACTTCTCTGCAGTTAAGGATAGTTTGGAGCTCTCAATTTAGTATTCCGTAAGTTTCAGTGTTACTTCTCATGTTATTTTAGTGTCACTTGGGTGTAGATATATAACCAACCATAAGTTTTCTTTGTTAGGGCTTCAAGAAAACGATTGTTATATGAAATCTTACTTACTCATAGGAGCTGTAGGCTTTAAAGTTGCTGGAGAAAAGAAAAGAAAACTTGTTAGAGATTCTATAGCTTAAGACAAATGCTCCCAGGGTTGGAGCAGTTGCAATTTTATTTTAATGCCAGGGGACAGGGGAGGGGCAGGCCTTTATTTGCCTGCTCTCAGAAAAAAAAACAGACTTAGAGTATTTGGAACCTTCATGGTGTTTGTCTCAAATGTGTGGCAGAGAACATGAACATGATGTTAAATACAAAAGGATCATACCATTCATTTTAAATGTTCAATGACAATATAATAGTCTTTGTGCTGACCCATTGTTATGAAGAAGAAATTTATCTGTATGTTCATTTTCATGCAAACTAAACTCATTTTCATGGGAAAAGTTTCAAGGACTCGTTTTGACACAGATGTACAAGGTAATTGGAAATGCCCTATTACTTAAAGATTTTGAAATAGTAAAGTACATGATTTGTTCAGTGTAATAACTGTGCAAATTAATTATCCAAAAGCAACTATCATGTACCCTGTTATCAGAGAAATTTTACACAATTGGTGCTGTACTGTGACCTGAATGGGACATAAATGCACATGATATTGATAATATGTAATGCTCTCAGTCACTAACTTGCAAAAAATGGACATGCTAAACCGTGGCATTTCGAACCTTTAATTTGTCCCACCCTGGGGAATTTCACCCTTTAGAGTGCCCCAAAAAAAGTAATAAAATAAAATAAAAAATAAATAATAATAATAATAATAATAATAATAATAATAGCAGGTCATTTCAAGTTCCCTTGTGCCTCTGTTTCAAAACGAGTCTTTGTGCAAAACCTTTCCTTTTCAAATGAGTTTAATTTGCATGAAAATGAACCTCCAGGCAAAACATTTCTATAATGAATTTTTTTTATACCCTCTTTGTTTCCATATAAATGGTTTCGCACCAAGTATCGTTTTCACTCAAAGGCAAAAGGCTGAAGTGGTTTATTCCTAATGGCCAGAGGCTGGGCAGAGGGACAGGGGAACTATGGAACTATGGTAACCAGCTGAATGATTAGAAGGTAATGCAAAAAAACAAGGGTTAATCTACTGAAACAGAAATGCATAAAAAAAGCGATAATAAATCAAGCCAAAGAATAAACAAAGAAAAAAGAATTTTAACAGTGGTTATGCGAAACATGATACTGTTCATTTGCATGTTGTCAGTGTTGCGTTACTTCAGCCTGTCTGACAGCTAAAATGTAAAGGTAAATAACTGGAGAAGATTGCCGGAACTATATATCACATACGTCGATTCAAATTTTTCACTTTTATACCCTGAATCTTTTGCTAATTTTCCTCCTTTTAGTAAAGCAATCGATCGATAGCAGAATACAGTGGAAGTCGTGAAAATACTCTCAATTGAAAACTAAACTCTAAGTCTTTAAAATTATTGCTGGGGATAACCCATTTTTCCTACTGCACCAATGCAAATTAACCTTTAAAACGATGTTTAACTTTTGTATCAACATAACCATGACAGAAAAAAAAAACGGTTCAAAAAAACTCCCTCAGAACATCGCAACTACAAGCGAGTCGATCGCCACGTGCACAACTAGTACTTCATTACGAGACAGAACGACATAAAGAAATCTTGATACCTTTCCTTTCTTCTGAAATTTCTCAAGCCCTTCATCGTGTTTAGGGAGATTGATATGTTCCACTTACAGCTTAAAAAAATGTCCAGTTTTCCGTAAAATAACCGAGAAATTCAAAGCACTATAAGCTATCAGCTGGAGTTTATTTGGTGCGTGAAAGGAACGAGCGTGAACGAAAAAACAATCAGCGTGACCGTGACAGCCATGACAGGTAAAGTAGCCGCTGGCCAAACACGAAAGTGCCGCGGTATACGAATTTGTCGAACAGGGTATTTTTTTTTTAGCCTTTGTTTGTCACTGATTTTTGAAGCAACGCTAGTTTTCACTTTTTTAAAATAATTTCTTTCTTCTCGATCTTTTTTTCCTTTCACCACTGAAAACACGCCATCTCAGTCATCTCACACACTCAAACGTCATGTCACAAGACGGTAATAAAAGGAAATTTTTGAAAACAAACCCAACTATTTAATACGGTGTGAAAATCACTCAAAAAAGAACACAAACAGTTACGATATGAGAAAATTGAGGCCGGATTATGAACAAAGACATGCATGAAAAAGTGAAAAACAAGGAGTACTTACGGCAAACAGGGCATCTTCCTCTAAATGGAGTAACAAGCCTCGGTCTCGGTGGACGTACATTAAGAGTTTCTAGATCCGTTTGACTGGATGGAATTTCCTCGCTAATAGCATCGTCACTCTCTTCGTCCACGTCTGCCTCTGTTTTGTTGGCCTTCGCACCAGCAACTTCGTTCAACAGGGCTTGTTTATCCGCCTCATTCTCCGCAATAACGGCATCCTCTTCTACTTCATCTTTGAATGGGTTCAAATCGGGTTTCCTAGCTTCATCAATAGACTTTTCTTCAGGAATCTGTGCCCAGGGATTGGTGCTTTCCGACTTGTTTACATTAGCTTTGTTCAACTTAGGCGCGACGGTAGTGGGCTGCACTGACAGCGTTCCTGTGGGGGTCGCCGAGGAGGTCGCCGTGGGGGATGTTGTAGGGGTCACTGCAAGGGTCGTTGGTGGAGCCGTCGTGGGGGCCAGATTTGCTTGGGCGATACTTTCCTTAGAAATAGCACCTTCTGTTTCGTCGCTCTTTGCAGTGACCGAGGAGTTGTCTTTGAGGAACCTATCACAGGAAACAAAGTCCTTTGAGAACGAGTCGAAACAGCTCTCAACCGTTTAAAAACCGCGCGTTTGCATTACTTAACCAGGTCTGCTTTTGGACAAGAAATAGGTGATCGCAACTTCACAGTTAAATGACGCGGGTCACCACAAATGCTTGGTGTTAAACAAGTATAAAAATATTCAGAATGTTTACAATGCAAACTGAAAAGCCAATGGCAATGATTTTACTTACTGGTAAACTTCGTTTCCCCAAGGCCCTCCTTCGCCATCAGCTAAAAAGAGACAACACATTCATTTGGTTACCCAATAATTTGACGAAATGGCCACTTTGCCGTTGTTTCTATTTATATACAGCCTAGCTAATATATTGTTACTATCACCTTTGCAGGTATAACTGACACCGTATTTCATGTAAGTCTTGTCTGCGTCTTTTCCAGAGAAACACTGGCCTCCATTTTCAAGAGAGAAGATGGTGAAGTTGTTGTCCAGAGCTGCCTCAGCACATTTCATCAAGGCGTTACTTCTCTTCTTGTAGTCAGACTCAAACAGCATCGCGTGTTTCTTTTCCATCAGAGGAATTGCTCGGTCCCAAGAATCTTTCCAGCAACCAAGACTCTTAAATTCTGAATGATACAAATCAAAGCGAGTGTCAGTGCAGTCGTGAACAAGTTAAGGAACCTCTCTAC
>CM042753.1:6255165-6272660 GCA_022496165.2 Catalaphyllia jardinei | reverse complement strand
ATAAAAAGAAGCCATTGTGGAGAGATGGCCATTGTAGAGAGGTTAAAGTTAGAGTGAATGTATGAACTGTCCGCTGTGGTCACAAAAAGTAATCGCTGTACTTAGAGAGGAGACCGTTTTAGAGAGCTAGCTGTTAGTGGAGGTTCGACTGTATATAATTGACGATACATTATACGTACTTTTTCCCCTAATGTGATACGCTTGGTCCCTGTTGGGCTGTAATTCCTGATTCTCTTTATCATCTTCAGAGTTCTTATGATGTAATGGAATTTGTGGTTGCGTCGGCCTTTCCATCTGACCCTGAATGGGCATAGACGGCACCGCTGTAGGTGTCGATGGAGGTGTAGGCGCCTGAACACCACCAGGTACCATGTTGAATGACAACCCAGCATCTAATGGGGCGCTTTGCCAGTCCGACACCACATTTGGTGGGCATGGTGGCTTGTCTGTGAAAATCGCATCAATTATTTGCTTATGTTATTCAGAATAGACAAAAGTTGTAAAGAAAAGAGTGAACATTACACTCTTTATTTAATCTGAGTTAAGGAACAGTCCCATTCTGGGGAGGGGAAGCCGGGGACCCGGATCTAATTAAAATTGTCCCGTCTGAACTTATTCCTAACAGCATCGAAGCCAAAGTTATAATAAATCACCCTTAGGTAACAGGAAGTCCCAGTTACGTCTGGTCGCTAGGCAGCATCCAATCAGAGGCATCCATTTCTGTTTCTAAATATAGCCGAACTAAAACACTCGTTTCCAGACCCGCCTCCTGGTACTAGTAATGGCTATTCATGATACGCGTTAGTTCTTTTGAACAAACAAAGAACCACCCGTGAAAAGTGAGGAAGTCGCTTACCTGCACAAAACGTATTGGCTGGACAACAAGGAAGACCATCAGCACCGTATTGATTTAAAGGATTAGGATAGTTATAAGCTGCGGTAAAGTTAACAAAAATTAAATCAGCAGAAAGAAAAAAAAAACCAGTCACTTAGTTGGTAATTGGTAATTTATTTTGGAAAGGTGTATGTAATGTCTTTTTCAAAACTGAGTTACTTAAATGATAATAGGTAAATTGCAATATTTAGAGAGGAAAGCCACACCAGCCTTGACTGGTTTTAATGCGGGTTCTCTATTCTGGTTGAATTTGAATTTGGAGCGTTGGCTCTTGTGAAGGAGGGAAAACCGGAGAACCCGGCGCAAAACCCTCCGAGCAAGGAAAGAACCAACAACAAACTCAACCCACATATGGCACCGGGCCAGAATCGAACCCAAGCCACTTTGCTGGGAGGCGAGCGCTCACACCGCTACACCTTCCCTGCATGTTCCCATGAGTTTCATATTATGCTTTTACGAAAGCTGACACAATTCCATGTGTGATCACTTGATCTGTTTTGTTTTGGTTTCCTTTAATGTAAGGTTATCGACTGCAAAGGCAGGGATTCTTAGTCTAAAAACAAATCGACTAGGTGAATTAAACTTAATTTCATGTAACTAAAAAACCATATTTACAATAATAACTGCATGGATGTTCTTGTTTTGTTTTTTGTTGGTTAAATCATGTAATTTTTCTTACGCTGTTGCCTCAGAAATTCATGACTGAACATCTAGACAGTACAGCGCCTGGCAGTCAATAACCACTTACCGATATTTTGACGTTTCGCCGAAGTTTGATTTTTGACATCTTGATCTGAGTAGGTTGTGCTATTTTTCTTAGCAGACACACAGCTAGTAACTAGCGAGAACAATAGAGCTCTTAACAGCGAAGAGCTGAGCATCATTCTCACCTGAAAAAAATCATATATATTTGAAAACGTCGTTAAAACATAGCGCCTCATCTTTAGAAACACTCGTGAATGATGGAATTGCTTGAATCTTAATTCTCCTTGCGTATTGCCTTTTGACTTTAGCTCTAAGAATTTTTTGATACATCAGTACAAGGACAATGTCTCCGAGGTGGTTCACTCTTGATTTCTGATGTAGAAAGTAGATGTCAATCACGGTTACAAATTTGTGAGATTACCTTTTTACCATCAGGGCCGGGTTGTTCAAAGCCTGATTAAGCTAACCCAGGGGTTAGCGAGAATTTTGATTTCAGTTTTGTAACTTTCTGGTGAGGTGTTCTGTATATATTGCCTGCCATGCAGTTTTAAGCTGTAGTGATCTCAAACTACACCAAACGTTATAGGTGACAAACATTTTTAAACAAGAAAAAATAATGTTGCAGTTAACGTTTAACCCTGAATTATATTTTAATTCAAAAGTATGATCCAGTTTATGTACAAAACATTCTAAAGGGACACAAACGCATAATAAAGCTATTTTAAAAGAGGACCACTTGAACTGACCAAGTTTCTTACGACCATTTAGCAGGTGGTGACTTCTCATATTTCGAAATCGTTATCTGCCGTTGTCAGCGTTAACCAAAACTGAAAGGAACAATTATCGTGAACTCTAAAATACCAGTTGAGGGGAAAAATACCATTTTGGAAAAATAACAACTTTTGCAGATACTCGGTAAATTGACAATCCCCACTCCAATTTATTTTCCAAAATGGAAATCTGTAGCTTAGCTGCAATGCGATATGCCTTTTGTAGTTATCCTTTTAGAAGTAGACTTTCAGTGAAAACGTTTAAAGCAACCACTTTCCTACCACACTTCTTGCCTTTGCACTGTACGTTGCATTTCGAACTATATCTGTCAGTTTCATGGACTTCGATTCAACTAAATGTATAAAGAAAATACTAGTCCCAGCAGCCGTTAGCCTCTTTACTACGAATACCGATAGATTCCAGCAAGATACTAAAACTGCCAAAAGTTAATGAGAACTGAAATGGGCTTTCGTTAATTACCAATATAGTGACAAAATTGCATTAAAGTTATAGTAAACGATAAAAGCAAGCAAGGCCTTTGGTAATCATGTAATTATTTCAGCGTCACATCGACCATATTTCATTCTCACGTAGCAAAAACTTAATGTCGTAATTAATAGAAGTATTTTAAAGATCCAGTGAAATAGCACCCAGTACTGTCATTTAATCAACACCAAAATCGAAAATGTCCAGTGTTCAGAGATACTTCTAAAAACTAATATTGCTGTAATGGCTACACTTTTGGATTAACAAAATTAACAAACAACTTATATCAACATACGAGTAAAGGGGGTAAGTTTCTAAAGAAACTGTGGTGCTGCGTCGGTGGGAGTATTAAAAGATAATTTGGTTTTAACAACTGAGTTGATAATGTGAATTAGCCACCGGAAAGAGATTCAGAAGCTGACATTTCGAGCGCTAGCCCTTCGTCGGAGCTAACATTTCTTGGACTGAATTTCATCTCAAGGTTTTCAAAATGATTGTCGAGATTTTAGACAAACAAATAAAATAAAATACGGTAGTTAACTTTTCCTGTCTTTCCTCCACAGTTTTGGCACTTATAATCTTTGAAGATGGAGGGGTTAATTCGCCATTCGATAGATTTTTAAAAGATTGAATAATCCTACGAAAACTTTACTATCTGGTTAATTTCTTGATCAGACAAAGCTCAAACCTCTAGACAATTTTGAACTAAAGTTGCGTCCTAATCATTTCCACCGGCCAGTGAAGATAAATTTGACGATAATTGAAAATGTATATTGTATCAAGTTTATCAGAGCAAGCCGTTTGTTTAAATTACTTTAATTCATCTTCACAGTCTTGTTAAATCTAAGGATTCTCAAGCTAAATGTCACTTACCTCATATAAACCGAAGCCGTTTCTTGCGTTAATCCATTTTGAAAGGCAGCTTTAATTTTCACTCAAACAAAGGAAGGGTTTTCCTTTTCATTTATTAAGAGATGCCTTTTTAATTTATCGGTTAATTCCAAAATATTGCTCTTAACCTGGTACTTGTTAACAGCCGGCTTGGGAAAGGTCAGTTACTATAAACAACCAGCTTAGTTTGATTTAAACAACAGACATTATTCGAAAAGTCCAGGTACATCTTTTAAACGTACGGTCAATTGTGTTCTGTCAAAAAATACTACTAATAAAACACTTTCTTTGTGATCTTTCAATGAATTGCAAATTGAGGTTTTTTGCCATGTAGCTAACAGCCTTGGAAGACATTATAGGGTCTATTTTTCGTAGTTACGATCATATATGTTTTGATATTTACCCATTTGTTAACTAGAAAGACAGGTCTGTTTAATCTTTTAAAAACTTGTCAGAGAGGCAACAACTTCGTAATAATACGTCAACAGTCATTTATCAGTTGGATTGACCGTAATCCGCGGCGTTTCTCAAGTGAGTTTTGCGTCACTTTTAGGATTGAAATGTCGTTGAAGTCGTTTTTGGTTTTGTCCGTTTGTCTGAACGTGCAGAACAGGTCTTTCAGTCAGCAATCAGCAGGGAGCCACTTGAAACAAGTGCTAAGTGAATCAAAACTCTCTCGGACAGCTCCGGATTATTATTGTCCAATGAAAATGGAGTGGGAATAGTTCCCAGTACTCAAAACTCTGTCGCACCATCTGAGTTATCATGATACGACAAAACACCAACATCAGTTAGTCTAATTTGCCCTCTTGGCAAAAAACCCTGGCCATGTATTTCATACGCCAACTTGCACTATACAAAGAGGATATTAATATGGTAGTGGTTTTTACGCCTAACGGTTAAATGTTTGGCCCTTTAATTTTATCCCGTTAAGGTTAACCGAAATTTAATAATTAAATATCGTTGTTTTACAACTTGAAATGATTAATGGGCTTAAGTAAGCGAAATTAGTCAGTTCCTGGCCGCCGCTTTCTCGAGTCCGGTCTCCGTCCGGGCTCCTCTACCGAACTGCGTCTGGCAATTGAGCCTATGTGGCCTTCAATATGATGACATACTAAAACATCGTAATGGCAAACTTGTGATGGTTAACCGCATGTAGGGGTAGCTGAAGGCTCATATAAACTCCCCTTGAGGCAAGTCGCCCTTTGAAAATCATAAGAAATTGGTTCTTTTCCACTCTCCACCTAGAGATTGCTTTGGTACCTACGTATATTACAGGGGGTATGGGAGTGATTTTCTTTTGACTTAAAATTCGCTCTCTTTCGCGCTGTCAATTGAAGTGGAAAGCTAACGAAGAGAGACTTCACTGCCACATGACGGAGACGTGGCTTAAGACTCCTCTTGGATTCGATCTCTTTTTACAAAAAGTAAAGAGGACAAGGTAGAAACACAACGGTAAAGTTATAAAGAACGCGATATGCTTTTATCCAAACTGTTTTATTTCAACATGCAATAAGATAACACTGAACAGCCTTGCAGTTAGCATATGCCCAGGCACAAGTTGACATAGCACATGCCCAATATAATTACAAGAGCTTGCGGGAAGAGAGAGGCGAATAGAAGACTGGAACGGTGTGAGAGAAAGGGATGAGGTGGTTGCAAGCGGTTCTTTGTCCTTAAATAAGCCACGTTCGATATATCAAGATTATATAACACGGCTCCGAGTTTTAGAGGACGAACTTCCATATTCATGTGTCAATTAAGTTTCTTTTGTTTCTCAACTTCTCAAAAGAAGATTAGGATACAAAGAAAATGCCACCAAATAAAGGAGTTTGTTCTGAAAGCCTAGGAGCCATGTTAAAACATTGGTTGGTATATCGATATATGGTCTATTATTAGTTTATCAACAGCGAGAGCTTCTTGTTGTGTCCTCACAGATCACATTCAACGTCTTCGTTCGTAGAGTTTGAAGTGTCGGAATTACAAACTAAGGAATAAGAAAATAATGAAAATGATTGTAATTAGTCTTACTGCACCTGTACGGAAAGTGTGATGACTATCAAACAAAAAATAAATGAGGTCCGGAAAACAGTCCCTTCAGGGCTGGTTATACCTTTTCTTTTCGTTTAAGTTGTTTAAAGGTAGTTGATTCCAAATGGTCGACGTCTGAGCAATCGTTTAATAACAGTCACTGAGAAATACCTAATTTCCGACCCAGATCGAGTTACCTTGGTTTTTGGCAAATGATATTTTCTTAATTTTAACATTTATTTTCATCAGATAGCATTGTAATCCTACTTACAATATACACTTACAATATACACGACAATGACTTAACCTTACTAGACAAGTCCCCCCTCCCCCACTTTGCTGAATGTCCTTTTAAGGTAAGCTTTATTACATATATCGTAAATGATGAATTACAATCTCATGACTCACTTGGTTTTTTTATTTCCTTGTTTGCAGAGGCAATGTTTATTCCCGGGATTCTTCAAGAAACCACCAACTCCTGAAAATCAACAATGGGTCAAAACAGTTATAGGCAGAACCTTGTTTCAAACGGCTGCAAACTACTCTATAAGAAACACGGTACTTGCTAAATGTCTCTAAAGATTACGTTCATAGAACAAAATGGAGTGGTTCAAATATGTGGAAGCCGATAAGGGAACACCCCAAAATGTTTTCCACAGCGAAAAAAGAAATTCAAGTCCGAAAAAAATATTTCACATCGCAATGTTTTCCGGAAATCATTTAAACAGTTAATCGAATCTAAAAACAAACTGTTGCAAATCTTAAAGTGCCACTAACCCCGAAATTTTTTTTGCTGATATAAATTTACTTTTTCTCCTGACCACCACAGCGAAAAAATATCGTTGTAGCTATTTACTCGGGCTTTCCAAAGGAAACGCCCGAGTTGAAATTTCGGCTTCGTTTTTTTTTTCGTTCATCCACAGTTTGCAATTCTGTAATTAATACGCATGCGCGGAAATTTTACTGATGAGCACATGGCATGGTGTAATGGCGGACGGAGAAGAGTTTATGCGGTGGAAGCCGAATACCGGTCGTTTCGCCAACGACCAGTTCGCCAACGTATGAAGTCGATTCGCCAACGTCGAATGTCTGTTCGCCAATGCTTATATACCAGTTACTTCGGGAGCCAACGTCCAAAATACTTTTTCGTTTAGCTCGGCAGTGGATGAAAGGAGGAATAAGTTGTGTGGCGTGAAGTGTTGGGTTCACATATTTAGCGGCTTGTTTGGCTCGGCAGTGGATAAAAGAACGAGGAATAATTGATATGCGTGTAGGCAAAAAGTGGCCCTGCATTCTGTAGTTTAGCTGTGTTGGCGAACTGACATTCGACGTTGGCGAATCGACTTCATACGTTGGCGAACTGGTCGTTAGCGAACTGACTCGTTGGCGAAACGACCGGTTAAAGACCGTGGAAGCCGGATCGGCACAAATGCTGCGTACGGATACAAAACGGATACAAAATGTGCTCACAGCGTTCGCGGTAGACCCACACTAAAAGATGAGGAACGCTTTCGGAACGGGTTGGTCCGCAAACCTTACGAGAGATCTCTTTATGAGCGAACATTTATGAGTGAACCTTTCATCGAGAAACATGCTATATCAACTGAGTTATGTAATGTTAATCGAGAGAAGCATAAACTTAAGTCTCATCGTGTATGAAATCAGATGTTTTAGAATTAGACGAGGATACATTGGCAGAACATTTGCTATTTATAAACAATGTAACATTAACATATGAGAAGGATACTTTCTTAGTAACAACTGTTTGTTAATTGGTAGCGCATTAGTGACAGTGATGAGTATTCACTTTGATTACTAATCTTTCGCTTAATTCGTCAAGTGGTTTATCTTTCATGTTCAAGTTACTGTTGTCAATTTTTTATACGAAGATAAATGTTGTAACATTTGCAATTAATCAATGATGTAAAGTGAAATTCACAAAAGGATACTTTCTTAGCAACATGTATTTCTTAATTTGTCACACATTAGTATATTAAGTGATAAATTAAGTATTTTTATCTCTCAACTTTCGTGTTAAGTTCCTGTTACAGTTGTAAATTTTTATAAGATGAAATGATTCACAAAAGACAATCTGAAATTTAACGAACTATTAATTCTTTACAAATAAAAATATTTTTATCATTCATGATGGATGACAATTTCTTCTATGCCCACAGAAGAAAAAACACTATTCACTCTGCAGTAGCTGATAAAGAACAAAAGACGACAAAAGACTCTAAGTTCACAGCCAACTAGAACACACAATCACTCTAACCAATAAAAACTTCTTAAACTGACGTATACTAGCCCTGTAACTCCAAATCCAAACTACCAAATTGGAGACTAATTGTACAAAATAGGCCATAATATATTACAAGGCATCATGAAAAACATCTTCAACCCAAAATATTCATAGTTCAAATGCTAATAACCTTGACCAATGACTTTTACAATTCTTTTCCTGATAAGAAATAACAGCATTTGGTTTTCAAAGTTACAAAGTGTAATCTCCCTAACACTTTATATTAAACCTGTTGATGATTACCAGCAACCTTAACCTGGAACCATCTGTTAACCCGCCACAACTCTCTAAGCCAGCCAAAAAATTTTTACTCAAGTAGAAACTCAAAAAAAATAATAATGAAATAAATGGTTGCTAGTAAAATGTTTGAAACAATAGCCCTTAATATATGGGGGGCATTATCTCCCCCAACCAGCCCAGGAACATGTCTTCAGCCTACATAACAACTATCAGTTTCAACTTGTATACATAAGTAATGACCCTGCATTTTCAACATACCGATACAGAAACAGTTACAAGATAAACCATCATTACAAAAAAAAACCTTGCGAAACTACGAGCAACAAAACCAGAGTTTCTCTCCAACATAAAGCCCGAGTGAACGCAAATATGCGTCTAGTTTTGTTAATTTTCTACGAATTTTCAAATGTTTATAATTTCGCACATTTCCATGTTCACGACCGAGGAATAGCGGAGAATGGGATGAGTTTGGCTTCTGACGTCATTTCGAGAATAACAATGTTCGTTTCTGAGAAGAATATATGCGGGCATGCGATAGTGTGTGTCAAAATCGTTGCTGAATGCAAGGAATATGTGTTGTTGGAGACTGTATAGCAATACAGGATACGCAGGATAGAGTATGCCTCTTCATTCGATACCTCTATCCCGATAAAACTCGACCAGAAACGAGAAAAAGACCAAAGTGGGCTAATCTGTACGAAGCGAACGTCGGGGAGCCGTCGAGGATTTATTCGATCTTGGGTTCGCCGCGACTATAAAAACCTAAAGCTTTTCATGGCCTGTATATTCTTCTCTATCTCTTGTGGAAAGCTTGACATTTTCATGGTACTGCATGCGACACGAATTTGGGATAATCTGGAAGCCATCTGACTATTCCAAGCGCAAGCGATAGATCCTCCGAGTCCATCACATGAATTCACACGGTAAACTAAACGCATCGGGTTTTTTCTACTCGAAATAAACACATTTTTAAACGAAAAGTAAACGAAATCTGCGACCTACAACGGACTGATTAAGATTGTTGAGCCTTCGAATTAACAGGTGAGCTAGCTATGTATTTGGGATTTTAATAAAAACACATGAACACCGGAAGCCGTAATGCGACCGTGTATCTCAATAGCCATACCGAATACAGAATTGTTCCGTTCTTTGAGCTTTGTCTTTGAGGAACGAAATATATCTAAATTTCAAACTTAGAATGGATCAAGCATTTATAACTATGTGAGAAAAATGAATCAAACGATTAAGATTCGACTCTAGAGCTACCGACGCAGCCGATGGAGTTCGTCGTGCTCAAAGAAGAATGCGATTGTCAGTCGACCGAAACGCAAACTAAAAAGTCCAAAACTCCCAGCGTACGTAAAATGGACATTTTATTCAAAATAACAGTGAAGTGGAAATGTATTTCTTTAACTGATACTATAATGAACCTCTTTTCAATATCCTAAGGAAGGATTAGCCGTGATTTAGTGGTACGAAATATGCAATTGTGTACAGTAGCTTGTGTTCGTGCATAGTAAAATTACACCGCAGTAAGTACCACGGTCGGGCGACAGTAATGAAGCGAAAATTTACCTCGCCTTTGGATATTGTTTGCCGACTTCTCTGCTTATTTCTCATGTTAAAACTGTTTTCAATCATTGATCTGGCGAAGTAGGCAGAAGTGGACTACGACTGCATCGCATTTTTACCTGTATTTCGGGGGAAATTGGTGTGTGGATCTAAAAATGTTTTGACACTCCGAAATCTGCACGTTCCTTGAGGCAACTTACCGACTCTTCGTGTCCATTTTAACTCTTTAAGACCTGTAAGTTAACTCTACTGGCATTACTTGTACCGTTATAACCCAAATGGACCGGTAAATTGACACGATCCTGATCCTGACAAAAATTACAACGCGGCAATCTCTGCTGGCGACCCGCAGTTCGAAATGGAAAAAAAGAAATATACATCGCAGTCGTCCAAATCGTAGCTAGACTCCAAATTGTAATGCTAGATGATACAGTTCTTTCACGTAAAAATCTTGTTCGGTTTTGATACAATATAAATCACTAATTACCCAAAAAATGTTTTGAAAGCCTTCCAAGCTCAGTCAAAAGTCTGTTGAATGTTTCAGCTCGGTTCTCGAAGTGACGTCACTAGTAGCCCGACCCAGCTCCCACTTTGCATAGTCGTGAACATAGAAATTGCGTGTTCAAACGCCTGTACAAACGCAAGGATTTTATCAATCGAGATAATTTTTTCGCAGATGAAATCAGGAAAACTAGTAGATTTTATTAAAAGAAAAAATTGCGGGATTAGTCGCACTTTAATAAAATTATTGGATCCACAAAGTTTTTTTTTACAAATCCAAAACTAGTTTGAAAATCCAAGAACCGTAATCAAATCCAGAATAATATTTTAGAAATCGGAAAAAATATTTTGTCACATGATACTTGCCCCAGCAGTCAGCCAGCATTAGAGGTTTGCTCTGCTATTTGCCATTCCAAAATTCCAAAATAGAGGATGATGAACTCGAGAAAAGAGTTTAGGAGTGTCTAGAATATAAAGTACGATGTTCTACCTTAAGTTTAAATGTTGAAATGAATGTGGAAACTATGAGAAATTCTGCCGTCGGCTTGGAACGCTCAAGAGACGTGGGCGGGAAAGTATGTTGAACGCTTCTGCGGTCTTGAGATTCGCTATAGAGCAATAATTTGAAAGCGGATTTCGTTACGAGACCATTGTTCACTTACCATGAGATTTTTATCAACCCGAGGACTTTGAAGAGAAGGATATAAGCATATGAACTAAATGAGAATATAATACCTCTTTTAAAAGTGCGATTTACTTTACTCATGATCAAAAATGATCTTAGCTTACCATAGCATACGCTTCTCACGAGGTCATCTCTGATATACTGCAACTTGTTGAATGGACCAATAAACACATTTTCGCTGACCGGTCTCGAAGACATTCTTTCCAGTTGTTTGATGTCGAAATTATACCCCACTCCTACGCTGTATATGCGTACACCGCAGTGTTTGAGTTTGTGCGCAGGATCGGCCACGCGGTCAGTTGATCTGAAACGTGACAAAAATTTTAGGGTTTTGCGTCGTCATCTGCTTTAACTTTCGACGACGAGTCGTCGTCGAAAGTTAAAGCAGATGTCTTATGTCAGTACCAAAGTTTTATCTCGCGCCAGGCGGTTTTCACCAAAATTAAGTGTATAACAACAATATAAAATTGTAAGGGACAAACAAACTCTCGCACTGAGGGCAGTGCTACTTTATACCCAAATTGACTTAAGGTCTGGCGTTCTTTAAAGCAACAAAAGGGACTTTTAGATTGGGCTACGTTTACAACATTGAGTACTAGTACGATTTTTGAGACGTTTCTACGACCTTCGATTTCGCTCTTCATGTTGTTTTTTGGTAGAGAGGGTAGTTCATGGGACGGTGAGATGAGTATGTGACGTGATTGAGTTGGTTGTCGTGGTTGAGCCTGCAAACTATAGAATTGAAAGGTCGTACTCGTACTAACATTAAAATTCCCCTAATTCAAAAAGATTAAAAAAGTACACATTAAACTGTCCGTTGTGACTGTTAAAATGCCAAATGCTAGTTTCTGCTATCGTTGGAAAGTATTTCCTTATATACCTTCCATCCGTGATAACTATTAAAACTTTGGGGACATCATTCCGCGTGTTGAATTTCTTGCTAAACAAGCGGTATCCAGCCATTCCTAGAGCATATCCTGTATTTGAACTGGGTAAGCTTTGTGTTGAAGCTTTCCGCAGAGCGCGGATCATGGAAGATTTACTTTGTTGACTGCAAAGAAAAGATAAATATAATTAACCTTAAACTGAAGGCGTGATTTTACAGGTTATGTCAAGTGAGTTCATATAGTTTTTAGGAGTTTGTTTGCTAGTTTTTTATTGTTGTTGTTGTTGTTGTTGTTGCGATTATTTTTGTTTTGTTTTTTTTGTTTGTTTTTTTTGTTTTTCCATTCTCAGGGGAAAGGCCGAGTAACGAGAATGAAGGGATACGGACTAGCAATGGATCTGCTTAGTAAGCCCATCATCGATCGCTCAGAAGGGCTAAAGAAATAGGTTTTGTTTTTCTGTCATTTAGATTAGATTGTTAATCAGCATTTTTTAATAAAATCCTCAACTTCAAGTTAATAAAAATTATTTCTAAATTTGACCCAAGATTATCATATGAAATAATTAATTGCTAAATATTATAGGCCAGGGCATGATAGATCACCGTCATATGAACTAACAAACTGAGTATACAACGTAAAAGAAGGCTGATAAAAACCTACCTTTCAAAATCAAACACCAGGTCGGTTTTGGCACCATAAGTAACCACACCAACCCGTACCTTGCAACGCGAAATTGAGAATTTCCTGATGGTTATTTCAACAAAGTCAAGAATCCTTCTAAAGTTCCCTTTGCCATGTTTCTCCACGCTGGCTGAGGCTTCAACTACAAATCCCAGATCAACACGAGCATGACAAACTGCAAAGATAATTGCAGAACTTCGCGTGGTTACGCTGAGTCTTGCATTAAATTGTGTTGAAATTTTACAAGAAAAACTTGTTTTGTTTCAGAAGAAAAAGTGTTTTGATATTGTGGTCGTCTTTTACTTGCATTTAGGGCAAATTGTTATTACGATGTTCATTAACGAAGTAAAAAAAATGAAACTTAACTTACAAGGACCAGGTTTCCTTAGCGGAGCTGAGAACAAAACAAAAAAATTCGACAAATCATACAAATGATCAAGCCATAAAGTCATCTTTTAATCAAGAGGGTTGTCCAATTAATACTCCGTCAAATTTATGCATAGCATTGTAATTTATTATATCCACATAACAACAGGTTAACAATACAATACAATTGAGAACGATGCAATACAATAAAATACAATGCTATGCATAAATTTGTCAGAGTATTGGACAAGTTAATCAATCAATCATTCAATCGATCAATCAATCAATCAGAACATTAGTAAGTCAGATATTCAATCAGTCAAACAATCAGTCAGTCCAGTCAGTCGGTCACTCAGTTCCTCAGTCGGTCAGACGGTCAGTCGGTCGTCAGTCAGTCAGTCGGTCCATCTGTCAGCCAGTCGGCAAACGATTTCTTCTGTGATCGATCATTCTTGAGCGATCAGGTTAATTATCATTCATGCTGAAACTTAACACAAGTGATTACTTAAAACAAACTAGCTACTCAAACTACTACAGGTGAAATAGTTAGCAAGAGCAGTTAGTTAATACTGTTCTTTCGACTGTTTTTAGGATCGAGTCCTGTGAGGCGGTTGATAATGATGATGACCACGACGATGGTGATGGTGTCGATTACAATAACAAAGAAGATGACGCTGCGACGATGGTTATGGTCATGGCGCCAAATATGATGATGATGATGATGCTGCTGCTGATGATGATGATGATGATTGTGATTATGGTAGAGACTAAACTGTCAACAGTGTCAGGGTATTTATCACTGTTACTAACTCTAGAAGCAGTCAAAGAAACACCATATTGGGAGCTCTGGTGTCTTTGGTATTAGTCAGCACGCTTATGTGACAAAGTGACCAGGGGATCACTTAATTTGTCAAACTCATCAGTTAGATATAGTCTGCGTGGTAGACGCTATACCACCGGCTGAAATTCCTTTTGCAACGCAAGTTAACTGGGAAATCCAACAGATGAAAGAGGCATAAACTTACGACACGGAGGGCACCCAGGAGGCCTTACAGGTTGAGTGTCAGGAAAGAAATAATTGCACTTGATGTGCCTTGAATCTTGAGAGTGTCTTCCTAGATATGAAGTAACATCTTCCTTTTCGTAATCAGCATTAGAACTGTTTGAATTCTGCAGGCCTTGCGAAGTATAGTTGCTGAGCTCATTGTTCAGTTCTTCAATTGCAAGGTTGTAGCCGTAAATTTCTGTTACCAGTCTAGCCCAGATTATAATATGGCAAAACACCAACATCTTTCTGACCCAAAGTGCTGAATGCCAAAATACTCTGATGCCGATGGAAACAAAACTGTTTTCGCTCAACTTTTTGGCTTTTGATCAAACGCTGGTGGATTTAGAATTAATGGAAGAAAACGTCTCAGCTAGTCTAAATAAACCATGTTGATATTTCCTAACCAACGGTTACTCGACCAAGCTCCGATATACCTGCTTAAAAAATGATAAACATAGTTTATTAAATTAGGAGAATTAGCTTTATTTCTAGAATAAATGCGAATTATTTGCTGGTTCGGATAATGTTGTATAATTATGTCAAAGTAACAGCTTTGTAAAACGTGATCAGATTTGAAGTGAATTAATGTAGGTGGCCCTTTCTGTGAAGTAATGTAGTAAGGAAATATCAACATATAATTAGAACTCCTGCTATTAAAAGAAGCAACAGTAGAGAACTTACTGGGTTCTTTGATATTAAATAGTTTACTATAAGACATTACCCAATTCAAAGGATTCAAAGCGTTTTCACGATGGTTGAAAAAAATATGCTTACGCATATCATCTCCTCCCTTCAGGCAGGTTTGCACACCCCACTAAACCTCGAGTTGTAGAACCACTATGAACGCTGAAGATACTAATCTAATAACAGTTACTTTTTTTTCTTTAACTCCACCATCATTTAGTGGTGCTACTCTTTCCGCTTCGATCTACCCCACCTCTCATAAGACAACCATGCACTTGAAACCAAGTCATAGAAAAAATACTACGTTATTAGCTGATAGGTAGTGACATGGAACCGAAATTAATCACTGTGTACTATTATTAGCTCTATAATTTTGTTGAAAATAAATTTGATCTCCAAAGCTGCAACTAGTTGACTGTAGCGTATCAATTTCAACGGGACACATTTCGTTTTCCCACCGGTTAATACCTGCTATAGAGGCAGGTTGTGTAATTTTGATTTCACAAAAAAAATTCTACTGGCAAGTGAAAGACAGCAATATATTTGGCGGAGTTCATGAATACATTTGTGTTAAATTATCTGTTAATAGCAGTAAAGGAAAATATGAAATGACGAGTACTGTTCAGCAACTTATAATTTTATTGTAATAGCTCATTTACCAAAATCACAGTTTTCGTTCAGGCATGCATGGTCTACACTTCACTTGTTTTTCGTTTCTTTTTTAAAACTTTTTCGTTAATCACGGAGACCTTCCTTCTTTTGCACCGTTTTTCGTTTTAGACTTGGCAGAAAGTTTCCTTAAACAACAAACACTGAAAGCCATATGCTAACGTTTACGACAAGCGCTATGGCGGAGAAAACTTTAGTCTCGAAAATCTTCCGCTTACGAAAAATTCCGTAAAATCGACCGGATTCAAGCATACTTGAATTTGCGACCGGTTCTACTTTAGTTATATCCTCTGAGAAGGTCTCTCTATTTTCATCGATGTCTCATCTGCAAAAAGCGCATGTTATTGAACTATTGAAAAGCCAGATAATAAGCCAGGCTCATAAATGGAAAAATAACGCACACGATGTTGGTCATTTTCAGGTCATTTTCTTTATTGTCTATGTCCCAAGCCCCTCGCCGGTCAAAGTGAACGGAGAAGATCTTTCAACAACCGAAGAATTCACCTATCTCGGTAGCACTGCAGGCATGACGGCGGAGTTGCGTACCAGAGCTACGTATTTTAAAGCCTACTCTAAGGCTCATGATTGCACGAGGATGACTGAAACCGACCTCAACAAACTGTCCACCTTCCACACCAAGAACCTTAGAAGCCGAATACTGGAAACATTATGGCCCGAAACCATCTTCAACCAACATATTCTTGTCTGTTGCAAGCAGGACAGTATGGGCACCATCGTCAGCAAAGGCGATGGAGATGCTATAGCTCAGTCGGTAGAGCATCAGATTTTTAATCTGAGGGTCATGGGTTCAAGTCCCATATCGGGCGCGCCCACATTTTTTTTTTCAATTGCTTGTCTGTCATAGTTACAAGGCAATAGGCCATTTTACAGTTCTATGCTTAGTTACCTGGCCATGAATGCAAGCGAGGCTGGAGGTGACCTTGCTCTGATACAGACCTCTCAGCTTTTCTCATGTAAATTCCAACTACTTAACATAAGAACAACTTGATTTGCACAACAAAAGCAGTGACGTTTGTATCAAAACAAGCTCAACTCCAGCCTCGCTGCCATTGAGAGGCCAGGTCACTAACCCAACACCTGTAAAATGGTCTATTTCGATTAGGCATACAAGGTCCACGCTCTACTCCAATACAATATTCTAAAATATTTTATCCTTTATCTACAAGCGTTCATCAGATCAGGCTAGATTCGCTGTTTTGTTTTCTTGCTGCATGAATAAATGATTTCACGGACGTGTTCCTCCTTTTGTAAATGGGTTAACTCCAAGAAGTCGAGTCGAGTGATTGGTTCCGCTGACCTTACATGTGTGTTCTGTGTTCTTATGTTTTCTTACGGAAGAATGAATACGTCAATTGCTAAGCAGTTGAACTTAAAAAAATTCAACATGTGCAAGAAATAGATCAGACTATATCTTCATTTTCGTCACATGATAAATGCTCGTATGTTCAAAACCAGTATACATATCAAAACAACAATAAGAAGAACCACAACAACAACAAAAGAACAACAAAGAAATCAAAGAAAAACGGAAATGGCGAACATAACCATCTTCTTCATCCTTCTTCTTAAACTGAAACATTTTATTTCGATTTTGTACAAAGATAAAGAACTGATACATTAAAAAAAAAACCTCCCTCCCGGCGGGGAATCGAACGCCGGTCTCCCGGGTGACGGGGGGGGGGATACTCACCACTATACTACCGAGGAATTGTTAGTCGAGGAAGAAATTCTTTAGGATCAATCTCGAACTGTTTTAATAACTAGCTCCCGTAAACTGGCTCCCTGAATCTATAGGGGTACATACCATTTGTCAGAATAAACCGGTTGGGATAATCGTTCAGAAAACGAACTGAACGAGATGGCGCTTACAATTTTCAATTTGATTTGCCGTTATTGTGTTTGCCTGGTAAAATAAGAAAAGGCAAACTAGACAAATAATGGTAAGGAAATTTCCGCCGTTCGTTCCGAACAGGAAAAGAGGACTTCCTCTTGAAATAGTCTGCAATTTCCTAACGGATTTTCCGGTGAATTATTGTTCCAACGGACATTCAACCAAAATT
>CM042753.1:6203492-6250165 GCA_022496165.2 Catalaphyllia jardinei | reverse complement strand
TAGGTAAAATGGCTAGATTTTAACATTTCTAACAAGAACGTACGGAGTATGAAGCAGATTAGTATCGTGACATTACGTTATATTTTCTTTTGTAGAGAATCAATCATACAAGCGTCATCAAGATATTGGCATTTTATCTCTGGGAACTTTCAAGAAACCATCCCCTACTTATTCTAAGAAGTCATACATGTCTTCCTATTACAGTCCTAGTCCCTCGTCGTTTCTGTCTTACTATCCCTATTCTTACCCGTATCCCGCTCCCGCTCCCGCCCCGTATCCTTACCCAGTCAATGGGAACAGTGACACTGGCAATGAAGTCACCACTGCAGGACAACCAGTGAGCCAGACAAGCCAATACCACTGCAACAGCTCTCCAGTCACGCCTGGCATGAATCGGACAGAGACATTTGAAATTGACGGAAAACGTAAGTAACCTGAGATCTCTATTACAGGGAAAGGCCTGGTTTTCTAAGGTCAAAATAACTTTTGACCCAAATCCCGGCCATTTCGTCTAGGCTAGTTACTCGATGCGACTACGTAACGCAACGCGTAAGTAAGAACTGGGTACGTCATCATCATATCCTTTATTTAAACACGATAAGGTTTAAAGCTTAGAGCTTGTGGGGTCGTGTGGAAATAATTACAATATGAAACTAAATTGAAATAGTGATAACATTACTTACAGAATAAAATGTAAAATACAAGCATAAAATGTAAAATACAGGCATAAAATGTAAAATATTTAAAAGCATTTAAAATCTAGGTAGTGCCTCGGCAATGACTCGAGACAGCGTTCCAAAGAATAGCGCCTCTATAGCTTATAGAATTTTTAATAAATTTTGAATTAAAACGAGGGACGATAACGTTGTTAGTCCTTCTGAGGTAGTATACAGTGCGAGGTTTATTAGTCAAGTATGAAAGAGCCGCAGGTGCTTCACCTTTGAACACGCTATGAAATAATTTAATTAATCGAAGTTTATAATAAAAGGTTAAAGTGTTCCAGTTCGATTGTCGGTATACTTCGTCAGTAGGCGTATCGTGAGGTAAGTTATATATTATTCTGGCTGCTCTTCGGTGAAGTAATTCCAAAGATTGTAGAAGGTCTGTATTTGAACAGCCTCCCCAAACGACCTGCCCATATAAAACAGATGGCAGTATTATTTTAAAGTACAGGTCCAATATGGCGTTTCGGCTCAAAAACGAACTGCGTTTTTGAGCCTGTCCTGTCTGCGTTTTTGAGCCCGTACCCTGTCTAAAATTAAGTTAAAAGAGATTACTTTGAGTACAGGCCTATAAGGAGGATTCACTCTCTTAACTTTATCTTTTCTTGGTATTGCTTGAGGAACCTACACTTTTCAATTCCCACGCTTCTTCCTAAGTCTTCGAACCACCTTATTATTATTGTCCTCTGTTTTTGAATTTCCTGGATCCGCACTTGTCTCATAAGCTAACAGGATTCAGTTGTAAGGCAGTTTTCTAACTAAAGAAGTTCCTCTAGTTTTTTATGCTAACTTGTAATGGTTGTCTATCACTAAAAGAATAAAAAGGATTTTTCATCACCATTATATAACTTTTACCGTTATCACGCAGTTTTCAAGAGTATCGGTTGCTGGAAGGACAATCCAGATCGTGCGATAGGGCTATTGGAAGGAAAACATCGCCTTTTGAAAGACCCGGATTACAAGAATCGCGTGAACGCACTCACGAAATGCGCTGACGCAGCACTTAATATGAGCCTTCTCATGTTTGCTGTGCAAAATGGAGGACAATGTTTCGGCGGCAAAAACGCTGAGAAGTCGTTTCGAAAATATGGACCCAGCACAGCTTGCTGCGGTAGGTATTGAGGTAGTTCCGGCTGGGTCTCTCTTGCTTCTTGTGTCGCCTGAATTATAAACGTTTCTGTTCCTGTTACTAAAGACGATATCGATATCCCTTGCTACCTCAAAATGATTGAGCAATATTGCTCGTTCCCTAAAGGCCGTCTATATGGCAAGTCATTGAGTCAGTTAATAATCACAATATTTCCCCTGTGTGTTATGAAATTCCGAGACCGAGGCACGAAAAATTGAAAGAAACAGATCTCGAGGATTGCGTATTTAACCTTTCATTTACAATGAACTAATTATTCGAGTTTCCTTTACAAGACAAGTTGCAAATTGAGGTGGTTAACAGTCCCTTCAATAAAATTTACCTTGCTCTCACGTTTCAGGAGATGGTGAAGGAGGGCCATGGAGTAACGAAGTTTATAGGTCGGTATGTTTGATAATTATTTACAATAATCGAAGAACGGTAACGCTAGATTTGCGAAACGTTGAGGTAATTATGTTCTGGTATCGATTACCAGTAGGGCTACTACAAGAGGTCTCAACAAACCCAATCTCGAGTAGCTAATAAAGCATTTTGTTGTTTAAATATCGATTTCACTGTAAACAGTTTCATTGGAAAAAACGGAAACCCTATTGTCAATGCCAGCTACAGCCCTTGGTCAGCCTGGACACCATGCGCCCAGACCTGCCAAGCTATCAACCAAAGTGTAATGCAAGTGCGCAATCGCTCATGCTTTAACTCTCAAGACGTTATGCTATCACAAGGATGCTCTACAGCTATCGAAACCCGTCCATGTGCAGTTCCAATTTGCCCAGGTTTGTGCCGTGATTGTCTTGATTATGGGCAGGGACATAAGGCCATTTCCGAGTTACCTTAATTGGGCCTCTGCTGGAAAGAAGCTTGAATCACATGAAAAAGAAACCTGCAGGGGAAACGAATTTCTATATTCTATGAATGGTTAAGCTCGAAGAATTGTTTCCAAAGAGGCAGAAGGCGACTCGGTAATGGTCTATTCACTATAAGCAGGTGATCTGGTTTAACATTTGTATGCTCGCATGTTTTACTTTTTTGTCTAGATGTTAGTGTTTGTTTCTTTTTTTGCGCGTTTCAATCAAACAGGCAAAAGCTGCGTACAATGAATTATTATTCTAATGGTTTTAATTTACTGGCACCACTTGCCAGTAAAGATTGATTCGGAGGAGAAGCTGAGACAAAAATGCAAGCCCTACAAACCGTCATAGCTACAAGATGCCTCGATCCCTAAGATTAAGTCTCGCTGTTAAAATGCTGCTCTTTCGTATAGCTACATACAGTGTGTTTTAGAGCTAGCAATCCAGAAGGATAGACATAGAGAAAAATAGCGATATATGCTCAAAACCTACTTTCTATATTTTTGTCAGGAATCGTTCGGTTGCCGGTATGCTTCAAGTGCTTTGAAAATGAGCTAAGAGGAAATGGTATTTTAGAATCCAGTGCATGAATTTGTCGTTAGTCCCTTAGACCACTAATTAAAATTATTTCGTAACTGATTTTCATTTTAGCTACGCAGGCACCTCCTGGAAGCCCGGCACCTCCCACTGCGTCGCCAATGCCAACACCCCCTTCCCCAATCTTACGTCTCATGTTGCAGCCACCAACAGGGCAGCAATATACATGTGAGTGTGAGAAATATGTAGTGGCAGGAGCCCATTACTAGGAGCCTGGAACTCCCGTAATAGGCCAATGCAACGGCATTTTTACACACCAGTTATAATTGCAGTTAGGAAACGGTCCTAAGAAAGCACGCGCGCTGATTAGATAAAAATCCTGTTTGTATAACTCGATGGAGACACAGAACTAGCGCGCGCTGTTGACGTAGTGATGGTGCGAGCAAAGAGAATTTACATTTTCATAATCAAAGTTTACAAGTTGTTTTCCTTTTTCTCGTCGTGGTGTTTTCTAAAAAAAATAGAAAACATGTACTCCGTGTTTGTATCGAGTTATAGAAACACTCGTGAAAGTTTGGGAGAACTCGAAAAAGCTGTGGAAACACTCGCCTGCGGCTTGTGTTCCCACAGCATTTCTCGTTCTCCCAAACTTCCACTCGTGTTTGTATAACTCGATACAAACACGGTACATGTTTTCTATTTCTTAAATATTTTTTCCCGCGAAATAGGCCAGTTCCAGTCCGTGAGCGCGTTTTGGTAAGGATAAAACAATGCGGCTCACATGAACATGTCGACATTAGTCCTTTCTTGTCAATGAAATTGGTCACTGAGGTTCCTGTGGGGATCTGAATTCGAGATAAATTCAAACTAAGAATAGATCGGTCTGTGAAAACGCGGTGACAGGAATATGGGGCAACTCCAGGCTCCTGGTGATAGACCCCTGGTAATGATCATGCAGTCCTTTGGGCATTTAAATGTCGCACAGTTCGTTCAGGTGTTTGTCTGTCTCGGTTCTGTCAGCTCGGTGAGAAGATTCCCTCGAACGTTTTCAATGCTATTAGAAGTGAGAAAATGGCGAAGATAGGTTGAAGGACTGAACCAGTAAATATCCTTAAACTCTGTGCAATGAACTATATATGAAGTTTGTCTTTCTACAAACCCAGAAATGGGCCCGTGGTTTTTGCCAGCAGAAGGCTCTTGCTATCGCCTTGCTAGATGAAAACCTACCCTATGACCTTATGATGAGACTAATTTATCTTCTACATGTCTTTGACTCAAGTAGTTTGCGTAGCCAAGGTCGATTTAGCTATTCTAATAGACGGCTCTGGAAGTGTAGATCAAAACGGGCTGGAAAGCTTCCGGAGGGAGCGGGACTTTGTCAAGAAAATAGTCCGCGGTTTTCAGGTCTCCAGATATGGTGTACACGTGGGAATAATAATTTTTGCCAACGGCCCCAAGGTTGGTATAAATCGGTCTTAAAATTGTAGCAATATCAGCTAATTTCCCACTCTGCTTTAAGGCCCAAATATGTGGTTTCCACCCATGCATGAAATTGTTGTGCACGATTTTGATTCCACCTCCACCATGTGACTACTTTTTAAATAAATCATGACTTTTTAAATAAATTCAATAGAGGTATGCCTTTGGTTGGGCATGTTCCTCGAATGATTATTTTCTCCCTATTAGCGCTCTTTTATGCAGTGCACAAGTAACACGTAGTTTTTACGGGTTGCTGATCAATAAAATAATGGAAGGCGAACTCCCATTTTGTTTGATTTCTAACAGTTTCAACGGGTACTTTGTTAAATAAACGAGAAATATTTACAAGCGAGATTGCTTCCGGCTATATGTAGTTTAAGCTGACTAATTTCTTTTTACCGTGTTGAAATAAAGATTGTTATGTAAAGTATCATTTGATAATAGAATGAAATACAGAGCACGATCTCTGAAAATGCGAATCGGTAACTGCTCTCACTTTTTGAATTACTTTTAAGGCCCTGATGACTGTTTTCATGTCCTCTCTGTTCTTTATCTTTGGCTCGACACCTGTATAAAAAGAATATCACACTAACTTTATTAGTTTTACACTTTTCATTGTATTTAGCATTGTTAGTATACCCCACACAAGTGAATAGTACTTTTTGCGCGAGTAGCCGGAGAAAAACAAAATGGCTTTTGTCGTTATATTGCCACAAATAAAGTTACTCTTTGGGCCGCTAGCTATTCAGCTTGTGTAGTATATACTAAAACAATTATTCACCTCAGTGTCGGTGAAAGTGGTGGATATTTACCTCCACTTCGGTGAATAATCTTTAAATATTGCCATTTTGTGATGTTGTTCTAATTAGAGAAACGAAACTGCTCGGGAATAAACAATTTAATGATTAACAAATTCATTATGAAATTACCCGTCACAGTTGCAGGTGATAAATTCTGTTTAACTAGGTTGTGAGGGGTCTAAACGAGCATCATTATGATATAAGCAGTGCCCTTGAAGCAATTGATGGAATCAAATACCCAGGAGGATATAGAAACATTGGAGCGGCTTTGGAGTTAGCCAGAAACAAACTTTACACCGAAAGTGATCGACACGGCCGTCCCAAAATGCTGATTGTTGTCGCTCGTGGACGCTCAGAAGACCAAATTAAGGGACCTGCACAGAGATTACGAGATTCAGGCGTGACTATATTGGGAGTGGGGACTGGTAGACATGACGATGAAGACATGAGACAGCTGAGAGAGATAGCAACAAACCCGGATTCACAGCACGTGTACAAAGTTTACCTTGATAACCTTGATACGGTTGTCACGTCAATCAAATATAGAGTGTGCCGAGGTAAATTCCCGCGTGTACTACTATGCTTGTTTTTTTTCGTCGCGGTTTATCGACTACATGCAATTTAGTAGCTATCTGCCCTTCTCCGTCTTATTCTCTGTATGTCCGTTAGTCGGTCAGTCGCTTCGTCTGTCTGTCTGTCTGTCAGCAAGTCCGTCAGTCAGTCTGTTAGTCAACCAGTCAGCGAGCTAATCAGTCAGTCAGCCTGCCAGTGAGTCGATCACTTTGCCTGTCTTGTCTCCAATGCAAAAACAACACACGTTAATAATATTCAAACATATCTATTTTTTGTTTCCAGGTTCCGCTGGAACCTTACGAACACGACGTAAGTAATAATTTGCATAACTCTCGCGCATTCAATACTTCAGTGAAATACATAGAAATTACAATTCTACAAAAAAATAACATTGAAGCTATAAACAAAAAAAACAATTTATACTACTTTGTAACTTTCTTTAATTTACGAAGTCAAAGTGATTGCAATTACTTTTATTTAGCTTTGCTGAATTTACTTTTGCGACATATGATTGAAAATCACACAAATTGACCACTTTAATGATAAAACAACATCAAGCAATCAATGCTCATCGGTAAAAGCTTCTTAAAAACGTAGCTAAATGCGAGATTCTTCAAATGGCATATAATTAGGTATTATTATATAGCGCTGTCTTAGTCTGGAAACCACTAAATTCAAGAATTTGATTGGCTAAAATCGATCGATATTAAAAGCGGTCTAGATTTTCCCATCTAAAGAGGGATCTTGACCTGTAATGTTTAGCAGTGGAAAAGTTGCCAACTAAAAACAAAATCATTGACTATCTCCATCTATCAATATTTATTTATGGAAGTGTCAAAGCCTGCTGTAAGTAAAAATGTCAGTTAGTCTAAACCAGTTACATTAAACAAGATAAATGTTTCTTGTCTGTGCCACAGTATAATAAATAGACATCATATTAACCGAGCTTAGTGAGTTTGTTATATAGGAGAATCATGACCTTGGTCGTGCGTAAAGACCTCACTGCGTCCCGTCCGTCTGTACTCACAACCTCGTTCAAGATTCTAACATACAGAACTCCTGCTCAGTTAACAAGAGCCAAGTAATAGTTTCATGGGTTATATGAAATCGCTCTAGTTCATACTTTAATGTAATTGATTTGTTTCTTTTATTTTCATCAATCTCTTCCTGAAATAACCAGCTCCTACAGGTAAGGTTGCCTTTATTGGTATCGAGCATTATTTGACTTGAACTGGGTAAAGCCTATGGTAAGGCTTCATGGTTCAATAGGCCATTTCCGAGTTCCCTTGTGCCTCTGTTTCAAAGCGAGTCTAAGTGCGAAACCATTCTTATGAAAATGACTTTGATTTGCATGAAAATGAAACTGCATGCAGAACTCATTTTCATATGAAAAGTTTCGCACTTAGACTCGTTTTGAAAACGAGGCACAAGAGAACTCGGAAATGGCCTATTTATATCGTTTCTTTTTTTTAGTTTTCCTGTAAATAATCCCAACCTCGTTTTAGGACTTTTACCCTGGACCCAGGGTAAAGGCCCTGGAAATGAGGTTGAAATAATCCGGGACTTGGCTAATAGCAATACATGACACATAGCCGCACCTAAGTGACACATAGCCGATGCAAATGCATGTTTTAGTGAGAGATCAAGCGTCTTTTGTTAAATCATCTTGCAGTGTGCAAAACGAAATTGGATCTCGCCATTCTCATCGACGCATCTCAGAAACCTCCGCATACCGATCTAAACTTTAGGAGATACATTCAGTTTATCAAGCGACTTATCAGTGGATTTAACATTGACCAATACGGAACACATGTAGGAATAGCTGTCTTCTATCAAGACACAAGAGCCTTATTTGGATTTCAGAGGTATTATAATCTATGGACACTGTTGAAAGCTATCGATGGCATAAGATTTTCTCAAAGGGGTGCTCGCATTGGAAAAGCTCTAGAAGAGGTGCGGACTAAACTCTTCGATGAGAGTGCGAGGCCAGGAGCGCCAAGGATGCTCTTGGTCATGACGGATACTGTGTCACAGGTTAGTCTCTAGAAAAAACGTGTAACGTAACTTTTCAACACAAATAGCTGCGTTACGTTGCCTGGTTCAAATCAAAATCAAAATCACTTAGCTACACCAAGCTAGTTCACAGGCATGCCACTTAAACTGAAGGAAACAAATATTTCAAATGAACATAACAGGCTTAAAAATCCCAACTGGCGGGAGGCAGACCAGTTGGCTATTTACAAGCATGACCGAGGAGTTGAACTAGGGTCCACCGAGAAACAACTCCAGCTAAGTGGTCAGAGCGGGACTTGAACCCGCGACGTCCGGATTTCAAGTCCGGCGCCCTAACCACTCGGCCACGCTGCCTCCCTAAAGGAAGGAATTACAGGACTGGTTCCTAGGTTGTGACAGCAGTTTTGAAAAAGGGTATGTCCAACATTGCGAAAATACTAGATCTCATAAATTTAAGCTTGGTCCTGACAAGCGAAATCATTTCTATCTCCGTCTTTGTTAGTGATGCCCTTTGGCATTTTGCTACTGTACACCCGGGGGAATTCCCATATTAAAAGGACGGCGGCGTTCATAATTATCCCTAAGAGGTATGCCAAACATCCTAAACCGCTTTTTAACCCCTAAAAGGTACGAAGAGCACCCCGTCATTTTTTTATAGGAGAGTCTCCCATCCCCCGGAAAGTGCAGAACACTTCTGTCAATTTTAATCACCTAACTTTATTGTGTGATTTCTTACTAAATTTTAAAGGATGATGTTGCTGAGCCATCAAGGAGACTGCGAGATATGGGTGTTACGATATTCAGTTTAGGTGTTGGAAAAGGATATGACGTCATTCAACTGAATTCCATGGCAACCGACCCTGACCACGATCACGTGTTTAGATCATCAGACTTTTCGCATTTACGTTGGTGGTTAAGTGAGAAGATCAAAGACAAAGTCTGTGATAGTAAGTTCAACAGCATTCTAATTCAAGTTGTTCAGTATTAAACTTTAGGACATTCCCCTGAAACCGGTTAAGTGTTGATCTGCATAACTATATCGGCTCTAAATTTAGAGTGATTAATTATGGATGTTAGAACCAGGGCAGGAAACGCACCCAATTTTGATAACGAAATTAAAATTTGCCCCAGCGCATATTTTATTAGATCAACTATGGTAGCCGCACTACGATCACACTTCAAAACCTAACAAACACCAGTTAACATTATTTATAGTCAGTCATTTTGGCTAGCTTGAAGCATCAAAGGATAAAGGATTAAGTGTACACATCGCTTTTTGTTTTTGTTCCTTGACTTTTTTCTGCTTTGTGGTCCTTCCGGCATTGATTATTATTCTTCATTTTTTAGAATCTGGAGGAATACTCCAAATATTAGGTAAGTTATTGTGTTGATTCGGCATCAATTACTTATCTAGCAAGCCTTGTAGGAGATCAGTTATTTCTCTTAATATATCATATTATTTAAGGAGCTCGAAATGGGGAAGTCAGAGCAGATGAAGTCATAAACGTTGCGCCGCATAATGAAAAGATGGAGGACGATAAAGACCACCAAGGAGAAATTACTGGTGAAGGGACAATGAAGCAGGTTTCGAAGTCTAATGAAGATGAGGCAATTCTTGAGGGAGCCGAACAGGAGTGGTATCGAAAGCGAAAGCCGGAAGAGTTCTCTCACAATATAGATCGCAGAAAGGAAGAAACGCGGAATCAGTTTGGAGCAGCAGTTGTGATTCCTGATGCCCTTGAAACGTTTAAAGGGTCGGGTATGGCTGAGAAAGATCGCAAGAAGATAGACAGACGTCGAGGTGAATATGGTATGCTCGTTTTGCCAAATGGAAGGGTTATGAAACTTGAAGAAAAGAGTCTGCAGAAACTTGGTCTGATGTTGAATGAAGGCGATGATATGAGAATGGGGTCGGCTGGTGGAACAATTAGACTGTTTAGGAATATCAGCAACAGCGAAGGCGGGATAGAAACGACATCTAATGCAATTCCCCGACGGGAAGAGTTCGGTTATAGAAGTCCAAAAAGCGAAGAAGGTACACCAGTGGTCCCTTTTGAAGGAAAAGTGGAGTCTTTAGAGGGTTATGCCATCAATAAGGGCAGAAGAAGCGACAGACAAGGTGTTGGAATGGTACGTGCTTCCGCTGCAAATGTGACCTCACAAGATGATGCAAACGGCACAAACACTAAAATTCCCGTAAATAGGGTCAATTCTCAGATGCAATGGACGGGGTCACTGAAGGCAACGCCATTGGCAACATTCAAATCAGCACCTTTTAACGAAACAAACGGCCCGCCGAGTTCCATTCGAAGGCCTTTGATCATGGGTGCAGCGGAAAAAGTCAGGTCAAGACTTATGAGGATCAGAGGTTAGTAAAAGCCCCTTCTTACGAATAACTCATTTGTAATACTTGCGTAGCACTATATTTAAACAAGCAAAATGAGGACATTTTGAGTAGAATTCGAACATCGTAGTATTGTTTGTGCTTATTAAACGATTAGTAGCAAAGAATCTTTCATTTCTAACAGGCATGTTAAATTCAGTAAAAAACCCAGTTGTTTCATTATTTAAACTCTTGCAGTTGCAGGTCAGTGTCCGAAGTTGAAAAAAAATACAAACTCAGTTGCAGCCGGTGTCTGAATTTGTCTCCCTCGATTCGATCTTTTTATGCTAATAAGCCAGTTTGTTCTATCACTGGGCGATTGTTAACATATCGTTCACGAAAAGGGAAAAAATACATAATACCGGCTTGGTTACGCTTTGTGGCTCTATTTTTGTTTGTTCTGTACTAAGCTAAGCTAATGGAACGGCATTCTATTAACGACAATACATGGTTGCATTGGCAACAAAACTACAAGGAGCAATGTGTGTGTTTCGGTATGAAACTGGGTAGCTCATGATAGTAATTTTCAAATTCCTTTTATTCTAAAATCAATGGTCTTTGCCAAATGCTGCTTAAGGCAATAACAATTTACGATATTCACATTATAAAATATTTAATACTCTGAAGCACTTTCTTTTCTTCTTGCAGCTTATCCAAAGCCAGTGGCCCTGTACCCGCTCAGCGCTGAATACCAAGCAAAAGATGTGATTGGTGGAAATACCCCTGGAATACTAAACAACGTTATACCCGCAGTGGGGCCTTTTAATCAAAGCGGGAACTCTCTGTCATTTATGGGTGCCCCGAACAGCTACATCGAGTTTCCAAACAATGGAAAATTAGACGTCAAGAACTCCACCTCTCTCTTAGCGTGGGTGTTCCCAAAACAGGCAGGTCCAATTTTCAACTATAAAACTGACGGATGGGGTGTAAATGTTTGGATGACGAGGCCCAGAAAACTGTTTGCACGTTTCGTCGATCGTGAACAACAAGTACGTCTACCCGCCATAAAAAGTACGCACATCAAGCCCAACAAGTGGAATTTTGTTGGCGCAATTTATGATCAGAAATCTGGACGAGCAAGCCTGTGGATAAATGGCAAGCTACAAGACGAGCAAAATATTGGCAACATCTCATTAGCTACTAATTATCCCGTGAGGATGGGCGCACGAATCGGCGATAGGCGAAATTTTCGCGGTCGTATATCCTGCATGCAGGTTTATAACGAGGCTCTCAACGCCAAGCAGATTAGTGTAGCCAAATGGAAGTGTAGATCGCTGGAAAGAATTAACTAGACAGTCTAGAAGATGAACTCGTCAAAAAGAGTACGTGACTAGTGTTGGGACTGACTCTTTCGGGTTTTTTTTTGGAAGATATAATAAATCCGTGGAAAGGACGGCAGTGAATTCAGTCAAGGTATTTTGGGATATTTTGCCCATATATAAAATTACCTTTAAATTGTAAGAAAGCTGGAAATAGTAGCTTAATTACTAAGATATAAAATGATAATAAACCTGAAAGAATCAAGGATAGTCATGGATCATGAGAAGATTAACATGGATAACAAACGACGAACTTGAAAATTCAGGCTGAACTTTTCAACATGCGCAACCCGCGACGTACCTCTTTTAAGATTAAACAACTACAGTGGCACCCTGCTATAAAGAACCCCGCTACTGACGAAGACCCCGTTATAACGAACAACATCTGGAAGCCCGACAGAATTACAGTAAAATATATAGAAACAAGTCCCGCTATAACGAACCCCGCTATAACGAAAACCCCGCTATAACGAAAACCCCGCTACAACGAAAACCCCGCTATAACGAATTGATTTTGACGGTCCCAACGCACAATTTAATCCGCTGTAACAAATATTTTGTCCTGTCGCTCGTAGTCAGTAAAAACGACATGATGATGCGAATGGTTGATAAGCCAAACACGACTCCTATTGGTCAAGATAGGGAAACTTTGACCTTCAAATCTTTGCTTTATTTAAAGGTAGCTGTTCACGCGCAAGTCTGTGGACTGTTTTGCGTGGTGTATATCCCATTGTTCAGCTTGGTTCAGCTTGGTTACGCCGTTATCACGAATATTTTTTGTTGTTAACCAGATAATTCGTTATAACGGGGTCTTCGCTATAACGAAGACCCCGCTATAACGAACATTTTTTTCAGTACCGTGATACTTCGTTATCGCGAGGTTCCACTGTATCATGGTAATGAGTCACAACTGATTCGACATCATGCAATCCAATCCATGTCGAATTATTTAACAAATAGATTCCTTGTTTCCATTTTCTTTCTTATTTCTTTTCATGTTGCCGTGCGTCTGTTCAGTAATAGATCACAGAAGACGTCAAAATGTGGTAAGAACATCAGTGACACACTCGGCTACGCCTCGTGTTCCACTTTTTTGTTCTTACCACATTTTGACGTCTTCTGTGATCTATTACTGAATCAGACGCACGGCAACATGGAATCTACTTGTTTTATATAATAATGAAAAGCCTTTTTTGTTTCAAAATATTTCAACATAACGCGAAAGCCGGCCTTTTGCCCCGCCTTTGCCCCGCCTTTGCCCTGCCTTTGCATGGAAAAAAAGCCATTTGACGTGATCTATGAAGTATACAAAATGAATCAAATTCATTGGTTGCTATGCGTAGCAAAGAATTGTGATTGGTCGAGAAAAATCACGCCACTGTCAAACCTGACTCCAGTGTCGCTCCTAGTTGAATGAAAACTTACGGCGAAAGCAGAATTGAACTGCGAAATCTACAAATCTTGAAGAAAATGCTGGAAAAATCAAGTCAGTTTTTGTCATCGGAGCAGCCCTGTGAGCCGAAAAGTTTGGACGTTCCTTGAAAATTACAGGAGTTGAAAAAAATAACCTCGGAAAACGTGTGGTTGCGGTCAACCTAGAGGCCATTTGATTCGAGTTTTGAATGAAAGGAGGGTAAATGACGGTGGAGATTTTTGTTTTCTGTGGTTGGTGATTCTCAAATCAGCTTGATATAGTGTCGGAGACACGTTTTAGCTGCGATACTGTTGACCGTGAACTGTGGTTAGGTATATTTAGCTCGCTGCTGTGCCCTGAAACGGACAGGAACATTCACATCGAAAAGCAAGGTTATGTATTTTATTTTACCGATTTTAAGAAGTGATGTTTTGATGTTTCATTCTTGACATCAATCAGTGAATCAACAATTGTTTTGACACTGGGAAAAGTTGAAGTTTTGAAATAAATTAATCTCAGAAACATTTTGTTTATTGAATTTGTTAAATTCGAGACAAAGAAATGGTTCTCGGCTTACCAAGACCAAGTTTGTGCGTGGTTTAGTCTCGCTCGACTGCCGACAGTGACTGCTAGAATGTTATTTCTGTATTATTTTCGAGGAGAAACGGTTTTATCTTTCGTTTTCTGGCTTCTCGAACCTGTTCAATGCCTCGGCAAGACTTTTTTGTACCTTATCTTTTGCCCAGTCACGTAAAATATTATCCTAATTCTCAAAATTTTCCGCCATTTTAAAACGGCAGAGGGAAAAACTTTGTAATGATGACGTCAATCGTGCATCTGTCCTCTAATAGATCATAGGCGAGAACCAATCAAAATGCGAGAATAACTTGGGTTATTTAGTCATCGTAACGATCCACGCTCAATAGCCTCTTTTTGCCTATATGACGTACTCCGGCAGTACGTCATGAGTTTTGCCCCTCAAGTGCCAACAAGGGAATCCTTGTTTGCAATATTTGCCTCATTAGCATAAGCAACTCAGTTTCTGATGGAGCTCCAACAAATCAGTTCTGAATATTGAAAGGTCATAGTGCGATGCAAATCCGCCAATGAATATGAGCCTGATGAGCTTGACGAGCTGTCCAACCGAAGCGACACGAAAATAGCCATTTTCTTGGCAGCTATCAAAAATAAAAACAATGCTAAAGCTGCTTTGGCCCCTTCAAAAAGTTAACTTGCGAATTCCGAGTTTTATTTGAAGGGGAACATCACAGTTTGTTCAAATAACACAACTATTATCCTAGCGACACTCGACTAACTACAAGCGAGTTGCCTTGCCGAACGCGGCAACCCATTTTTGGCGCCAAATTAGAAGCTTGGAGACAAACGAATATTTCATCTTTTTCAATTTTTACAATCTGATATGGTTTTGACATTGTAAATCCCTTTTCGTGAAAAAATTTCTAGGTGTATGCAAGGCTATTTTTTAGTGATAATGGTGTGGCACTTAGCAAGAGGATAGGTCCTTTGCACGAACCTGTCACAGGGTGCAAAACCATGCTTGGACGCAAGCTACACAGTGGGACTTCAAAACAAAGAAACTGGACTGGCACGAGGTTTTTAGATTAACTTGCGCCCCAGCATGGTTGGTTTGTACCATGTTACCGAGTCGTGCAAAGGTTGGTCCTGTCTGTGGTATCCAAACCATCACCATGGCCACGACAGTAGCCAAACCTTAATTTTTACTGTGATTTAGGCTCTACTGTACTTCCTGGATGAAATAAAGAATGGCGATTAGAAATGAAAATCTGAACAGAGAAGTTGTTGTAAACATCTGCAAAGTTGGTGGCAAGATTAAATCCAGTCATCTGCATGCTGCTAAAGGGGACATGGGTAATGAAATAAAATGAATTCCCTTTGCATCCGCGCAAGTTTACGAAAGTGTTTTGAAGTGCTTGTCTAAATGGGTCAACAGGAATCTAACTAAAATAAATTAAAGTGAATGTTATAACCGGTTCTATTCGCTAAAGTGTTGGGATCATCTTAGCATAACTTGTGGGCTACCATTATAATCCTTGGGAAAAATATCAACCTCTGAAAATTACAAACAAACTGCGCGATAAATACCCGAGATGTTAAAGAAAGCGGCTGCCGATGGAGAAAGCACGTGAAATCCAGATTATGAGCTTGGAGACTAGTCAAACCAATAACTGATCAGTAGCGTACGTAAGGAGCGGTTATGCGATAGATGGAACCGGAAAGGTGGCTTTCATCTGGTAGGACTCCAAGACAAAACAGCCTGAAAAATGCGCTTAAATAAGTGAATGATGTCCCAGGAGACGCGAGTGGCATTAGGTTTTATTCATAAGGGTGCTGATGGGGAGCAGATTCTGAGGATTGCATGAACTTTTATGAGGAAAAAATGGTTCCTTGCAATTTTTCACTTATCAGAACATGTAGTACAGTGATCGCAAATGAAGCAATATCTCACCATTGAGAAAGTGGATTGTAAAGTATTTTGGCCACAGGCGATCGGATTTCGATGAATTTTGTGTTTTTGTTTTTTTGGCCGAGGGTAAGATATTTCCTCGTTTTTTTTTTTTTTTTTTTTTTTAATTTGTGGAATCCTATTTTCATGTTTATGCAAGCACTCGCCAAACTTTAACAGACTAGAAACGGTGTCGGTTGAAAACCCACGAAGCGACATAAAGGTTTCCTTGGCAACTTATGAGGTAAAGGAAATGGGACTCAAAACGAAATATGTAACAGAACAGTTTCTTTGATGAGATATAAAGTCGGAATATGAATCGCGAAAAAGCCTTTTAAATGGCGGTTAGGCACAGTGTCTTATGACAAAATGAATTGCAGATTCAAACAATTTTATTGCTTTATGTCAATTAACGATATCAAACATTACAGCCTCAGTAGCTATCTACATAAATATAAACTGAAATTAACAGGTTTTACAACGACTGACTATTTCGTCCGTTAAACGTAACTGGGTATTATTTTTTACATGACTTAAACTCATTGCTGTCTTCATTCGTCGGTTTCTCAGTGCGGCCAGGTACCCGTGGATAAAACACGTTTGTTCAGATACTTTCTGGAAAGTTGATGCTTCGCTTCTTCTTGTATGGATCAGCAACCATAGGGATGCATTTGCCGTCATAACAGGCAATAGGTGTCCCCCCGCAGTCGTCATTCTCACAGGGACAGGGTCCGTACATTTTACAGGGACTTCGCTTTGGACGCTTGTGCTAAAAAAAAAGGGAATAAAATTGTGATTAGAATAATAACAAGAATTGAAAAAATAGCCTTTTCTAGCTACGTCTAGTTTGTTGACAAGACGTTCTCTTTTATTGTAGATTGACATATGTTTCACTTCATTGGGATTTATTGCAAAGCCAAAGATTCGAGAAAAAAATATTCCAATGCCCTGTTGTAATACTTTACAGACCTTAAAGTCTTCACGAATTATCTGGACTAATCAGGCAGATATTTTATTTAGAGTAAGACTGAGTTGATCTTTTAAAAGATAATTTAGAAAGGCAAAGTATAAGTGTAAAAAACATACACATGATAAGCGTTGACTCAGTTTGGTGACTAATTTAATCATTTACATAAGCTTACCGTTTCCCTGTTGGGCCTAAGCATATTCCTTGCCATCAGTTCCCCAGTGCAAAAAGCCAGATAAATAAAGGCAATCAGCAATATTTTCTTGTTCATAGTTTAGCTGAGCGATTGTGGAACTGACTGTAAAAGAAGCGAGAGTCGTTAACAGTGAATCTGGTCAGTGTTGACGATCACGCCGCAGCTCAGAGATCTTTTGACAGCTGACTTCCAAAAGCGCAGCCTGTTTTATTGCGTTTTTTTTGTAAAGTGGCATTGTTCTTTCATGGAGTTTATTGCCAGTGCACCATAGAAAACAATCACGTCTAGGTAATCACACAATTTTGAAAAAACAAGGAAACCTCAACCCTTAGACGAGGAAGCAGAGGTTTACCGAAACACGTCAGAGAAAAAGCTAAACACCAAAATAAACTCAACAGTTTACCGAAGGAAGCGGTTATTCTAAAGTCAGCCCCCTCTAGTTACAACGGCCAATATACTCCACTAACCATTGTTTTAATTTTTGACAACTTCTTTAAATAGTTTAAGTACAAAAATTTATCGCTACGAAGCTTGAAATATTGAGCAGCACAAGTGTTTTATTTGCACTTATTGCAACCTCAAGCAAAACTGATAAATGCAAAGAATCGCAACACAACTGGAGGAAGAAGAGATAAAAAAAATAGCGAAATATTACTGTTACATTTATATAAATTAATTCGAATAAGTTGAAATGAACTATAATAACTCATGAGAAATCGCTAATCGAATCCATTTGGGTAATTGTCCAAAACAGCGTAATATTTACTTACTATTGTTTTCAAGTAGTTATCAGCAGGTTAAGTTTGTCGATGCGCTAATTGCAGCTTGGGAAAGGACACACATGCCACGAAAAATTGCTGTATTGACAACACACAATAACACAATGTTTCTCAGTTCAGAATATGAATACAAATTTGCTGAGTGTCTACGTACATTTGGGTATATTTTATTAGTTGTGTTTAACAGAAACTGTCATATTTGAATAATCTGATATTTTAGTGAATCAACTCAAAATCAGGATATATTTTTAGTTTTACACACGTGCAAACGTGCACATTCGTTTTCGTACCCCAGGTAGTAATATTTTATTGCAGTGATGTACTTACACGCTTGATGTAAATAATCTTACTGACAGGTAAGCTGCAGCTATAAATGGATTGATTTCGTTTCCTTTCGGCTCTAGTTGTTCAAGTAGTTGTTTGTCGCGACGCATATACGCAATAGTAACAAAATTGTAGCGCTCTTCGACGACACAGGATATAGACAGCTATTTCCTAACTTAGGTAATTTCATTCCGCGATAAAATACGTTTGAGGAAACTTCTCTCGCTCTGTAAGCTTAGGGTTCAATTTCGTGACATATTATTGTTCAGTGGGAGCTTTTTCAAGTGCTCTTAAATCTCTAAATGTCGAAAGACAGCTTAAGTTAAGCTTTCTAGGCGCCAAACTGAGAGTAGAAACTTTGAGGCAAATGGTACTCAATGGCCTCAAATTTAACACCATAACATTTTTCATTAAGTCGGAAAACTTGGCGGCCTCTGACGTCAAGAGCCATACTGTCAGAGGTGTCCACAGATTAAGTTTAGACGATAATCATTCTCTGTACGCTCTTTAACAGACCGCAAACAAAACTAGACTTTCTAAAAATTAATGCCCGTGACGACCCCAAATATTTGTGATTGTTATTTGCAGGTTGTTATTCCCTTGTTATTCTCGGAGTCTGTGTTTATTACTGAAATAAAAGCGTTAGCTTGGAAATCTTCTAGCGTACAGGGATCTTCAAAACGGCAGTAAAACTGATTAAGGCTATATCCAAGTAGATATGACTGATCGGTAAAGAAACACTTTTAATTAGCGAGGTTTTCATCTTGTGCAGAATTAAGTTAATGCATATGGACTCCACTATTTTGCTTCAGACGGTCTCTACAACTGTTACTGTAGGTTCTGGAAGGGCAAACAAAACTATAAATGCCCGCTATCTCATCGATCTACTGAGTTTCACTAGCTAGCAAGTGGTACGTCTTGGGTCGATCTCACTAAGACTACGACTGTCGATTGCCTTCAACTCCTTTTTTAAAAGACTTCAATTTCAAGTTTAACGTTAGCTTTAAGAGTGTTGGTGGCACCCGCACGAGGACAATGTTCCTCAGAGTTGATGACTTTCATTTTCGGACCATATGTTATTAAGTTTGTTTGCTTGTTTCCTTGCAACCATACTGAACAAATTCTACACTCAATTTCTAATTCAGTTCTAATCGAAATTCACACCAAATTTCTAATTTCTAGCTTAATACACACATTAATAAGTTTGGATTGATTCCACCGTTTATGATGAATTCGCAGCTTGGATAAATTCTATTATATTATAATTATTTAACAAATAAAGAAGGCTTAACCGTGTATTACACTGTGATAAACCACGACGGGCACACGAAAACACAAGGGAAATGTAGAAAATACTAACCGCAGGGGAGTGTATTCTACATTTCTCGAGTGTTTTTAAATTCCCGTCGTGGTTTGTCACAATGTAATGCACGGCTTTTTCATTCGCATTGTGACAGAGGTAATGTGGCGAGAAAGAATGAAACCCACTTTTTCTACTCTGATAAGACATGGGTTTTGACCAATCAGAGCGCCCACAGGGTCCTACTTATATTACAACTTTAATTATGGCCGCCAGCAGTCGCTTTTTTCACTTTTACTGATTGATTTTAAAAAGTGTGGGTTTCACCTCGCCTCACTTTCTTGAACATCCAAGTGTTTTTCTAACTGTGGAAAGAATGTCTAAAAAAAATTTGTTAAGGCGATATTTCATTCAGTATCCGTCGATTTACAAAAAAAGGAAACATATAATAGTAACAGTTCGACGGAAACACGCAAAAATATAGTCATGGTCCGTGTCTGAGAAAGGAAAGAAGAGAGATATCACTTCCGATGAGTAAAAAGGTGTGTTACGTGGGTGGTGTCATGCACTACGTTTACAGATACGGGAGCAATGTTTGGATGAAAGAATATATAAAGGGTTGAGCATTCCTGATCAGTCAAACATCAAGATTAGTTGAATTCGAAACAGTGCAGTCCACACGAGCAATGCATTATTAGTGACAGATGATCTACTTTTGTTTTGCATTTTGTTTGAAAACGACCGTGGAAAAGCACTCACTTTTAAGCACTGTCTAGCCATTATCAGATATAAAAACATTCCGGTTTTGTGGCCAAGATGGGATTGATTTCCCGTTCGCGGCTCACGGGTAGCTGTGTTTACACGCAGACCACCCATTTACTACCCATTTCCCTAACTCTGGTATCTCAATATCTTCAAATTCTTTTGAAGTATAATTATCGAGCTTTTAAGTGAATTCGTTGCTTACATATATTTTCTTTGTTTGTCACGATTAGGTCGTTACTTTAAAAGAATTCTTCACTTCACTTCATTCTTAAGACACCACCTCACTTCAAAATGCCTTCGATTCGTGTCATCGAGAATTACCTGTTCAAGTTACCATAGAAACGTGAAATAAAGTTGCTTTTTCACATACATACAGAATACAATGATGATTTGTTTTCTTTGAGGCATAGATCCGTGTCGAAACGATTTCATCACACACCTAAAAAAGCGTTTCCCTTTGAACTAAAACTGATGTGGTAGTTTTTTAACTTACAGGTGGGCTCGTCGACTGAGGGAATCTTTTCATAGTGTTTCCACTCTTATTTGTCAAAAAAACTGTCAAAGAAGACTTGTATTATTGACCTGAATAGAAATAACAAATATTTGAAACCATTGTCCTTATTTAAATAGTTCACAAAAATGAATTTTGCCAAATCTTAAAACAATTGTCACCACATGGCTTGTGCATGGTACGAATAGATAACCTATATTTTCTTAAAAATTGCATCCGCCTTAGATTTTTCTTCAGAAAACTTTTATTATGATTAACCTTGATATCGTTTTGATTGAAAACTAATTTATCAAGTGGCGAAGGGATATATAGAAAAGTGTTCTCAATATATAAACTCGGATATGAAAAATACAGTGTTTTTAATATGCTTGGCAGGTATATACAAATTTGAGAGTCTCCAGGCTATGGAAATATCTAATGCTATCATGATCATGAAATAAAACTGTGTATTTTGATAACCCTAAAGCGTCAATGAAGGTATTTCACGATCAAGCAGTAGGCATAATACAATTTCTTATTTTTTGGGCTTTTAACAATCAAATTGCTTTCAAGTCGAACAACGTATTTCCACTTGAAAATTTATGGTAATCTCTCATTTCTATCAAAACTAATGAAAATGATCTATTCATTCATTTAGCTCGGTAGAAAAGTTTGATAAATTGAATTTGCATTTGCCAGTCTTGAAGTTTACGTAGATTGTTAACGTTCCAAATGGGGAAAAAGAACAGAGGCTTTTTACATGTACACATTCGAAAAGTTGACTGTTCATTAAAAGTTCTTGAAAACTTGCATAAATGGCGAACAAGTTGTAACTAGAGATAAAATATGGCATGCTAGCAGATTCATTAACTTTTACAAATGATAGCTTGGATAAAAATTAAACCTCTAGATTCAATACTAAAAATATGTAACTTGTCATTTTTGTCTTTTCCTCCAGAGATCCAAGCGAAAGATGAAATAATCAATAGCTTCAAAAAAAAAAAGAAAAAATACTGATGTTTCCTACGCTTTTTAAATAACAAAAAGGTGTACGTTCTGAAGTCAAAGTTGCCGACGTCACCAATTGTCAATAATTTGCCATTGAGCCATTCTCTGTTTTAAACAATAACATGTGGCCTAGCGATAACCAGCCACTCGGCAATTCTCAATGTTACTGCATCCATGAAAAAACCCAGTGATTCCAAAGCAATTCTATCCCTGTATGGCCCTATAGATATAAATTGCTACCTTACTGTACCCTGCAATATCTTTCAACGAAAAGAATCCATGATTAAATATTGTGGTTAACTTGAAATTTGAGCGACCAGTTTCTTGGATTCATCCCATCTTGATTTTCCTCGAATCGGAGCCTTTTTACTTTCGTAAATGCCGTGAGGTAACTTTTGTCAGAATCAAATTTTTGACTTTATGGAAGTATTCCCGATGTACGAAACAGTGACATATTAACAGTTTTTTTAGTATAAATAGCTATAAAATTCAGATTCACACTCAGTAGTTTAACCCTCCCCGTACGTTAAGTCAGCTGAAAATTAATGGAAGTGCTAATTGCGATACGAAAATATTTTGATCAACGGTGTGTTAAATAAAAACTTGACTGTTTAAGCAGTGTAAGAAACAAAGCACATGTAAGCAGCATAAGATGACTTTGCTTTACCAAAAAAAAACAGTGGCGTACTGAACTAAACCTTCAAAAACAACAGTCAAGATTATCCTACCCTCACCTGTCAAGCTGAAACGGTGTGTGAATGAATTTTCTAGAGCTGTAAACTTTATATTACTTGCCGAATATGCCATTGTAATAAAAGCAAGTTATTTATGGACTCTTCAAGCCAAAAGGATTATGAATTATTACTAGTTTTAATTACTTTAACGGAACAATAGATCTTGGCCGCTTCCGCGTGGCAATGCCATTCAGTCAAAGCTGAATGTTTGATAACAAAACCCGCTGGCGGTTTAATTTGGAAAAGCAAACAGAGAATAAAAACGTTACTGAAATCTTTACAAATCAAAAGCAACTTGTTTCCTTTGTTTCCTTTCAGTTGTGCTGAATGTTTCGAGTTAGAATTCCACTTGTCATGAGCCAGAAGTGAATTAATTTAATTTCGAAGTCATTGCAATAAACGTACATTTTAATTTTTGTACTGTTATGCTTTTACTTTCAGTATAGTTTTGGAACGATTTTTGTTCTGACATGAATATACAATTGATAACCAATCATCCAAAGCTCAAAACTGTCTTGATCTTAAACTGGTAAAAGATTCATTGTTCGATTATCGGTGGATTAATACTGCGAAATTCTAACCTTTCTGATAAATATCGAAGAGGTGCTGATAAGAAATTTTATTTATTGCGATTTTAATTCGGTAAGCCGAACCTATTTCCTTGTTGCAAGAGCCGAAAAGGACACGAAAACGAGAAATTGACTGATATACTATTTGAACACTGAGCTTAGTCCGTAATTCTATATGTCGACTTCTGATGATGTTGATCTTGATAAGATATATTCCGTAGAATTTATTTTGTAGTGCTACACATAACTGTTCCCTGCTTGATCAAACTACAAAGTCTCCCAGTGATTTTTATTTATTCCATTTAATTACAGTAATGAGATTTTTCTAGTAAATCTAGGAAATATAATGTAATGTATATATTTTTTATTCGTTTATTAAAAGTTATCTTGTTTGTTGCGCTCCTTTTCCGCAGAAAACTGCAATTACATGCCCTCTCGCGTCTCAATGACTGAGATATTGATAAAAAAACGTTTAATGTCTCTTTTTTTGTTTGCTTCTTCTATTTTGTATGCCATAGAAATGACAGCTACACGTACAATTCATAACTTTATTGAAGACTGTATACGCAAATGGTTTAACATTTCAGATTATGACTCAAAACACTTAATCTTCCTGTTGAAATCAACCTGTAACTCTGACGATCCCTTCGAAAGCCGTCTCCAGATAGCGACGTTTCAAATTTAAATGCACTTGCAGATGATTTTCAAAACTGTAATAAACAGCGCACTGCATTTGAAAATTTGAAAAAAGATGCAACAACACCGAAAATATGTTTAACAGAGAACTGAAGAAAATGAAGTCACAACCCAGAAAACAAGAAATACACTTTCAAAAGAAACACGTCACTATGTCGGAAACCATAAAAAATGATCAGATTCCATCTGAGCGTGCTAGCAAGCAAATTTCCTGAACTGTGATAGACCCTTTTAGCTTGGGCGGTTTGTTTTGCCATTTCGAACCAAGTGATATTCTCTTGAGAAATGTTCGTTTCTCTAACTCAAAATTATTCCTTCATATACACACGATAACTTGAAAATTTGAAAGCAAAAATTCTCCAGAAAATTTCACACGGTCTGGAAAGGGACAAACACCCAAGGTAACTGAAAAGATCTATTCCTCAAAATGGAGCCAAATTAAAACGATCGATTTGGTATTTTAACAACTTAGCCTATACGGTGTTACTGTGTTAACTATTTCAGATTAAAACTGTTAAGCGGGCGTTCAGTTTAGCAATGCAGTTATTTAGAGAGTACTGGGAATGGGAACGTCTCAAAAAAGCAGGTTTGATCAGTTTACTAAATTACTAAGTACTTTGTACTAATTTTTTGTGTCATGAACAAACAACACGGATTTTTCTTAAAAGTGTCGTTCATGCCTATATGTAAATGACGTAACGTATATGTAAATGACCAAGCTTGCTTGGTCCCTGTTGGAGAAATATTGGCCTCGTTCTTATTTTGTTAGTGGGAGGCGCGGTGGCCTCAAGGTTAGAGCGCTCGACTTCGGGGCGAGAGGTCCGTTGTGTTGTGTTCTTGGGCAAGACACTTTTATACTCTCACATTGCCTCTCTCCACCCAGGTGTATAAATGGGTACCGGCTATTTGTTGGGGAAACCTAACAAAATTGCTGGGGAGTGACCTGCGATGGAGCAGCATTCCGTCCAGGGGAGGTAGAAATAGCCGCTTCATGCTACAGAAACCGGGATAAGCTCCGGCAGCTATGAGCCAGCCTTGGCTCCAAGGCTTCACTTTCCTTATTTTGTTGCATTCGGAACCAGTCAGTATCCTGCTTTTCGACAGAAATAGCGGACCAGTTCAGACGTCTATTAAATTAATGTTCGTCATTTACAACTTGAAATATCTCTTGAAATGGTTTTATTAATCAACCCTTTGCTCCTGGCAAGTCTTCTTTAAACACAGTCTAAACCGGATCAAGCTTTGCAGAGGGACAATAAACTCTTCAAACTGACGTGTTCTTTATTAAAAATCACTGATCATATTACAGATTGAAAGATCAGAACACACACTATTGTGTCATTATCTGACACTCCAAAGACAATATTTAATTTAAGGGTCCATTAACCGATTCATGGGAGTGGGCGTTGCTAAGGAGGCGAAATTTCGCTTGCGTCAGCCTCAGCGAGGAAAATTCAAACAATTCAACAAATTGCAGATTCGGCTCCGTTTTAGAAGTTTTCCTTGGTGTTTCGAAAAATTCAAAGTAAAAAAATGTACAAGCAAAAACAATCCAAGAGAAAAATAGAAAAACAAACGCAAGAGAATGAAAAACCATCTCTGTGTGCCTCTCTTGTGCTTCGTTTGATCTTATCGAGGGGATTACTTGGTGTAGGCACTACTTACCATACTTGGTAACGACGCGTGAGTAAATAAACAGTAAAAGCAAGTGATACACTCAAGGCCAAAACAGCTGTCCATGGCTACCACTGCCTGGTTACTATGACTGTGCGCATGCGTAAGGTACTTGCCCGGCCAAGGGTTGGTGTTCGAGTGTGTCACTTGTTTTTATTGTTTTGTTACGTAAGTGCCTATTTTGCTTCCGGTTAGTTTAACTGCAGTTTGCTTGCGGTTAGCTTTCATTTTTGTGTTAGGGTAACTCTTTATAAATTTATAGTTCTGTACTGTAGTTTAGATTTAAGTATAACTACCCGGACCATTACGTAAGTGCCAATTTTACTTCCGGTTAGTTTGCTTGCGGTTAGCTTTCATTTTTATGTTAGGGTAACTCTATATAAATTTATAGTACAGGGCCGGGTTGTTCGAAAGCCGGTTAACGTTAACCCAGGATTAAACGTTAACTGCAGCATTATTTTTTTTTTTGCTTAAAAATGTTTTTCACCTCTAACGTTTGGTGTAGTTTGAGATTACTACAGCTGAAAACTGCAGGGCAAACAATATAAACAGAACACTTCACCGAAAAGTTACAAAACTGAAATCAAAATTCTAGCTGACCCTGGGTTAGCTTAATCAGGCTTTGAACAACCCGGCCCTGTACTGTAGTTTAGATTTAAGTGTAACTATCCGGACCATTACGTGAGTGCCTACACCATGTAGTCCCCTTATTGAGCCGCTGGTAGTGTAAACTGCGCACGCGCCGATAGAGTAACTTGCGATAGATATCGTCGGCACGTCCGGTTTCTTCAAATGCTAAAGGAAATACGTTCTCTCATCAAATCCAGCTTTTTAAAGTAAAGCCAATGTTGGAAACATAACTACGCGTTTCTTTTGTAAAATCATCCTTTTTACAGAAAATTACGAATTTTTCAATATTTGGAAATTCTCTCGAATATGACCTTTGAGAAATGAAACAAAATCTATGCATAGCGTATAGTAAAGTTTAATTTCAAATTAAAATATTAAATAAAGGGAAAAATTCCAATAAACTTAGCTTTTACATTTTTTCAGAATAAGTCACATAACCATGAGCATGGTTGATGACGTCATCACTAGTGTTAAGGATCATGAAAAAGTTAAAAGGCATGAAATAACTCTGAAATAACCAGAAATGACAAGGTTATATGCAAATAAATTCTCCCAAGCAACAGCTTGAAAAGATCAGTTAATGGGCCCTTAACAGAAATTTTGCAACCGGCTATCCCTGAAAACTGTCTAAACATGTCTCACAAACTCGAAAACGTTGTTCTTTTTCTTCAAGTTATTATAAGCACAGCTATTTTTTTACAGTTCAAGCACAGTTTACTCCTTGTTAAGGATAACACCGAGCTCAGAAGATCAAAGCATGATATATATGTTTGAGTTGATCTCAATAAAATTCTTATTTTAACTATATGTGGCTCATTTTCTTCGATCGGGTAATTGACTTTTTTCAATAATTATTATTTTCGTCGAAAGTTATTAAACTTATTATAAAAAATGATAGGAATTGAAAAATAAGTAACAAACTCGAAGGTGACAAAACACGTATCGTGGAAATCAAAATTTATATTTTAACTTTTGTGGCTGAGCTCAAAAATTAACTACAACATATACATTTAGTTACAAATTGGAATATATGACACTCAATTTTGGTACTTTCGATACTCGGATTAAAGTTGAGGTTCCTTAACCCAATGTTTCTCAATATCTTTTCGTGTTTGCTACAATAGAATAGCGTTACCGAATGTATAGAGAAAAAGAGCAAGATCTACACTATAGTTCCTTTAAAAAGTCGAAGATCCTTTACATACATTTTACAGCATGTATGTTATGCAAGATCTTTGTATAAATTTGTTTTTGAAGAGGGTAACTGACATTTATGACCCAGTAAGTTTTTTTGTTATCCTATTTAGCCTGTAGCCCTATAAATCGGCAAAACTGTCAAACTTTGTTATTTTTTACCGAATTTAGTGTTTTCTGTTGAAAGGGATATCGCGATTTTTCAACCATGATGTCACTTCAGCTTTGCCTGGTAAGCTGAGGAAAAGGGTGTTCTGAAATAAGACAAGAAAAAAATGTAAGTTTCGTTTCATTGAAATTATGTTTCTCTTTAAGATTTTGATATAATTTTCTAGTATAATTCATAAGTGAAAATGATTTAGTAGATAAATAAAAGCAGTCATTTTAAAAACACAGGACGTTTTTAGCGGTTCTTGCAAAAAAGGTTCCCTTCGTATTTAACAGTTAAATGTACCACTTTTGTATTCCCGGTATAGGACTGGAACTAGCGTGCAACGGAGGCTGATTCAGGGAGTCCTTTCAAATAGCGATGTTTCTCGTTACGTCACCTATTGTCATTAATGTGCCAACCAGAGGTTTATTGGCTGTTGAAACAATGCATGCTATTGTTCAGTGGCTGACAAATTTGAATATGGAAAGAAATGTTTGTAAACAAGAAACATCGCCATACAAATCACATTAATCTCTTTTTAATGATATTCCTCCACATGAGCCTCCATTGCAAGCTAGTTTCAGTCCAATACCGAGAACACGAATATGGCCTATTATCAGATCTACAGGCTTCCAGTTATCATGGAAATGGTTATTACCTCAAGAGAAGACATGTACTCATGCAGTTGGAAGTTCTAATGTTAAGGTCTCCTCTTCAAGGAGCAGCGTCCGTCAGAGAACTCAATATCATCCACGGCGATATCTCCTCTGTATGAGCGGCCAACTGAACCCACAATTGCGATCTAGGAGCAAAAAATATTGCGGCATTATAGGACTGCAAGATTGTGAGATAAAATAATTATAATAAACTAGCTAGTTCTCTAACCTCTAACCTTCATACCGCAAAGTTCCGAAAGCAACGACAATCGTTACATTCAGAATTAGCAGCCTTTGGTGTTGCTTGCTTCTTTGTTTGGGGGGGGGGGGGGGGGGGGAGATGAAAGGGATTTTCACTTTTGGGGAGTAAAAACAGATCGAATTACCTGGAAGTTGGTGCCCCTACTTTCGCTCATGCAGGGTAAGGTTTTATTTAAAGCTATTTTCATATAATAATAATAATAATAATAATAATAATAATCAAGACATATATACAAGCTAGCTTTTATGACTGAGCTAATTTGAAATGCACTTCAACAACAACAAAAACTTTATTTGTAGTTATTCAGCTAGAGATTAAATGGACAAAAAAATTAAAAAGAAAAGAGTATGAAGCAAACATCTTACCCAGTGAACTGTTCCTCGACCCACGGATCGGACCACTGCAAGTTCAACTTCAGCTAGCAGCCATTTGTCGGCACTTTTCTCAGATCTTTCCCACTCTCTGTGTAGTTCCTTCTTAAAGTCCTTTCGCGTTGGTATACGGTCATCTTGTTCCTCCTTCACAATCCGCATAACTGTCAATGATCCAGGATTACCGAACATGTGATACCAGAACCGCATACAGAAAGACCGGCCCTCAAGTTTGACACGAAGCATGGCTTCATGTCCCTGAGAACGTGGACTGGAACTTTCAATGTAAATGTATTTGCCTTCTTTCGAACGCCTTCGAGGAGCTGCAACGAAGGGAAGAGTGACGTGGTATTCCTGATAATATAACATCAGTTCAGAAAAATTATACATACGTATCAATAATTACCTTTTGAGAGTGTGTGATCGAAAGATGGCCCAGTTCCCGACGATGGTGTTCTTCCTGAATAAATTGTCCAATCAAAATCGTCATCCTGAACATCAAGCCATTTGCATTTTCCTGCATCGCCTTCAGCTTTTCTTTCAAAATCGCAGTTTCCTTAATAAACACAGAAAAATGAAAAAGATGAATATTAACCACACTATCTGAGAAAGAGGTTGTTTACTCTCCTACACCTCATACCCCCTATAAGAGGCCGCTCTGGGAATCTTGGTAGTATGCAATATCCCGAGGTATTCGTGCGCATGACGAATACGCCTACCATGATTCCCAAGTTACATTGGGGTAATGGCCCATTGTTACACTCATTTGAATACTCGATGCTCTGAAGTATGTTTGCACGCAGGCAATGTCGCCAGTTCTTTACGTAAATGCCGGGTTTTGTCTACCTTATTTACGAACCAACCCACACTTAGAAAGCTACCTATGATTCGTTTGTCTGCGGTCGCTTTGCTTTATCGTGGTCATAAGGGAGTACAACAACAAGCTAAGCTTAACCGGAGAACGTCTTGGAGACAACGGAAATGCTGAGAAATTTACCGCAGAACACATGTCTTGATTGAATCAAACTATTCGGGCTTTTTAACCAGGATCTTTCAACAGAGAAAAGCTGGCCATAGCCGCTATAAATAGCATACTCACCTTCCTTGGGATTCCTTCCCACGTCCCCCTGTTTGTTTCCCAAATTTTTGCATTCCTCAGCATCACTAACGCTAATTTCATCAAGGCCAATGTCACCAAGATACGAGTTGCCCCGGACACCTAGAAATGATACCTTTTACAGGCGAAATGAAAAGAAAGTACACTAGTCAAGTTAAGTCGATACAGTAGGCAGGTTACAAAATGTTGCATGGTAGAACGTCGTTTTATTCCGGTACCCAAAATTAGATCCCGGAGATATATAACAATATTGCGGCATTATAGACTCAGGTATAATAATGAAAGGGTTAAACCAGGTCTTCTCGACTTTGGGTTTGTAAATTCTCATTTGAAGACATGTTTTACTTTCATGATATATTATTGCTTTTTTTAGAGGGGTGGGGGGAGGGTGGTTAAAAAAAAGCATAATAACTCAGGGTTTCAATTTTTGTGTCAAAATATTGCGATCTTTTACGCTACGTTCTGTGCCATTGGACCTTCTTGGTTCTAACAAATCCCGCTACGCTCCTAACTTACTGTGTAGTGATCTCCGTAGAACGCCTGAGAACCAAAGTGCCAGTAATCCTCTTGATCTCCAGTTTTTGACCAAACAATCTTTGTTGAGTTGTCTTTAAGGTCGTGCTGCTCCAACCGCAGTTCGTTGATGTCCTTGCCGTACATGTGATAGTGAAAATGTAAACAAATTGGAGAGTAAAACTCTTGACTCTCTAAGCGGATCTTTTGTCCATTAAGCAGGTCCGAGGCTTCCATGTAGAGGTAGTACCCTGTGGGAAGAAAAGAGGTTACATATTTAGTCACTTACTCCGTTTTCACAAACACAAGAAAAGCAATAAGCGAGTTTTGAAGGAAAACAAATGGTCGACGTCTTCTAAATCTTTCTTATTTAAAACGAATTGTTTGGGTCATCTGGGAAGATAAATTATACTTTAGTTATGCACCTATACCAGGGGAAATTTAATTTAACAAGAATTTTAATAAAGTTTATGACGGAAGCTTCGAACGTCCAGGCACCTTATAACTCAAAGGGAATAATTTTGTCTACAAAATAGTCTACAAAAAGTTTACAAAAAGATATTATGAAAGTCGAGTCAAGTAGGTGGAAATCTCATCAAAATCACAGGAGTCACTGTAACAGATACTCTATTGCATGACAATAGGTATTGAATACAGACCTCCCCTCTCTCTCTCTCTCAAAAAAAGTATGGCATTTTATACGTAAGAAGTAACTTCCTACCATTTCCGTCGCTGTCGTAATGAGGTCCAGTTTCATAAGATGGCGTGTCACCTCGATGAAGCCGCCATTCACCATCGTCGTCCAAAGCATTTGGCCAGCCACACAAATTGTTATTGAATGTACATGTACCTGAGAGCAAAACAGTAACTTACGATATTATGACAAAGCAAGCACTTTCACTGTGGCTGCACAGATTTAAATTTTGGAAATGTTAGTTGAAAAAATGTAAAGGAGTGGAGAAGAAGGTTTGTCAGTTAATTTGTGTCCTGTTTATCGGCACCAGTGTTTGCTAGAATGGTCCCTTTCTCTTGCCATATAAGCATACGGGTGAAAATAGATAAATACTATGGGATCATGTCAGCTCCAGTTTGGTATGAACTGCATGGGTATGGTAAACAATTTCCCTAATCTGATTGAATAAGAATAATTTCTTACTGTATGGCGGTGCCACAGCTATCAAGGCGGTAGTCGGAACTGGTGGTGTCGGAATTGTTCCAGCAGCGATATCTCCAATGGGCTTTATAGGACACAGTCCAGGAGTAAAGCGGAGCTCGTCGATCGCAATGTCACCGCGCCATCCAGCGACAGTCGCCTCGATTTCAACCTGTACGAATATGAAATGATTTCCCAGTTGCCCTGTTCTCATCAACCAAAAACGAACGTATGTAAACAGACAATTATTTAAGCGGGTAATTTACCTCGTATTGGGACATACTGCAGTCAAAATCAACCTGGCCTTGAAGCCACCTGTTTCCATGGTTGCCTATTTCTTTCCACACAAGAAATCCTCGTCTGTATATTGACAAGGAAGCAATGTCCTCCCCATTCATGTGGTACTTAAATCGCATGCACTGTTGTCCAGTCAATATATCGCTGACCAGCACGGCTTTATCCCCCGATGTCTGAGGTTCAGATGATTCGATATACGCATATTTTCCTGTGAATTCGGAGAATAGTCCATTGAACGAAAAGGATGAAGAAAGAGATATCTTATATAATTTTTAGTCAGAAGATATTCTTCTGACTTAAAGCTCATCATTTCATCAGTCGATCAATTAATTGATCAATCAATTAGTCAATCAAGCAACCAAGCAAGCAAGCAATCATACTCTGAAAGCCATTTATTCATCAGGCATCTTAAACTATCCTGCTTTGAAAAACTTCAGAGGAATTACTCTGCACTTATGTGTTCTTTACATTATTAGCTTATTTTGCTTCCTCAAAACAGAAAAATTATATTTCTGTTTGGAACGAAGACCGGCCTTATGGTTAAGCCCAGCTCTTCATAATCCTGGCCTCATCATTCAAGAAAATTGAAGTTAAAACTCGAGATTTAAATTACTTGATTTTAAGGGACTGAAGTTTCAAAATGGATTATGAGTTCTCGTGCTGAACTTTGGTTTTGAACCCTGAAATGACTTGGTCGGTATTGCTATTCCCACGGATACATCTGTCTCTACTGAGTTACCATTCCGATTTTTCTCAATGTTTTCCCACGGGAAATAGAATATGTACCCGGGTAAAGACAGGCTGGCACTGTGGGAGTTCGGGGACAAACACAAACCTTAACTAGTGCTGGGCTCGAGCCTGTACCTCCTGACCCACAATTTAATTTGAGGAATAATTGGCATTACTGGTAGTACGAATCTACCCGTCTATCTCATTGCTTACCACTGCCAGAAAAATCTGCTGTAGGTCCAGTCATGCCACCGCTTGCTTGTCCACTGCTAGTTTGGCCACTTCCAATACTCCAGAGGAAAGTTGATTTCGTAGAGGGTCTCCAGTTACAAAATGTTCCTTTCTCAAAATCGCAGTTTGCTACAGTAGAAGGACAAACGGTCATTCGGAACTTCTGGAATAGCAGCAAGAACTGACTTTTCAATACAATATAATGAACATTTTGGAATTTCGTATAAGTGGGAGATGAATGTTACTGAAAACAGAGTCAGCAACATCCATAGGCACGATGCCAGCTAGCAGTTTCCAGATGAAAAACAGGTAGCAAATATAATGTTTCCTGCCACTGAAATATACAGCCTAAAAATCTTAAAGAATAATACCTTCCTGCACTGGCGTTCACACAGCCACTTGCAAAAGACGAAAGCGAAATGAAGTTATTTAACAAACATATTATTCTGAGCATTATTCGTTGGCGATGAGTTCCCTTGTTTGCGAGTATCAGACGCTGGTACAGTTTTTCTTCATCTTATATGTTTTGAGTACAGGAATTTAGGAAATCCGTGTACATGAAAAAAAAAGATTACTGGTTTCGACGTCGAAGAACAATAAACAAAACAAAACAACACATCAATGGAGATAAAGACCTTTAGCGGAGTCGTCAGGAGTGTTGATCATTGGGCAGCAACTTCCATTTGCTATAAGGACGTCATCCATTCCAGCTATTGTGCTTCTGAATTCTCCACGAAGGTTAACTTCAAGAACAAGCTGTGAAAACAAGATTCAGATACATGTAGGTGTTTGAAGAGTCGATCACTTGTACGTGGGTTACGAAGCCTACATAACCTTTCTGCTTTTAAAGATTAATATGTCTTTTTTATTATCAAGACGGCGTAACCCTCGAGTGTATACCTAGACCAGGATGTGATTGGGTGGGTAGTTATACACGTGTTACGATCTTATATCGGTTTATTTAGGTTTAGAAAACCCTGCTTCATCATCATCATCATCATCATCACCATCATCATCATCATCATCATCATCATTTTAGTAAAATAATTACAGGTTAACGCACTCAGCGAGAGAATTATCGAGATTTACTTGCACGAGTTCACTCACAATGAACGAGAAATTTCAATACCGCAATGAGTGTGTTAACATTTTTATTATTCAAATTGAACACACTGCAAACAAAAATCGTCAAACTTTGAGGCAGCCGAAGCCATGGTGTAATGACAGTGGTGTATAGAATTTACACTACGGCTATTATACCACGATAATGACGCCAAGGAGGTTGTTTCGTCACAACCCAGTGTCACGTGGTAGAAATTAACCAATCAGAAAATCGGAATTCGTAGAGTGTATGAAAGTTGAATAATAATTTCCATTGAATTGATAAATTCATACAACCCGCATATTGCAAAGCTAATCGGGGCGGGTTGTATGACTTTCAATAAAATATAGCAAAATACATCAATATTAAATAAATAAATAAATAAATAAATAAATAAAAATAATTATACATTTACATGAGAAGAGCAGGAACCTATATTTGACACAGAACATAAGAAAAATTAATAATAACAGCTTCTAGAGTTTCCAGTACACTTTAAAGTTTTTTGACCTGAGCCACACAGAACCCACGTGATTTTACTGAAGATGCATTGTTTTTAACAACGAATATCAACTATTATCATAAGTTTGTTTTAAGAGTTTACCAGGAAATCAGTTAAAGTTCAGGAGGTGACTTTGTTTTATGTTTAAAATTTAAACATTACCTGAAAACAGTTTTCATCTTCAGCGTTTATTTCAACTACTGCCCTTGTCCATTTCCCTAGTTCACTTTCTTCTCCTGATGAAAACCAAATGCGATCTTCTCCACCTTCGTTGCCTTTTCTAGCTAACAGCCTGAATTCACTATTTTTGAATTTTTCCATGAAGTAGTAAAGCTCGACGCACTTTCGACCGCATACCTTGGCGCTCACTAAGCGATGTTTGGAACTTTGTCTTCCCGATCTCATTGCGTATATAAACTTCCCCCCTGCGGGAAAAAACAAAACCAAAGCAAAGGAAGGTACTGTCTTGGATAATACACATATAGTTTAATTAATCATTTTTGCATGTACAGTGATTAATGAGCAAATGTGAAACTATTTTTTTCTTTGAATTTGGTGCTATGGCATTCTCACCCATGGAAGATATCTCATGTTGGTTATATAATAACAATTTGTTTTTTGGAAATTATATGAGTTAAAGACTAGGTTGATAACAAGTATTGCGATTTGTCAGAATACGTTCTGAACAGTTAAATATTTCGAAAGCAAGAAAGAGAGGCAAATAACAGTACTACGAAAAACTTAAAATCAAGATATTCAGCCATTTTGTCATCAGTTTTACGTACTTAAATGTATTTGTTGTTGTTACTGTTGCTGTTCTTGTTGCAACAAAGTTTAGCAGGTATTTTCAGTAGTTTCAGTTGCTTTGGGCACACGCACGATTAATATACAGTTAGCAGTAATTTCAACATGACGCAGCGATTTCCTTAGCCACTGAAAACGACGGAAGAAATATGGTTTCCCTTCCTATTCCTTTGGAGAGGAAAAAGTACTTAAAGATCGATTCGCCATTCCCTGACCGATGGTAAAATGGACATCACCTATCAAAACAACTAAAATGGTAGATCCCGTACATGTAACACTGAAAATGAAAACCAAGAGTCGAAAATATCTCCTTACCAAGTCTTCCACCATGGTCCGGTCTCTTGACGACTGACATCTTACTACTGCTGTAAGAACTTAACCTCCACGGACTTGTGTTATCGCTAACCAGATCATTTGCCCACTCACAAAAGCCCAAGTCGAAGTTACATTTCCCTAAAGAGGTAGAAAATGATATGGTAAACATAAAACGGGAAACATACCAATTTTTCCATAGAAAAATGAGAGAGAAATGTTTCTTTTGTCCAAAAAAAAGAAGAAATTCATGTAGTATTGAATTAGGTGCTTTTGGTGTATCTATATCAAAATCAAGAAATTTTACCATTATAAGCATTGATCAACTCTAACGAATTAGACTTTATAAAGAAAGGTTAACTAAACAGAAATAATATTCAAATTGTGGTTAAAAACACAGTAAAATTAATCAAAGGTTTTTACAACATGAGTTGTTTTGTCATGTTTGTAACCGCAGCTTGTATATTTAATATTTCTGTTTAAGCTGAAATGGCCAAACAATAAGATCTTTTAAAGTTGACTAAACTGTGGGGAAATCTTAAGGTTATCAACGCATAAAACACTACATTAAGAGTCAGATCATGCGTAGAGAAAAACAACACTTGTCCACAAGGAACCAAGCTGTTTTAGAGATTTCTTTAATCATTATTACCCGATAGTGGAGCATTTACTGGCACTTATTCATCAGTTGTAGGAAATATGTAATTTGAAGAAAATCAGACCACTGGTCTTCAAACGTCGTGTTTGAACAACTCGATTTCGATAGCAGAATCGATTCAATATCAATGTATTTGTCGATACATTTCAAGTCATACTCATTTTGTTTGATACCTGAGTTAAAACCATTATTGCCCATCATCGCAGAAGAAGCTAAAATGAAACCTTAATATATTGTCCAATACTTGCCTCCAGTGTTGTCTGACACCTCAAATTTAACAGACTCCCCGTCGCAAGACCCCTTCGTGAAATAAATGTCGTCGATGGCGATGTCACCGGTGTAGCCTGATCCTGTTATGCCTTCAAATATAATCTGAAAACCAGTACAGACACATGGGGATGTTAGTGACAGCTTCGGGTGTCAGTTGTTCTCTTAAATAGAGCAGTTTTCAGATTAGGATCAGGCCGTGAATAACAAAACCGAAGGAATTACTTTAGGTAGTCATAAAGGACACCGGTAATCCAGTGAATTCATGCACCTGACGGGAAGCGAGGGAGGTCGGGAAAGTCTTTGGGTTAGTTTGGGTTTACCTCTGATTGCATGCATTAAAAGTGGTGCCAGCTTGTAAGGTCATCGAGTAGCGTAGAAATGCAGAACCAGTTACTTTACGACACTAAAATGGAAACCGCCCTATACACTCTAAACGCCGTCCATTGATTTAATTTCAAAAAGAGTTCAAACCATTTACTATATTATCATTTATATTAGCTTGGGCTGGATCGGACATACCGGGTATAGTTTGCTACAAACCGTGTTGTTGTTTTGAAGTATACTTGTCACATGAGGGATGTGCTGCAAAATTGGCCTAAAATTGGTAAATGAACTTGAACGACCCTTTTATGATTTAAGACGCTGGCATTTCGAACCCGAACCCTTCGCCAAAGCAAAGACTCAGTAAGTGAGCAGACTTTTAGATTCCAAAGACTGAACTTACATAGTAGTTATTTCCATAAACAGTAACGTTATCGGAATGCCATTCTGAGCCCAACTGTCTTCCACTTTTTGACCAGACATCCAGGTCTTGGCCATGAATATGTTGATGAATGATCAGACTACCAATCGTGTTGCCAATCATGCTGTAGTAGAAGTGCAGACATTTTACACCACTGTAGGGGCCATTGCGGATCTTGGCATTGTCATTTCTTCGTCGAGGAGACGACGTTTCGATGTACGCGTAATAACCTACATGTAACAGGAATAAAGCGACGTGTTAGAACAACCACTGTGAAAAAGTTTTTTCCTCATGCTTTTAGTATGCTAAAACAATTTAATCATAACTGGGAAGCGTTTTTTAAAGCCTGAAAGTAATGCAAGAGTATTAGGACCAGCACATATCTCAAGAGCATATTAAAATTTGAAGATTTCATGTCCCCTCAATTGTGGAAACGCTTTATAAAACCCAGTATCTATGCAATAACTATTTGAAACGACAAAACCGACAAAATTGACGAAGTTCAGCAATTCTCCTTACATCCAGCTCATCTCCGATTTTTCCTTGATCTATGACTTCGCTACTTTAAAATCTAGAAGAAATCTGGGGCAAGTCTCATCTCCCAGTTTCTTCAGTTGGGACCGTTATTGGGGACAATATAGCTTCGATTCCCGTTTTCTGTTTTGTGGTTTTGTTCCTAGCAACGGTACCAAAAGCAACTGGGAGATGAGACTTGGCCCAGATTTTGTGCTTTTCTAAAATAGATAGTTTGTTATTATCGTGTCACCCACCCATTCTTACCTTTCCCGGAATGGTCTTTGCTGGGTCCAGTTGATCCGCTTGGTGTAGAACCTTGCTGTAACGTCCAGTCAAATTTGTCATCATATTTTTCTTGCCGCCAGCTGCAGAATGTTCCCTTGGTGGAATCAAAGTTGCAGCTTCCTAAAACAAAGCAAACAAAAACAAATGTGGATAAACAGTCATAACTTTGTAGGACCTATAGAAAGGGACGATGCTTTAACTGTCAAAAGCTTACACACAACATTTTGGCCGACTGCTCCTAGAATAGAAGCTGCCTCGGCCGTCTATCAGCTTGAATCGACTAAGGAATTGCATGTACAAAGCGTCTTACTAAAGAGGACACAGGGACCAAGACAAATTCCTTGGACTTAAATATGCATTGGCGTTTGAAGGATTAAGATCTTTTCATGATATTAAACATTCATTTATATAGGGCATGCTTTGTTGCGATACAAAGCCAGCTGTAAATATACTAAAGCACATAAAATGAAGCGGTAAAATGGGGACGGTAAAAAAGGATACATTAAGTTTGGGATGGCCTTCTCGGCAAGATACACCCTCTCTTTTGTTGATAAACGTCGAACGTGGATTAACATTGTATGGGCTATCCGTTCCCCCGTCCTCCTCTCCCACTATTTTCTCTCCATAAATGTTTTTACTTGTTCGCCAAGCACACCTGGCCCATAACGGGATTGTGTGTATAAAATAATAGTCGGCCCCATACCGCGCATTTTGGAGATCGAGCTTCCCAGGAAACAAGAAAAAAATACTGTCGCCCTCTCAATTACTTATACCGCGGAGTAAATTCAAATTGTAGACATAAGTGAACTATATATATTATGTAAGTAACTTGGGAAACTCTTTTCAGCCAGTAACAATCAAAGGTTTATGACAACATTTTCTGTCAAAAAGTGTTCCCGCCCTAATTACAAAGCACTATTGCTGATGCACGGGAAGATATGAACTCAATAAACTAACCTCGCTCCCACTGTGTGGCTTCATAGCTCAGTTGGTAGAGCATCGCTCCGGTATCGCGGAGGTCACGAGTTTGAATCCCGTTGAAGCCCTGATTTTTGTTCAGGCTTCTTCTTTCCAACACGAAAGCTTATGCTACTTTGGTCACTGAGCACAATTTTTCTGGATATGTATTGTTTAATTTCTTTATTTTGTATTTCTTGTAATTTCTGTAAATGTTGATAATGTTATATTTTGTAAATAGTGCATAATAATAAAAAATCTGAAATCTGAATCTTTCCAATTGCTTAAATTGGAAATTTACTGCGATGATCACTCTATCGTTTGAAGTCGGATCTTTATAAGTGTAATGAATAAGAATTTGATATCAGCACTGTTGGAAATGGATAAAGTTTCTGCGCAATCTGTTTTATAGCTCTCCTTTCATAGTAAAATACTAAATAAAACTGGTTTCACAATTCATCATGATCACTGGATTCGGAAGACAAGGTACGAATCTCAACTCCCTTTGGCTGGTGTTTTTCCTCTTTGTAAAAGTATCAAACGAAGGAAGTTAAAAAAGCTTAAGAAAACATGGAACAATCTTCAAAATCCTGCACAAAAATGTCTGCAAGATGTCTGTAGACATATAAAGATAAGTAAATAATTACATATTTTTTTTGTGGCTCGAAATCAGATTAATGAGCGAAGTTTATCGCTCTGTCTTGCTAAACATGGGTAATTAACTAAGTGCGTAACATTTATGGAAAGTCTGTACACCATATGATTCCCTGGTTGGTCTCATACCAGTGCACTAGTGCCACAGACAACTTTAAGGTAATAGCTTGTTTGGCTGCTTAGGACTGGCTAAAATGCCGAAGCAAAAGTGATAAAAGTGCTCAGTAGAGAAACCCCTCACTACTTTGAACTGGAGGAACAGTTGAAACATTTTGTCAACTTCCATATGCTTTCACAAGAAATTTGCGGGAATGCACGTTTTTACTAGTTTTAAGCTGCAAAAGGGACAAACAATACTGTCAACGTTGGACAATCTTATTTAGCAACCCATAATTTGAAGACAATGAAATGTTTTTCTCAGTCTGAAGCATATTAATATTACTGAATATATAAACTTTCAATGAAGACAAATCCTCAGTAAACATATCAATAAAAGGGGGAAATGAAATATTCTGTTGCTCAAAAACAGCCAAACGTCATCCTGTACATAAATTTCCTTCATTTATTCAGAATTGCCATCACGGTCCTGTTCGGAAACAATGTAGAATGTATCGGGGAAAATAAATTGACACAAAAAACAAAACTACCAACCTTCAACTTCAGTGTTCTTCGAAAGTGGTTTTGGCGCGCAGAAAGCAAATGGAATATACATCACTGAGTAAAGACATACCACCAAACAAATCAAAGTAAGACGCGTCATCATGTTAGGCTGAGAGCAATAGCTCTTTCTCTCTCGTCAAATTACCACCTTGTGGCAGCCTCGCACAGCTATGAATGAAGCAGCTCATGGTACAGAAAGTGTCTTATATCCAGAGGGAGGTATTCAAAACACGTGGGACAGTTTGAAAGTATAACATTGCCCCGAAGTTGATAAAAACTGTTGAAAGGGCATGATCGACCTATCAGTGGGATTCTTTTATAGCAGAAAAGGAAGAGATTTTTCCATTTGCAATAAAAAGATGTCCTCATAAGGCTGATTTCACAAATCTGGCAAAAGTATGCTAAAAAGGTTTTTTTTTTATTTGTGTTTCCAACACAATCCTACCACAATTGCAACTTGAATGGAAGATAATGGGATGTCTGTCTTAGAAAACACATGGGAAACGTTATTGTTTTTCTAGGCCTTGACCCTTGGATTCTCTGAAACTTCCAGAGAAACTATATACCGCATTGCTTTTTAATTGCCTTTTCTTAATCCAATTTCACGCTTATCGTGGAATTTGAAAAAAAAAAGAAGAAATCCAACCGAACCCTGCTGAAAGGCTGCCGAGTAGCGACATGGCAGAAATGTGAAAAGTGTTCCTTATACGCGTTATACTCGCACGCGAATAAATTTAGTTACTCCTGCTGTGGTACGTACACGTCATGTGGAAATTAGATTTATTAAAGCACACAATACCAGAAAGAGAGCTAGGGAAATACGGCTGTGCAATAACCCACGAATAGCTTAAACACTAAAATAACTTAACACCAAATATGGGGCAAATCCTGAGTTTTGCATTGCGCATTCCTACGTACTGGGCACGATTATTGCATCATCAGCGCGCGCACATGAGCGCGCGCGCGTATAAAACAAAAGAGATTTCCCTCAAACTAAGCTCAATAGCGAGATAAAAGCTCCTTTGCTCTTAAACGAGCACAGTGACCCCCACTTTTTATTTTATGAATTCAATGAGAACAATATCTGCAATAACTGAGAAAAACTTTGGCAGAAATCTATGGCTACTATTTTGGCAAATGAAATAAATGCTACAGATAGAGACATAAAGGGCCCAATAGAGCAAGTCCAAATTATGTTTCCTTTAAAGGACAAAAACATCAATTAGTAATGTAGAGTATTTGAAGCCATTTTTCTGGAACGTAGATGAACAAGCAATCAAAGAAAGTTGAACTCTATGTGATATAACACGTCACATTGAAAAATAATCGAGCTTGTTTGTTGCGCACTGAGATAACCAAAAGTCACTTAAATAACCATATTTGTCAGCATCGTGGCATGAAAACAAGCACGGCGACCCCCTCTTTTTATTACGTTTTTAACATCTCCTTGTACTGTAATGCCACCATACCAAGTTTCATCGGAAATCTATGGCGGGTTCTTTTACTCGGGAATCACCTTAAATTTCTTCTCGCTTATTGCTTTTGCCAAATTATGAAGAATTTGGGAATACGCTAAGTAAACGTAATTGTGAAAAAGAACAGGCTTTTTTTTCATTCGCAAATGCAATATAGACATGACTGAGATTACTGTCTTGTCCTCACAGCGACATAAAAACTGATTTTGTTTTGGCGAGGATTTAAAACATAAAGTTTCAATCAGTATACAAGTGATTCAGTTTTTAAAAGTTGCCACTCAGTCTTGCTTTTTAACTTTAACTAGTTCTGTTTCCATCGAGAGCATATTCGCGCAACGAGTGATTCTTTTTTCACATCGGACTGCATATCCTTTTGTTTGTTACTTCCTGTATTTATACGTACTGTAAAGGGAATTTTAAGATCAACCAGTCGCCTGTACGTACAGAGTACATTATTTCCGTTGTTTGAAACACCATATCATAGATTTCACTAGGGCAAAAGCAGGCCTGCAATTTTTCTGGTGTAAACGACGATGAGTTAAATTAGGTCCATTCTCAGCAATATAAAGCTACGCCAGATTTAATTTATTTCCTGTGTTTTTTTTTTTTGTTGTTGTTGTTGCTTGGAAAAGATCCAATTCTACAGCAAAACAGTAAATTCCGTCATTAGTGGAGCAGAAGAACGATTTGTAAGATAACACTATTTTCAAAAATGCGACTTAACTACTACGAACAGGCTTTATCCATTCAGGAAAAGATTATTATCGATGATTTGAATCGATAATCAATTTCAGTATAAAAAGGCGCTGTTGAATTGAATTTAAAAAGTGATGTTCTTACAAGGCCTTGTTTTCAAAAAGCTGACTTACTACTGTAAATATTTTTGTCTAGGAATCAATTTCCTTTAATTGACAACAAAATATCGTACAGATGTCATGTCGTTCTTTTTCGTTATATTTTGTTTTCTTGCTTTCATCTAAATTATACTTGATGCCAGAATATTACTGGAGAATCCTTACGTTTCTGCTGAACTCTGCTTATAATGCAATTACTTATTTACGTACTCACAATTTGCAGTTATTGGAAAGCAAAAGCTTCTTATTAATTCCAATTGTAAACACGTGCATTCATTAATTTTGTTATTATTTACAGGAAATGTTCCTTCCAGTCTTTTGATAATACTCTAGGCCAAAACAAGCAAATTAAAAATTTGAGCTTTAACGGATGTCTAGGTTATTGTTTACATTGTTTAAATTTGGAGCATATGTTTTTCTGTCGATTGTCAAAGCAATTCATCGCTTGAGGCCAAACCCTAAAAAGTGAGACTAATTAGCACGTATGCGAATAATTGCACTCATGCTGTAATTTAGGGAATTCTATACTTTCTACTGAGTCTGGAAAAAAAAACGTGAACTGTGGAATAAACGCGTGCAAAATTATTCAATTAAATGAGTGCGTTATTCCCTGTGATAAAAAAGGTATCATAGTTATCGTAAATATTATCAACTGTAGCTTAGCCCTGTAATTTAGAGGGATACCATGGGGATGCTGCAAAAGTTAGAACTTCGCATGAAAATAGATGTAGAGGTGAAAGTGAAAACAGAAAGTAGAACTAAATTAGAGTTGGACTTGCAGAGGAAAATGCCTTTGGGCAAGGGTTATAATTTATGTGAGGTAAGGTAATTAAAAAAAAAATAAAATCTATATCAGTGGAAAAAAAGGATGAAATTTATGTTACTGTTTGCTTTAAGTACCTCGAGAATTATCGCTATTTATTTTAACTGTCCGACATTATATAGAATTTCAAGGGTTGAATAATGACCAATTGAATAAGTGCGTGGGGTAGATTTAAATGATATATCCATAATGTAAATAGAACATGTGTTATTTCGATTTCTGTAAGGACTGATTATGGCAAACACGTAAAATGACAAAAGCTTAGGAGCTTTTAGCCTCATTTAACGGGCTTAACTTCAAAATCTTAAAGATTTCTCATAAAACTAAGAAATACTATAGTGACACACTAAACCGGTGGAACTAAGAAAATTGGCTCCAACGAAATAAAACCTCAAAGGCATTTTCCTATCAATCAATGACCTCCAGTGATATTACGTTTGGAATTTTAACTGAATATTTGAGCTCATATTTTTTTTCGTTCTTTCTCTTATTTGTGTATCTTCAAAATATGTAAAGAAGAAATTACTTTGTGAACCAGAAACATTTTTTTACAACGAGCAAAATACATTCAAAACAAGCCACCAAAATATAAAGGTCAGTTCGAGTAGTTGCTTTGTGTCTATTAGTGACCTTACGACGGCGAAGACGACGCCCAGTAAACAAAAACTGTGTTTTGATTTTACTTTGGAATTTTGAATTATTTGGAACTATCCAATGTGTCTGTATTAAACTTGCTCCTGCTGAATATACTACGAATGCGTTCAATCCCAACATTAGCTGATGTGGGTTACTTTCTCCAGACAGCCCAGAATTTGCGGGTCACTTCACGTTGTTGTTTTGCTGAGGACGGCTAAGAAACGCACCAAGAATTATAACGCTCGTGCACAGCTATTGTCCAGCTCATTGAACCTTTTGTTTGGCGACGTTCTCGTTGCCGTTGTCCTCTTGTCATACAACATAAGTTGTAGTTCGGTATTTTTATACACCATCGTCAGACGAAAGCTGCACACACTAGGCAGTGTGCGAATGTTAAATACAAGAGGTAGTAATTTGCAGAGTATAAACGTGAAAGACAAAACCAAAAACGGTACTCAGGAGAAAACACACAATTCCACTCTGACTTTTAAGCCATTCACTGTGGCCTGAAGGGAGTGGGTTACATGCCATTTAGATAGGAAATAGAAAACAAACCTTTTTAACTATGTACCTACCATCTGCTTCCACAAGAGCAGGTACCAGATCGCCATGACTCAGAACAGCAAAAAACGTAGCCACCAAACCCAAGATTACAAGTATAGCGTGCATGACTCCTAACACAACACTCAGCCCGTTGTAAACCTTCAGGAAACGATGACTATGTAAACTTGCTGTCTGATTATATATTGTCATCGGGTACACTTAATATTCAGAGGATCCCATTCGCTATTTGAAGCACGGAAATCGGCATTTGTTTTGAATTGTTAAAGCTCAAACATGTAGTATTTGAGTAGACTTAAGAGGTAATTTAAGGAAAGACCTGAAAGACCCTCGATGGGAAAAGTATCTTAGTCATTTCTCGTCCGCGTTGATGTCTGTACTTTCAGTAAGATAAGACAGATAAGCGGAATGGGGGTGTAACCTATAATAGCTAAGAATATCTCCGACTCTCACAATTGTAATCAAAGGGCCTTGAGAGCCAGCTCATTCTTGTTGTGGACAATTTTCATTGTGCCTGTCATTGCTGGTCATCTGAACCAAAGGGGAAAGAAAAGAATGATTTTGATAATATTGTAATGGGGTACTGCTATTTATTTTATAAATGAGGATTATGATAGTTTGAGTTAACTGTATTGAAGTAACAAACTACAGAGGTGTGTGTGTGTGTGTGTGTGTGTGGGGGGGGGGGGGGGGTGAGGTTAATGGGGCATGCTCTGTGGAAAAAAATTGGAATTTTCAGAAAGTCAGAAATGATTTTTTGGGGAAATGGGGTACCTTACGTCATTATTCATACCGTTATAGTACACTTTATAGTAATTATCCGGAGGTGACTGCCCATTCAGAGCCTATTTTCTGGCCCATATCCAGTGCCTTGAAGGTCAACCTTTGTTTACATGCCCCCCTCCCACCCATTTGCTTTTGACTCTATGATAATGATAGTGATATTCAGAGAATTTGCAACAGTGAATAGTTTATTGTGTCGACCTCAGTGCGTTGGCAAAATACTCTATGTTGACTCATCCCTCTACAATTCGCCAACGACGAATGTCAGTTCGCCAACACGGCTAAACTACAGAATACAGGGCCACTTTTTGCCCTTACACGCATATTAATTATTCCTCGTTCTTTTATCCACTGCCGAACCAAACAAGCCGCTAAATATGTGAACCCAACACTTATTCCTCGTTCTTTCATCCACTACCGAGCCAAACGAAAAATTATGTTCGACGTTGGCTCCCGATTGGAAGTAACTGAGTGGCATAAAAGCGTTGGCGAACTGACATTCGTCGTTGGTGAATCGACTTCATACGTTGGCGAACTGACTTGTTGGCGAAACGACCGGTATTCTCTAAATGACATAAAACATCTTCCACATAAACTTTCCAATGGAAACTACTAGTTTATGTTCGGTGAACAAGAAGTTCTCATTTCCTCGATGCTCCTTTGTTCACTGTGTGATTCACTCAACTCATCCACATGTGTTGTTACTGCCTGTGTGTTGGAGAAGAGCAAGCGAAACTTATTTGCCAAGAAGGACAGCTTTGTCTTGATAAACTTGATATTGATCTCATGTGACTACTAGCGATATCAATCAACGTTCAACGAGAGATTTTTTTGCATTGCAAATATTTTTAAGCAGATTTTAGAGTAATTTGTAAAAGGAGATTGCAAAGCAGTTGATATGAGCGAGCCTTAAGCTGCTTAAGTCTGGATCGAAATTGGTGGAGCTTCTGGAATAAATAAATTATGTATGTAAGTATGTATGTATTTTGGCCGCTTTTATTGATGCGTGTGTTGTAAGTTGAACAGCTCCAAAGGAATAGCAGAATAGTACAGTAATACTTGCCAATACAAAAAAAAGAACAAACAAGCGCCCTTCCAATATGGCTGCCTCGATCTTCGTCATTAATGGCCTGCTTCGTGCTGTTAAGCGTATCAAAAAATCGTTCTGGGTACCCCTGGGTTTGAAGATTTCGGCTTCTTTGTCAATGTTGCACACTTAAGAAGTGCCGAAATTGTGATTTCATGTTATTTTTTTATTTATTAGTCTGTAAAACAGATAAATTCTTGCACATGTGTATTTCAGGTTTATCAAAGTTAGTTTCCATAACGGAGGGTAAGCGGTAAAAATTGTCATTTCCGTCTACGGTCGACAACTTCCGGGACACATTTCGATCCCCATGATACTCATTCATTGCGTCATATGACGCAAAGAATGAGCTAAAAACGCCGTCTTGGGATCGCCCAGAGCTGAAATCAATTTTTCGCTGTTTTCATTGCATACAGAATGAGAAATTTGTGAATTGGATTTCAGATACTTATTGTACCATTCAGTC
>CM042753.1:6188492-6198492 GCA_022496165.2 Catalaphyllia jardinei | reverse complement strand
TGCAACGTTATTTGTGGATGTTGCCGATGATGTCGTAGTCGTTTGGCCAGGTTCGTGCAACAATTTTGCGCCTGGGCGTGCGCACTAGTTCGATTTTCAACTCGCAACATGTCGCAACACGCTGCAACAGGGTGGCCAACATGTTGCGCCCAACAGCGTTGCGATCTGTTTGTTTGCAATTGCTGGGCCAACAGTGTTGGGATATGTTGCGTTGAGATGTTGCTATCGTTTGGCCGGGACTTTTAATTAGCACTACTACTTAATGAGAGTAATAAAATGCTTTTTTTTTCGTTAATTGGAAAAAATGCATTTATTTTTCTTGGACCAATTATCGACCGGGGCAAATACTTAACCCGTGCACGCTTCACAGTCGTGGTGAATTAGTTCTTCTACGGGTTTTAGCCTTCTAAAGTTTCCGTAAAATAACAGCAGCCAAAAGCCATTCGCATGGCTAATTATCGTGTTCTTATTGTCCCATCAAGGCAAAAAAATCTACCTTCAAATTGTTTACATGTGTATGAAATAAAAACGAAATATAACCGTTGAGACTAAAACGAATCACTGTGGATGAGTTTTAATTCATGGGCACTTCTAGAACCTGACCTCACCTATGTCTGAAATCACACCGGTTGGGTGCTGCCGAGACTTATCCCGGCGTATATTCTTCTTTTGTGTTGTCCTTTTCATTCCAACCTTGTCGCAGAAAGGTTAGTTCAAACGTTCGTCAAGAAGAGGCGAAATCATAAGTGAAATCTTAAGTTGACTGAAGCCAAATATTATTTAAAATTAGTAATTGAACTTTTTTGCCTAATTGAGTAAGTGGAGTATGGAGTCTTTGCCCTGGTTGTTCAAGCATTGGATAGCGCTATTCAACAGATAAATCACTATACAGTGGATAAGTACTGGGGAAACTAACTGCACTATCCACTGGTTAGAGATTGATCCATTGGATAGCACTATCTCGCCTTTGAATAACCAAGGCTTGTTCTTTAGTAAAGGGGTTAAGTTTCTAAAGAAACTGTGGTGCTGCGTCGGTGGGAGTATTACAAGATAATTTGGTTTTATCAACTGAGTTGATAATGTGAATTAGCCATCGTAAAGAGATTCAGAAGCTGACGTTTCGAGCGCTAGCCCTTCGTCGGAGCGAATCGAGGAATTGTGGGTTATGTGTGGTTTATATACAGAAATATGAAGCTACGCTATTTGTTGGTGCCTGGCAACGTGAAAAACAGAATAAATTAGTTAAATGAAAAACTTTCGTTGATACCGTGAGGATTAAGAGTGCCGATTTGAAAAATACATTTTTGTTCTAAAGTTTTGCGGCTTTCTGTGCTTCCTTGATGTAGGGAGAGGCCGCAGACTGTCAGATGTTGCGTAGAATGATTCGGCAGATTAAAGTGTCTAGCGACCGGTTTAGATGCGTTTTTGTCGTCTTTCTCTACGTCGCGAAGATGTTCTCGAAATCGGTCGCCTAGTCGTCTACCTGTTTCGCCGATATATAAGTTTTTGCAAAGGGTGCAAGTTATACAGTAGATGACATTGGCTGAGGTACAGGTAAAATGATCAGTGATCTTAATGGATCGCTTGGGTCCCGACAATTTTTCAACGTTGTAAATGAAAGGACATGTTTTGCATCCTGCGCGTGCACATTTAAAAGTACCGGGTTGTTCACTTGTTTGAAAAGCACTTCTAAAAAGTTACCTATGTTTTTGTCGCGTTTGAATGAAATTAATGGCGGTCGAAGTAATTTAAAGTTTTTTAGAATGATGGATTTAACTGCGTGGTTGTCAGAGTGAAATGTGAGAGTGAATGGAATTCTATTGTTATTCTCCTTCTGAGACGTTTGTAGTGCTGACTGCCGATCAATTTGTTGGGCGCGATGATGGCCTGCTTCAACAACAGAGGCAGGATAGCCACGTTTGTCGAAAAACTCACACATTTCTTCTGATTTTAAGGAAAAATCAGAGTCTTCAATACAAAGGCGACGAAGTCTAAGAAATTGAGGATAAGGAATGGAATTCTTGACACGTGATGGATGTGAAGATGAATACAACAAATGACTATGAGAATCTGTGGGTTTGTAATGCACACTGGTGCATAAACCGTTGCCTTCGACAAAAACCTTAATATCCAGAAATGCTAAAGAAGTATCGGAAATTTCCCAGGTATATTTAAGAGCCGGGTGAAACGAATTAACAGCAGTTATAGATTGATTGAGTTCCTCTCTGGTGGAGGAAGTGGCGCCGACACAGTCGTCAATGTAGCGACGGTAGAGGTCAGGTTTGGGGCTGTTGTATTGTATTGAAAAATTGGTGTTCAATGTAGCCTACGAAAAGATTGGCGTAGCTGGGTCCCATTTTGGTACCCATGGCCACACCATTGATTTGTTTGTAATAACTGTCGGCGAATGAAAAACAGTTTAGTGTTAAAACTAGTTCAGGCAAGCGGAGGAGTGTTTCCTTGGTTCCTTAACAGTACGTAAATCAAAAAAATGTTTGAAGGCTAGAAGACCTTCGCCATTAGGGATGACGGTGTAAAGAGATGTAATATCCATAGTGAAAATAAGTTTGTCTTCGCCCAGGAAATTGAAATCGCGAAAAATTCGGAGTGCGAGTTGACTGTCTTTAACATATGACGGTAAAGATCTGACGATAGGTGCCATAATTTTGTCCAAATAGCTAGAAATGAGTTCGGTAGGGCAACTACATGCAGAGACAATAGGTCGGCCTGGGTTGTTAGGTTTGTGAATTTTAGGTAAAAAGTAAATACATAAAGTTCTAGGAGTTGTGATGATGAGATTAGTAGCAGTAGCCCACAATTCTTGTTTGACCATAAGATCATTAATAGTGCTCTTGACAATTTGTTGGTTAGTGGAAGTAAGATCTTTTTCGACTTTAGCATAAAAGGAGGTGTCAGAAAGTTGCCGCAAAGCTTCTTTTTGGTAGAGGTCGGCCCGCCAAACAACTAAAGCGCCGCCTTTGTCGGCCGCTTTCACAATTATGTCTTTGCGCTTACTAAGATTTTAGCGCCGCCCTCTCTTCCGAAGAAAGGTTGGAAAATTTGGTGTTTCGATTGAAATTTAGTTTATTGATCTCATGACGGCATTTATTGATAAAGAAAAATCTAAAGAGGCAAACTGGCCCTCTGGGGGAGTCCACTTCGATTTTCGAGTAGTCTGGAGTGTATCGAAAATATCTTTTTCCGAGGTGTTAGAATCATCCTCTTTATCATGGAAAAAGGCTTTAAGTTGTACGCGGCGAAGAAATTTTTCAACATCTTGCTTAATCGAGAATTCGTCAAGTTTTTTGGATATAGGAACAAAATCCAAGCCCAAGCGATCCATTAAGATCACTGATCATTTTACCTGCACCTCAGCCAATGTCATCTACTGTATAACTTGCACCCTTTGCAAAAAGTTATATGTCGGCGAAACAGGTAGACGACTAGGCGACCGATTTCGAGAATATCTTCGCGACGTAGAGAAAGACAACAAAAACGCATCTAAACCGGTCGCTAGACACTTTAATCTGCCGAATCATTCTACGCAACATATGACAGTCTGCGGCCTCTCCCTACATCAAGGAAGCACAGAAAGCCGCAAAACTCTAGAACAAAAATTTATTTTTCATATCGACACTCTTAATCCTCACGGTATCAACGAACGTTTTTCATTTAACTAATTTATTCTGTTTTTCACGTTGCCAGGCACCAACCAATAGCGTAGCTCCATATTTCTGTATATAAACCACACACAACCCACAAATCCTCTATTCGCTCCGACGAAGGGCTAGCGCTCGAAACGTCAGCTTCTGAATCTCTTTACGATGGCTAATTCACATTTTCAACTCAGTTGAAAAAATCAAATTATCTTGTTCTTTAGTAATTTTTATAGCATTCAGACACCAAACTATACCATTTGGTGGCTGTATGGTACTACTTCCACTAATAAAAATAGTTATCATCATATATTATTTGTAATAGCTGCATAAATATTTAGCAGAAGGCAGAATAATAAATTAGTGAAAAAAAAGAAACTAATGTAAACAAAACAATCATGAATAGATGAGAAAATGTAATTGTAGTATTAACGCAGGTAGGATATTTAATTTTCTTATTTAATTTGTTTTAATTCAATAACATAATGTTTTAATTAGACAGATGAACATAACAGGTATCACGTGACATGGCATAAAATGTTATCACAAACTCCAGAATTAAAAAAAAAATACAGTCTGTATTAATGTTCTTCAAAGAGCTAGTATACAAAACGGAGAAGCTGACCATTCTTCTCAACGGAGAAAATGACCATTCATGATTGTTATACCTTCTACGTCGGTGACAGATATCAGTTGGAATCTTCTGAGCTTCTCATCTCTGCTTCATATTCTTACAAATCTCTTTTTACGTTTTCTCTCAGTTCCGGCGAGGTCAACATAAAACGAGAAAATGATAATCCCGTTTTCCGTTTTGAATATAACAGTTGATTTTCAGAAGTCGTCTTATGAAGAGGATATGCCTTTATCAGCGATTAGACCTTTTTTCAAGTGTTTTATAGACGTCAATACTCCCAAAACCTGCAATTCCACTAACACTCACAAAAAGGCTGTTCAACTCTTAGCCAAAGCAAATATAGGAGTTCCTTCTGATATACATTTACTAGTTAGCTGCATTCTTATAACGTTAAGATGTTGTCATGATTGCCTTTGTTCTGTACAGTGTGTACAGTTGTCGGCAGCTACGTTAAAAATTGTCAATCAATTCATTTTTATTTGCAAATCAATGCCGTGCTGCTTTTTTGTTAATATGTGGAGGACTTTCTTATCTGACTCAGACTCAGAGTTTTTAACTCATGTTTTAAAAAAGAATTTTTTCGCAACTTATCTACAGTTTGACGGTCTTTACCATTTCACTCAGTAAATTTACACAAACAAGATGTTATTGCGTTTCACTTTAGAAGTAGTATAAACTGTAGCAAAAGCTTATACTATGATCAACCCGGGTTAGTAAACTGAGACCTGATTATTGCTAGAAACGACTGTTTGACTATGATAAGCGATAATTTGCAGTTTATATACTGGGCGTGTCTTTAGGATAGTTCCTTAACACACTTCCCACGTCGAAAGTAAACGAAGGACCGTCTTGTGCTCTTTTTTAACAGGGCCTTTATGTTAATAGAGCCATGATCATGTTATTTGTGCGGCGTTCTCTTCTTTGTAAACAGAAAATAGAGCTCTCGTGAAGCTACAAAGTTAGAAGAACAACACCTCTAAAATCATTCTTGTTGACGACAGCGCCCAACTAAAGAGAAGAAATGGAACTGGCTTGCCATGTTCTATTGGGTGTGTTTGCAGCGAGATAAACATAAGTGGAATGCTTTTCTCCAGAAGAAACTCTTTCTGCTTCGAGGCTGACGGTGCTATTTTAGGTTAAGTTAAGTTAAAACAAGTTTATTGTGTATATACTCTTAGTAGCTTTTGTGAGAAGAACTCACCAGCTAGTTTACAGGTATAACCCAGAAGGTTCTGGACCTAGCTTATTAAATTCTCCAGACGGGTCAGTTATGGAACAATCTAGTCTACTCTCTCTGTCTTATTTCAACCGGATCCCTTTAACCTTCGTGACAGCAAATGGTACCGTGAGGCCAGATGCAAGTGCAAACTTAATATAGGAATTAATTGTCTACTCTATCTTGTTATCGATAACAGTCGGGTCTTAATTAGTAATTTGGTATCAACACTGTTGGATATGGATAAGGTTTCTGTGCAATCTGTTTTATAGCTTTATTTTCAAAGTAAAATACCACTGAACACGGGAGACAAGGTACGAATCTCAACTCGCTTTGGATAAGGTTTTACCTCAGTTTAAAAATATTGCGCATATAAGAAAGTCAAGGAATCATGGAACAATCTTCAATCTTGCGCAAAATTACTGCAAGATGTCCGGTCTCTAGAAATCTTAGTCACGAGTGAAGTGTATCGCCCTCTCTTGTTAAACATGAGTAATTAATTAACTAAGTGCGTAACATTTATTTGGCCGTTATGACAGTAGTCTGGGCACCATTTGATTCGATGGTTGGTGTCATAACAGTGCACTAGTGCCACAGACAACTTTAGGTAATAGCTTGTTTGGCTGCTTAGGACTGTATGCACATAGGCTAAAATGTTGAAGCAAACGGAGAAACAGTTGAAACATGTTGGCGACTACCTCACGCTGGGCACTTCACTTTCTAAAGAAGTTTGCGGACATACAAGTTTAACCAATTTTAAGCTGCAAAGTGGACAAACGATATTGTGAACGTTGGACAATCTTATTTAGCAACCCATAATTTAAAAACAGTGAAATGTTGCCAGTTATCAGTCTGAAACATATTACTGAATGTAAATATATCTGCTTTTTTTTCGTATAAAAAGCACTTTTAGGATACGTGAAACAGTTCATTCACTGTTTATCCATTTACTACTGACTGAATATAGGCTTTCACTGAAGACAAATCTTAACATATCAATAAAAGACGAAAATATAAGAATTCTTTGCCGAGAAAAAGGTAAACTCATAAACTTCTTGCATCGATTAATGTAAAAATGTCCGACGCCCTACGATCATAATCACGGTCATGTTCGACTAAAAAAATGCGGCGGAATGTATCGGGGAAAATAAATCAAGACAAAAACACAAAACTACCAACCTTCAACTTCAGCATCCTTCGAGAGTGGTTTTGGGGCGCAGAAAGCAAATGGAATATACATCACTGAGTAAAGACATACCACCAAACAAATCAAAGTAAGACGCGTCATCATGTTAGGCTGAGTGCAATAGCTCTTTCTCTCTCGTCCAATTACCACCTTGTGGCAGCCTCGCACAGCTATGAATGAAGCAGCTCAAGGAACAGAAAGTGTCTTACATCTAGATAGCATGAGAGAAAACAGTTTGAAAGTATAACATTACCTTGTTAGCCCCCCAGGGGGACTTACGTATGAAAGGGATGGAGATGCTCGTCGTCTCGATTAGGGGTGTAAATTTCGGATTTTGGCCTCACCTTGGGTGTTCTGAAAAAAACGACATCATGTGTACTTCCATATGCAACCGTGAAGGTCTTGTTTAGGGTTTCGCGCGAAGAAATATCACTAAAATTGTATATTTAAAATGTTTTGAATATGGTCTCTTGTAGGGGTCAAAAAGCCCTGGGCCACGCCATGATTGGTCTCTTTTGGGGGCTTACTTCAAAATTTCCGACGGGCATTGCTACCCTTTCATATGCGAAGTTCCCTCCCCGGGTTAGCTCTTGTCGAGACAGTGTCTTAGCTCTTAATAAAATTTCCCAGACCGAGTCAGTCGTCGAACAATCTAGATGGTCTACTCTGACCTATTTCAAACGGATAAGTTGTAAAATTGCACCGTAAGGCCAGATGCAAGTGCACACCCTACTCAACAAAATCTTATTATTCATTTGTCTATACTTGGCATGCGTGTCTGAACAAGAATACCCAAAAAATTGGATGTTGTTACGTTATATTGTTTTGCCAATTAGAAACGCCACCAGTTTGGAGTTTATAATTGATTAATGTTCCTAGGCCAGCGTAGACAAAAATACATTATATGATAATACAGGTTATGTATGTAGAAAGACGATTCAGACGATTTGCTAACTGAAGACAAAACCATGTGAAAATCTAAACTAGATGAGCTGTTTTCGATTTAAACATACAACGTACCTCGAAGATACTGGCTTTATATGCAAGGAAGACAACAAGCAATTCAGTCTAAAAAAGGGCTAAAAACGAAGCCAGCTAAACAAGATTTTGCGAGTAGTCTGTTGATAATCGGATAATTTCCACTGATCTGTCGCCGCAACTTAAAAAAAAATTATCCAATCTTCACATGCAGCTGATTAGAAATGTTACTGCGAAAAGTTTTAAGTTGACGAAGGAAAGTCAGCCATGTCAGACATGTTTGGCACTCTAGAATACTCTTAAGTTTATTTAACTTGGTAGAGCCCTATCAAATGACGAAGGGAATTATATAATGATTGATCATAAGCTTGGACGGCTACACCAAATGAAAAAAACGAACAACCACAACAAAAGCATAAAATTTGTGTATTTTCCCAATATTTAAATAGGTAAAACGGGAATACCTTGAAAAGAATGCCGAGATGGCTACACATATTTAAAAGAATAACTCTTTTGGGCTCCTGTGCATATTTATATTCTAGGATATTCTATATTTCCTTTAAGTTAAGGGTCAAGCTGAAGGAGGGAGGATACACAGATGAATTTCAGTTTTGGAGCTGAAATGTGAGTTGGGGCGTTTTTGATACAAGTCATTATCAAGAGCATTCAAAAGGCATTGAATTAAGATACTATACTTGTAGATCTAACAGCGCCCTTGAACTATGCCCAAATTGGCGCCAACCTGTCTGGTTAAAAGAGAAGATATATTCTTCTCTTACACAAGGAAGTATAAATCGTACTCTTTGCATAAAGACATTTTCGATGCAATTGAACTAAAGCATATCTAAGTCAACTGAACTCAGGCATATCTAAGAGAGCGGTGTTAAACAAATACATCTTAGGACAATTGGGTTGTTTTTCTAGAATGTTCTACCATTGCATTTCTGATTTCAGTAATTAGAAAACGATAATTCCGCTTTCATCATCGAAAAGGTTTCCTTCTTTTGATTACATTTCGGTCAAAAGGTTAGCCTGAAATCCTTTTAGTCTTGACCGCACGTGTGAATAACAGTGGCATTCTTCCATTCAATTTTAACGAACAGCAAATAGCATTTATAAAATTTCCGAGTGTCATTAGTAAAGTAGCACATGTGTGATTAAGTAACTGAAAAACATGAGAATCTAAATTTGGACAATACTTTTGACTTTGAAAACAAGATGAACGCAAGATTACAGATTTGCATTTGCATTAGGTATTTTAAACATTAACGTAACATGAGAAGTGCCATCTCTTTTACAGTAAAACGTCTACTTTGACAAGACAAGGTCAGTTGTGCACTGGCAAAGCAAGTATCTTGAGCTTCATTACTGTGTCTTTTAGAAATTCTTTCGTTTTTGAGTGAAAAATTAATAACAGTTACCTTTCTCGATACTTTAAAACCAGAGTAACTTTTATGCTTGTCGCAAATGCGAACATCAGTGTTGTGCAGGATTCACAGTGGTTACCTTGTGTTCTTCGATGCCTGCACCAAAGGTTTTCCCTAGGGTTTTCTCTCGATCCAGAACATAAGGATACAAATCTCAGCTCCAGCCTTCCATGCGTCTTTGTTCACCTCCCTTTAACTTCTATTACAGTTTGTGAAAGCTTCTGCTCTTTACCACTATGGAAGGAAAACCAGTTGTTTTCGCCAGTGAGGTCAATTTTCAACTCTATCATTTTAGTAAACAAAATTTGCCGCACCTTTTAAGTTTATTCATACTGGCGTAGTATGCATGAAATGTTACTCTTAGGGAATTATTTGTTCTCTTTATTTGTTTTAGCTTCTATCAGTTTGTGAAAGCTTCTGCTCTTTACCACTATGGAGGGAAAATCGGTTGTTTTCGCCGATAAGGTCAATGCTCAACCCTATCACTCGGTCACACACGTACATCTCATAAATCCTCCACATATACCTACACATCCTACATCTAATTAATCCCCCACATATACCTACACATTTTACATCTCATTAATCCCCCCACATATATCGACACACCGTACATATACACCGTACCGTACACGTCCTATATCTAATTAATCTCCCACATATACCTACACATCCTACATCTCCTTAATGCCCCACATATACATACATATCCTACATCCCATAAATGCCTACATATCCTCAGAAGCCGTATATCTACACATCCTACCTCTCATTAATCCCCCACATATAACTACACAGCCTACATCTCATTAATCCCTCACATATACCTACACAGCCTTCATCTCATTAATCCCTCACATATACCAAGTTAAATCTGTCAAATGCCTTGGTGTAGACATCGAC
>CM042753.1:6158447-6188092 GCA_022496165.2 Catalaphyllia jardinei | reverse complement strand
AACATCACTAACAGTACTTACAATACTAACATCACTAACAGTACTTACAATACTTACGGTACTTACAGTATTACTGCTACTTACATTAGTACTGCTACTCAAAAGGAAAAAAAAAGTGTGCTTTATATTAATGAGTGTCTAAAAGCTCACAGATGCTCGAATGCTTGGTGACTCCGCGTGGATAATTTACTCTTTAACAATTGAGTTTGAAAGCTGTTATGCTGTAAGATTCACTTTCTTTGGCTGCAGTATAGATGTAGTAACGGGCCACTATCAGGCACGGGTTGACAGCGCGAAAAGATCGCTGCTCAGGGTGACGTTTTTTTTTAGCATTGTTCCCGACGTCATCTTGGTTGTGGGGCAGACGCGTCAAAATTTACACTGAATGTATCGGGAAAAATCGTGATTTTCATGCTCGATAACTCGAAGAAGGTTAATATTCTGAAACTTCTGTGGATTGCAAACTAAAGATATTAGCTAAAAGAGTTGACTGATGAAATTTGAAGGGCATCGGTTTGCTGAGAAGCGAGAAATCGTATTTTTAGTTTTTCATACAAATGCTTCTAAATTCTCCCGCGAACGGCGGCTCTATTTTACAGCAAATATGTGAAAAATAAAGATTTAAATTTGTAAGAGTACAATTCTCAAATTTGATCGGTTACCTTTTTAGCTAGTACTTTTAGTTTGTAATTCATAGAAATTGTAGAATGTCAACCTTCCTTAAGTTATCGAGCATGCGGAATGAAAATCACAATTTTTCCCATACATTCACTGTAAATTTTGCCGTGTTGCCCCCCACAACTAAGATGGCGTCGGCGACCGTGAAACCTTCCATACAAGAAATTGAATAATTAGTCTATATAAACTACCCTGGAACAAAGCAAAATGAATAGAACAGTTTAAAACCATGCATGGTTTCTGTCGTTGACTGTTTGCAGAGAGACGTTTGGTTTCTCCGTCTAAAACTCGTACATTTCTGTCTACCAATGAACTAAAAAACAGTAACATTTAAGAAGTAGAAAACATGTACCGTGTTTCTATCGAGTTATAGGAACACGAGTGGAAGTTTGGGAGAACGAGAAATGCTGTGGGAACACGAGCCGCAGAGGAGTCTTTCCACGAGTGTTTCTATAACTCGTTATATAATAACCCAAGTTAATCTCGCATTTTGATTGGCTCTCGCCTATGATCTATTAGAGGACAGATGCACGATTGACGTCATCATTACAAAGTTTTTCCCTCTGCCGTTAAAATGACGGTAAATTTTGAGAATTAGGATAATATTTTACGTGACAGAGCAAACGATAAGGTACGAAGAGGTCTTGCCGAGGCATTGAACAGGTTCGAGAAGCCACAAGACGAAAGATAAAGCCGTTTCTTTTAGAAAATGATACAGAAATAATTTTCTAGCAGCCTCAGTCGGCAGTCGAGCGAGACTAAACCACGCACAAACTTGGTCTTGGTTAGCCGAGAACCATTTCTTTATCTTGAATTTAACAAACCCAATAAACAAATTGTTTCTGAGATTAATTTATTCAAAAAATTCAACTTTTCCCAGTGTCAAAACAATTGTTGACACACTGATTGGTGTCAGGAATGTAACATCAAAACATCACTTCTTAAAATCGGTAAAATAAAATACATAACCTTGCTTTCCGATGCGAACTGATGTTCCTGTCCGTTTCAGGACACAGCTAAGTATAGCTAACCACAGCTCACGGTCAACAGTATCGCAGCTAAAATGTGTCTCCGACTCTATATCGAGCTGATCTGAGAATCACCAACCACAGAAGACAAACATCTAGAGCGTCATTTACGCTCCTTTCATTCAAAACTCGAATGAAATGGCCTCCAGGGCGACTACTGGTTCATTTGTTGTTGTAGCTGAAGATGGTGTGCAAATTTAAACAGCTGTTTCGCGGCGGCCGTGCGATCATATTTTGTAAATGGTGGTAGCCAAACCTTAAACCTTAACGAACCCTCATAGAATATATAAATACTAAATGAGAACATGATTGTGAAGTACTAGACAATAGAATGGTTAGATAACACATCGGGTGGGAAAATTCCTTATTAAACTAGCAAGTCAACATGTTAATTAAACACTTTCAATTTAATTTTCCTTGTTATAATACCCATTGTTACAAAGCTGGCGTTTTTACCGCTATAGCGCGCCCATTCATTGGCTAGTTCTTGGTCACATGACATCTAACAATGAAACTGTTTCCCGCCAAATGCCGCGAGCGGGCAACATTGCGAAAACTATGACGTCAAACGGGTAACAGTGAACTGTTACCCGCGAAATGTTGACCGCTGTTGCACGTGATCAGAGGTGGCCCAATGTTGTCGCTGGTTCAGCGCATTTTTCAAAATTTCCTTTTGGTTTTGTTTTTTCTCAATGTTTCCCTCGACTTCGTCTCGGGAAACATTGAGATTCTCGGGAAACAAAATTCGCTGTTCCCCTCGGGACCAGTCATTAAGTGTTAATTGTTTGCCAACCAATGTATCTTCCAGAGGTTCATATTTATGTTGTTATGTAGTATTTATATATTCTATGAAAGTTCACTTTTATGTCAGAGCGACTGGTTCATTTGTAGTTGTAGCTGAAGAAGGGTGTGCAAATTTAAACAGCTGTGTCGCGGCGGCCGTGCGATCATATTTTGTAAATGGTGGTAGCCAAACCTTAATAGGAATGACAACCAATCTTCTATCCTGCAATGCAGGTGTATATTGGCGAGAGCGATCTTGGAATCAAACTCGGAGGAGGCTTGGGGAGAGATGAACAGGAGTCATAGGGAGTGGGGGTTTTCCTAAGCCAACATGGCGGCAAATCTACTCGACCGCGAGCTAATATACGGAACACATGGAAATCTCCAGCACTGCTAGTCGAGTCCCTAACTCTCCTTTCTTCCCGCCCCATGTAGGGGTAGCCATTATATGGGGCGGGAAGAAATTAAAGGAGAGCCGCAATAAGGACGAAAGAAAGAATAGAGGGTTGAGAGGACGGTTACAAGATGCGGCAGAAAGTTAATTGAAGGCTCCAGCAGTGAAGCAAAAATCGTTCGAATTGGAGCGGAAACGAGGAAGATTTTTCCAAGCCGACTAGAAAGGGGGACAAACGGACTATCCTTCGTTGAGTTGGACGAGAAAATCGAGCAGTGGATTCGACGAGTAAACGACCTCGCAGTACAGGGCTTTCTAAATAGCTCTGTCCACCATTGACTTCGTCTTTACAAAGCTGCGACAAACACCTCAAAATCCTCCAAAAACGATGAAATAAGCTAAATGACAACAGAAACCAGGGCATTATGTTTTCTTTGTTTTATTTACAATATGTAGCATTTTATTTCATTGCGCGATTTTATCCTTCGTTATTTTAAACTCCATACTAACATCATGCTTTTAGAGCGCGTTATTCTCAGCGGCCTTAAGTGTAACACAACACCGCGCACTTCAGGTGGTCACGTCCCACTCGATACGCGTACATAAATTGTTTTCTTGATCGAGTCCTCGAATCCTGAGTGTGGGAGCCTGGGCAGGGACTGGACTACAGCACTGCTGGCTATCAGTCTTAGCACGTTTCTATGTAGAAACCGCATCATTTTGGTGTCAGTTTCTCTGTGATCAATATTTGGGTGCTGGCGAATTCAAGGTGGATGATAGTGCTCCCATCCAAGGAAAAGTTGGCAATAGTTTTGTTATCAAATCCCAAACATTTTAAAGGATTTCATCCGTTAATCGTCATAAAACAACCATCACTTCAAGAACTAGTTTTAATTCTGCAATTTGGGGCTCTATAACAGCAGATGTAATTTTCCACTAACATTCCAGCCACGACCCTAAAATTCACATCTCACAGCTTAAACTGAAAGAATGCATATGTGACAACTCGGTACAAACTGTGCTACTTCCATTATTATTTTGTGGGAGGCGCGGTCGCCTCATGGTTATCGGACTTGAATCGGGATCGAGTGGTCCGAGTTCGAATTCTAGCCTACGACACTGTGTTGTGTTCTTGGGCAAGACACTACTCTCACAGTGCCTCTCTCCAACTAGGTGTATAAATTGGTATCGGCGAACTTATCATCATCAACAGTCATCATCGCGTCATCAGACGAATAAGGACTTACCGGCAAACTAATGCTGTGGGGTAACCCTGCAATGGTCGAGCATCCCATCCAGATCTAGAGTGGAGAAGGGAGATGGTAGTGTAGGCTGTGTAGCACCATCTTCGATCAGGCCCAGTTAAGAAAGGTTGTATTTCGTTTCACAGACCAGCTTGGATATGACAGAATGACTCCAAGTAACGTTAACAACTTTACTAGTATCATTAATGTCCAGATAATTTGGTTTTATCAACTGAGTTGATAATGTGAATTGGCCACCGTAAAGAGATTCGGAAGCTAAGGAAAAGCTTCCGAATCTCTTTACGGTGTAATACTCCCACCGACGAAGCACCACAGTTTCTTTAGAAACTTACCCCCTTTACTCAGTAATGTCCAGCTTGTTATGATGACAAAAGGTGTGAGTATATTTGGTGTTTTAACATTTTTTCAAAAGTCGCGCGAGTATAAAGAGTAAGAATTCCACAAAATTTTTACAAGTACGTTTCTGTTCTCTACACATAAGCAAGTTTTTTCTAAAAAAACATTCCTGCTCTGTTATAAGACTTACAAAAAGCCTTAACCGTATTGTATTGGCATTGTTCCATTTAATGAAATGACATGTATTGGTTCATCGACGCGGTTCAAGTCTTCCTCAAGCAGATTATTTTTCTTTTGTTTTGTAACCACTGTGCTCTCTTGATCTTTAAGCTGCTCTCGTTTCACTCCTACTTTGTTCTGACGCTTGAGTCTCATTCCGGCTTTGCTTTAAACACAGACCCTTGGTAAAACCAATTTCGTCAATGGCAATATCTCCTCGATAGTTCTGACTTCTAACGGCCTCGACCATCAACTAAGTTAGGATAACAACCAATATCAAAGATAAGTGGGAAAATAAGGAGTGCCATTATAAAACTCCTCAGTATCGCTGTTAAAACCAATTTCGTCGATAACAATTCTCTGATCAATGAGGTAGGGTGCTCATAAGCAAATAGATGTGTCCAGGATAGGTTGTTAAGGTCCTCGCTAATAGGTTACCTTAGCTTTGTATGTTAAGTCTGTGATCAGGCCAAGGGATAGTCTGAATAATCTCAGAGTAATGTACACTGAGAATAAATATATATCTATTTACCATAGAAATAAACAACACCTATACTGTAAAATGCGTATTAAAGGCCAAATCCTTCACCTCAGATCTTAAAAGCCATGTCTACACGCCATTATACGATTATAATTAGACACCATTGCGAGTTCTATTACAGGGTAAATATTGCCAGGTTTCTCGTCATTCACCTTTGGCCTTTGAAAATAAAGACAAAATCCGATAGGAAACCGGGCAATTTCATTTTAAAGCGGACAAAAACCTCGCACGAATGTATTGCAGTCCTTTTTACATTTTTCTAAAAGCTACCAACGATATAACTGGATATCCGAAATAACACCAAAAACAGTTTTCCATGGAGAGAGACTGAATTTCAAAAGTTCAGAGAAATTGTGCAAATTCACAGATAAAATGTCATCATCAGTTTCATTTCACCAGTAATTTCAAGTGCTTTATATGAACTTCAAAACTTGTTTTTGCATGACATTTGGCGTTGTTAGAAAGGATTTCTTGTACGAAGATATTTAAAGCTGTCGCACTAAAGTTTGCAATACGAAAGTTTTTGTCCACTTGTTTCACGAATTTCTGGCGGATTCCTTCTATTTCAGGATTATGACATTAGAAATAAGAACAAATTAGTCATTGATAAGGTTAAATTGAAATCAACTAAAAGAGCATTTTTTTTATAAAGGAGTAATTGTTTCTGAATCTAGTTCCAGTCTTTTTATCTCTTTTTGTGGGAGGCGTGGTGGCCTTATGGTTAGTGCGCTCGACTTCGGAGCGAGCGGTCCGGGTTCGAGCCCTGGCCGGGGACATTGTGTTGTGTTCTTGGGCAAGACACTTCACTCTCACAGTGCCTTTCTCCATCCAGGTGAATAAATGGGTACCGGCGAATTGTTGGGGAAACCTAACAAAACTGCGGGGAGTGACCTGCGATGAACTAGCATTCCGTTCAGGGGAAGTAGAAATACTTCTAGCCGCTTCATGCTGCAGAAACCGGGATAAGCTCAAGCAACTATGAGCCAGCCTTGGCTCCGAGGCTTCACTTTTCACACTTTTTTATATCTATATTTTAGATTTCGCATATTTAAATTTTATTTTATTAACTATTCATTTATTTTACGCAGGATCCATTTTGATAGCAGCTTTTGTAACTGAAATGGTCATCTTGCATAAACATTTATTTATTAATTGTTATTGTCATTGTTATCGTTATTGTTATTGTTATTATTGTGATTACCTTATACTGGCTGTTTCCCTTGATATTGATTTCAGCCTCTTGCCAGTCTGCTCCCTGATCTCCGCTCTTGAGCCATAGCAGAGCAGGCAGAAGTCCTCTACCAAGCTCTTGTTTATAAACAGACAGGCTGCCGGTACCTGTGCCTGACATGTGGTACGCAAAGAAGAAACAGCGATCCTCGCCAGAACCGTAAATGTTTAAGATGGCTTTGTCTCCTGGTCTCCGAGGGGATGAAGCCTCGATAAAAGCATACTTTCCTAGTGAAATCAGACGAAAATTGACAAAAATTGTAACATTAAAATAATGGCGTTCGCATCCCTGGATTTTCTAGCGCTTGGTAGGTTTGCTTCGAGATCGGATTGGCTAATTGCATTATAGGCTCGGACCTAGGATAAATGGCCATGATTTCAGAACAAAGGGCGCGGCGCGGAAGGCGCTAGCCGAGGCTTGTTTCTCGAGAACCCTGTATCTAACAATGGAGAAATGTATGCGCCTGAAACTTCCTGTATGAAGGGAACCTCTGTTCGTATTAAGAATACGTGAATAAAACAGCTCTGTAATCGTAAGGTTCGAGATTTTGCCATTGTCTTACGGGTCCGAAAAGTTTCCGGGGCCTTAGAGAAACGAGCCCCTGGCCATGCTCCCCCATGCAGAAGGTGGAAACTGGAAGAGATTCGCGCCTGTTATGTTGCGTCAGCTCTATGTGGTTACACACACGTTAGCCCGTGAAGAGGTCCCGGCTGGAGGAGTTAGACCGAAGTTGGAAGAGGAGAGAGGTCTGGTTTAAAACATTTACTGCAAACTCAGGTTATCGAAGAGTGAGTCGTTTACCTGATCCACCAAAACCTGTCATTGGTCCTGTCCCTTTTGAGGGTGTTTCACCTTCCGTGATTGACCAGTCAAACTGGTCATCACTCGCCTCGTTTCTCCATTGACAGAAACCTTTGTCAAAAGAACACACCCCTAAAATTTACAAATCATAAAATGTCAATGACCAATCACCTGTAGCTCAACTGAATATTTGTTAATGAGTTTGCATTATCTGATTTTTCAAAATTAATTGACAAAGACAAGTTCTTTACGAAGTTCAGTACCACAAGCAGAAGGCAGACCATCACTCCGGTTTGTTCTTCAGTTATTTGGCTTTATACTGAAGCTCCCCCTATTGTAGAATGCCGGAACAAAATCAAAAAACTTTTTCCAGAAGGACAGAAAGAAACAAATCTAGTCGTCTGCGAAAGTTTTATCCTGGCTGAACAATTTCTAACAAAAGTGGTTGAGTTCTCACCTAGACCTAAGTGGCTGTCCGCTTGAATCTCCTCATCACTGACTCTTGTCATACACCTTCCTGGAATGAATGATATCGAATCCACCGCTATGTCGCCCTCAAACGACGGGCCCCGTACACCTTCGATGGAAATCTGCAACAAAAACAACCCACACGATACTAATGTCACAAGCAGTAACAAGTTGACAAGGTCATTCAAGGCTGTTTTGTAAGTGGAAAACTAGGACTTTCCTCAAGTGCTTACTTTATTTCAATTCTAATTCTAGCTGAAGGCTAGAATTATCCGTGAACGAACACGAAGCTTTGAGAAAGATAGGAGGAAAGCAAGTTGGGTTGTTACCAAATAGGCCAATTCCGATCAAATAAAATTTTCACTTGGCTCCAAGGCTAGGGAGAATAAAACAAAATAAATTAATTATTCATCGCTCCTCCTCAGTGGGATTTCAGCCTCGGAGCCAAGTTAGAATTTTAATCCGTTGACATTGGCCTGTTCGTGTTGTAGTCTAAATCCGTCACTGGTTATAATTAGTGGACATGTTGAAGATTAATATCATCTCAATAGATCAACGGTGTCTTGCGAAGGACATACATATACAATCTTCTTCACGAAACAAACCGAACAAGTTTGGCCTAACTAGTTGGAGCACCGGTCAGTTGTGCAGTTTTCGAACCATGAAGACCTACCTTATAGAATTTCCCAAATAGATTAAATTGCGCTCCCCTCCAGTCTTCTCCCTGGTTGCCTATTCGGTACCAAACCACTCTCAGTCTTGAACCTTTTCTACTTATTTGATGAACTCTCAGAGTGCCGATTCCAGGCCCCATCATGTGGTACTTAAACCCCATGCACTGGGTCCCGGTCAAGTAACCACTAAGCAATCTAGCTTTCTCGCCGATGGTATGAAGAGAGGCTTCTAAATACATGTAGCCTCCTGTAAAGGATATTAGTTGTGTTAGAAAATCTATTTGTGTCGATTCTGGAGCTAAAACGCGCGCAAATGATATGGGGTCTTATCAAATACAGACATTGAACGTGAAGGTGTAAATTAAGTGAAACCCCAAAACTCGATCCCAAAATCTATATTTCGACATAACACGAATAAAAAGCATCATCACTCATAAGTACTACTCGATACCATTCCTCGGTTCACTACTCAAACATTAGAGCTCAATCCATGAACTGATTCGTAGGAGAAACACTGAGTTAAAAAATAAGCAGTGTTGATAGCACCCGTTCGGTTATGTCCATAATTTAACAAAGAATACGGGCTTTCTAACGTAGGTTCTATCACGTTCTTATAACAGGGGGGTTTCGGAAGAAACAACTTACAGTGAAGAAAAACCGCTCGAAGTTTCGAAAACTCTGATCAACTAACAAATCAATCAATCAATCCATTAATCAACCAATACTATCGATATCTTAAGAAATAACACGACACTTTTTAACTTTAAAAACATTTTTCGACAGAAACTTCTGTCATCTTCAGTTTAAAGTACAAAGTACAGAGTTGAATATATAGTGTGAACCAAAAATGCTAATTAACTATAAAGACAAAAGGAAACATGACAATGTAAAATATTACAAAGAAAGTTTTAAATTAACGTGATAAAGTTGATGATTAAGAGCAGGTTTTTCCCATTGAATATGAATGGCTTCTTTTATCTGTAGCTGGAAGGTGGTGGAAGCGTGATCTAGGATGCTAAAACAGTCATTAGAGCATAAAGTGCGGCAATGTTCAGAATTTTGTAAATGTTTAAAAATGTGCGAGAACCTATCACTGAAAATGTGCTCGCGTACGCGTGTGGAAAAATGCCGGGTAGTTTCGCCGACATAGCAGGCACTACAGCCCGCACACAACAACTTATATACCACACCCGTACGGAACCCGGGAGGGACAGGATCCTTCACACTGAACATGTTGCCGATTTTAAAGGATGTGAAAACTAGCTCGCCATGACTGTAATTCCCCGGCTTCTTCTTCACAGTACACAGTAGGACTTCCAAAACAAAGGAACTCGTACCAGTCCAGCCTGACTTTCCTTTTGTTTTGAAACTCTCACTGTGTAACTTGTGTCCCAGCATAATTAATTCCGTACCATGCAAGTTCCGGATCGTGCAAAGGGCCTATTAAATAAAAATAGTAAATAAAAACTTCATTGGAATCATGATCATGAATCAAAATAGTGAAGGTCGCAAAATTATTAACAAGTAGAAATCATTCTCCAATTTGATCGTAATGGTCGAATCTTAATTCAGCTATTTATGTCAAATTAATGTTTCTCCTACACTGATCACGTTTTCATGGAAAAGACAATCTTTTTTCCCATTACCATCTCCGTCTGCATCTGTTGAAGGTCCAGTCTCCAGGGTCATTGTTTCGCCACTGTTCAACAGCCAATCAAAGTCATCACTGTTGTCGTTTATCCACGAACAGAAATGACCAGCGAATGAACAATTATCTAGGAAGCAAGAGAACGAAGTCACATCAGAAAACTGAACAAAAGTGAAAAGGATGGTGAAAATCAGCAATTTGACATGCATTGAAGAAAATTCATTCATAAAGTTACCTAAGTTTGAAAATGATAGACTGCTGGTGGTAGTGGTAATGTTGATGATAATGTGACATACAGTTGTTGGACTAGCGATCACTTCACATCTGACGCGAACTCTTTGAGTAATTATTAAAACAAACGGACGATGTGATCTGACACGACTGAGGTGACAGGTTAACAAGGGATCGATGAGTGACTAAATGTATTATGAGAGTCTTACTTTCCGAGAGCAAGTGAAGCGGTATCGTCGGCGTAGATGTCGCCATCTTTTGAGTCGTTGGAGGAATAGTAGTGGGCGTAACAGGTGGACACGCCCCATTGGTGAACTCAATGTTGTCTATAGCAATATCGCTTCTCCAAACACCAATCGTGGCTTCAATTTGTATCTACAAAAATTAAAATGTCAGTTCAAAACATTGAGTTAAGCAATTTACTCCGTTATAGCATTTACTTGTTCTTTCGAAGTAAATTATCGCCTGTAAAAATAGCTTCAGCAGATGGACTGGGAGCAGTTCCCGTTGAGAACGTCAAAAAATGCGAGCAAGGCCAAAGAAGTATAAGCTAACTTGCCATTCTTATCCTAGAGGCCACAAATGTTTGGTTGTACCCAAGAATAGCTACCTCTAATCGGACCCCGTCAATTGAGTTTGCTAGATTACTTCTTTCCTCTTGTCTTCAGTTTTCTTGAAGCCAATCAGGAAGTTTAGACAAAAACACTATTCAAGCATTGCGATTCAAGCGACCAGATATTGTTTGTGAAAGCTTTCCTACTGAAGGATATAGACCGACTTCAAGCATGCTTTTTTTTCCCACTCGGCAAAGATGTCGCTTATCGTAGCAAGAATTCTTACAACCATGACAAATTTCACAACTTTATAAATTACTGCTTACTCTTGCAAGTCAATGAAATATGAAATTGCTATAAGGTGGGAAATTGATAATTTTTAAGTTTTCATCGAAGAGTATGGATGGGGTGATTATCACTACCTCAGCTTACCATATATGAAGGCGAGTTACACGGAAGGGTAATACGTGCTTCGTTCCATCTGTCGCCTTGGTCACCTTTGTGAAGCCATAGCCGACTCCTCATTACCCCGTCGCCGAAACGATAAACAGACAGATAACCCATGTCTTGACCATACATGTAATACTTGAAGCGCATACACTGCAGACCCTTTAATACGCCGCTGATCAAGGTTGCTTTGTCACCAAAACGGCGAGGCTCAGAAGATTCAACATAGAGGTATTGACCTACAAAAATCAAAATACGGCATATCAGTTAAACTTTGAAGGAGAACCTCTCCTCGCTTGGTAGATTTATTGAGTTACATCTTCATAAACCACATGGTGCTTCGCGGATTTTCTTTTTGTTTCTCTTGCTCTGATTGGAGTGAGTAGTTTCTATTTGTCTTTTTAAGCTCTCCAAAACCCTGTCAGATTTCACAATGGTGGAAGTTGGGTCCCTAAAACTCTCATAAAATGCTTAATTACTCTTATCGAAAAATGCAGGCCGTTTTGTCTTCATTTGGCCGTTTCTTGCGCTGAGCGTGGAAACTGGAGATGAGAGTTGTTACACCTTGATAATGGAGTGCTCAGTCCTTAACTTTGACATAATTTGCCGCTTTTTGCGAAGAAGGCTTTGGAAAGAATCATGCCTTTATATGTTCATTTCTGATACAAAGATTTAGGAACGGATCAGTCCAGGAATTCTTTAGACGCTCTTTAGCTTGAAAACTAGCCAAATTAGCAAAGTTCGTGATGAGTCTCACAAGACATCAAGTGAGGCATGTATAAAAAGTGTATGAGTTCAAACTACAAAAGCACCGACAAAGCAAAGAACTACCGACTCAACAACAAACTATGATGCTAAGACGAACACCGATCAGAGGATGAAAAAAAAAACAACAAGAATCTTCGTAAACAACGTGCAGTTGGATAAAAAGAATACACAAAGAGGCCAATTGAATAGTGCCATGCAAAAGCAGTTCGATTCTCTCTGAGTTCTGACTTAATCTCTTTCGCCAGCATACGCTGCCCCACAGAGCGCAGAACGAGGCGTCCGCGATCATAAGTTATTATGGCTTAGCGTAGGTAAAACTGAATATTAATTCATAGCAATTGAAATTATTATTTTTTTTTTTTATTTTTTTTTATAAAAGTAATGTTACACAATGTTACAATTGAAATCATGCCAACGAAGGTTCAGAAACAATTTATAGCCAGACTTACAGCACGGCAGCCATGCTGCATGGCAGGGACAATAGATTCTTTTTCCTCTGGGGATAAAGTTCTTTATTATGCAAAATATTTTCATTGTTTCTGCCATGTAACATGGCTGCCATGCAAAACCTTTATAAGGTCAAGGAACAAATTTGGCTCCGGGAGAAATTGTGAATCTTTTTCCAGTCTTTCCAGTGATGAGGGGCAACGACATCAAGGAGAAACAGATACAGGTAGAATTGCAAATAGTTCACTTGCCGGAAACAGGGCTGATTAAGCTAAAGCAAACTAGTGCCAAATTTATTATTAATCCTGTTCAAGTCAAGAGCCTAATGTCAAGGCCTTAGCTAGCCTAAAGGAAGATCATCAGTCACGAGTTATTTTCTGAAACAAACATCTGCCCAAAATATTACATTGCGTTAACGTTTATCCTGGATTAGTCCAAATCCTCTCCACTCGGTGCAGGAGGTCACATTTTTGGCCAACCAACTATATAAACTCTTTACTCCTCAAAATCACATTGTAAATTGACAAGCCCCCAAGCAGCGAGGTCGAGATAGGTAGAAAGAAAGCAGAACGGCCTCTGGGAAAGACGGTCGAGGTATTCACACAGGCAGCCCAAGCTCTCTCTACGAACCACACAAGGAACACAATATGGGCATCGAACTATAAGGGTTTATATGCGATTTTCTGCAAGATATCCATGGAGGTAGTTAAAATAAAGTGAAAATTCTCAATAAAAATGGCTTACATCATTCCATACATGCGTGTGCTGTTTGCTTGGGGTTTTATTATTTTACCGATTTAGTTAATCCTGGTTTTCTCTTCATAACCAGAAGGCAAAAAGGTCGCTTGAATCAAGTTAAATCGGTAAAATAATAAAACCAGGAATAAGCAACACATGTAAGGAATGGGTAAGCCATTTTTATTGAGAATTTTCACTTTTAACTACCTCGAAGGATATCTTGCAGAAAATCCCATATAAACGCTTATAATAGACTACTTTCGATGCAGTGAGGCTTAGAGGACACAAACAAAGGAAACTGAATGACCATGTTTATTCATTTCTTTTGTTTGTGTCCTCTAAGCCTCACTTTCAACTGAATTTTAATATATCGAAAGTAGCCTGTTCGAGGCTCATATTGTGTTCCTTACGTGGTTAATAGAGAGAGCTTGGGCATTCTGTGGTATTCAATACCAATTGCTGACCTTCTCCTTTATAACCAGCTGTTGGCCCAGTTCCCTCGCTAAGCGTTCCTCCCTCTATCAGCTGCCAGTCGAAATCATCGCTTTTATCGTTTATCCATTCACACATTCCTTCATCAAATGTGCAGTTTCCTGGTGAAAACGAAAATAGTAACTGAGGATTGAGCTCAGTTATGTTATTTTGAGTTCTTTTGACCAAATAGAAACGCACCAATGAGATTGTAATAAACAATAGAGGAACATGGATGGTTTAGGATTGAGAAGATTAACGCGGAGGAACGACAGGATGGACTTGAAAAATTTAGGGTAAGCGTTTCAAGATGCACAAAGCGTGACGACGTCGTTCATTAATCGTATCAATCAACTTTACTGCCGTGCCGTTCATCGTGATACAAGCTTGGTTATATCAGATAATTGACATTTTGCTTTTGTGCCAAAATATGAACTTGTGGACCTTGTGCCCCGAATTTTGGATAGAAACTCTAACCCTATTTAAGCACTAAGAAAACGAAAACTGATACCCCTTTTAAGGCCTAAACACTCGTTTAGGTGGGTGTTTTCACACTCCACTATTAGATGATACAATTTAGCTAGCCTATCTAAGGATCACACCAGGAACACAGAAACAAAACGGTCGAAAAAAAAAAAATACGCTATTTAAGGACTTGGAAAGTCAAAAACTATACCCTATTCCGCGGCACATACCTTTATAACCCATATTTGGGAGTTCCCCCCCCCCCCCCCCCCCGGGCCTTGTGCAAGGATGAGTCGGTTCTGGTAAGTTATCTGTTAGGTATCTCGTAGGTTTCCACACTAAGAGGTTTGTCTCATTGTTCTTACTTGTATGTTTGGTATATGAGTTGGGTCACTACAAAAGAAGGGTACAGGGTGTTGAGGGTGTTGAACATAAGAAGAAGCACAAGACCTATGTACAAGATCATTCTTATTAGAAATTAATTTGATTATTTGTAGCATGTGACTCACCAATTAAACCCGCATCAAATGACTCCTGCTTTAGCTGGCAGCAGGTTCCTTTGCTAAAGTAAATGTCGTCCACAGCAATATCAGACAAGTAGGTCGGCCCAACCACTCCTTCGAATATGATCTGCAAAGTTGAATTCTTAATTTGCAAATTTCCACTTGACAGGCTTAAAATTCCTCAATTTTGGCATCACGGCTCGCCTTGATTATAATATGTTTGTGATGTTTAGTTTCGAGACAAATAGATTGGAAGCAGTGATGATAAGGCTATATAAACATATATTTCACAGGGCTAGCTGCTGGTCAATTTTCGGAAATAATTGGTTGATCCTTGTCGTACACATTTCTTGTACCTGTCATCCAATTATTCCCATTGATCCAGTGATCCCTTGAATCTATCAAAGTACTCTCTATTGTACTATGCACAAAATTATTCCTTGACAAGTTGGAAGTCTTGGAAGCGATGGTGGGTTGACAGTCGACAACTGGTTTATGTAACTATCTGGACAAATGACTTCCAATAGGCCATTTCCGAATTACCTAGTTTGTATCCTCATGCAAAACTTTCAAATGAAAATGGGTTTGATATGCATGACAAAAATGCACCTGTAGGCGCAGCACATGTCCATATGAATGGCTTCGCACGAAGACTCGTTTTGATACCGAGGCAAAAGGAAACTCAGAAATGCCTATTGAGAACTAACTGGATCAGAAACATTCTGACGACTTTCAATTTAGTCAAGCATATAATCCTATTACCTGGTTATCATCATTATCGTGTACGATATACTGTACCATGTGATCTCCAATTTGGGGAATAATTGATGAGTAGTTGCTGCACGAATGGGACAAAACATAGCAATGCCATCACGAGATTGCTGTTATTTTAAGTACCTGGTAACAGGCTCCACCGATGTCAACTAGGGCCTCGTGCCAATCCGTTCCCTGGTCTCCTGACATGGTCCATAAAAGGTCATCACTTCCCATACCTTCTCTTTTGTACACATTTAATCTTCCCATACGCCTTCCGTTCATGTGGTAAAAGAACTGCAAGCACATTCTCCCACATAATCGTGGCCCCATAAGCTGTGCCATGTGCCTGTGTCTCTGAGGCTCGGAGGACTCAATAAAGATATAAGCTCCTAGAGGGAAACAGAATGAGTTTTTGGACTGAGCTATCCGTGGAAGTAACATTTAATGAACTCAATTTATCTTCCATGACAAAAAACGGTGACCAAAATGTATAGAGGTTATAAGTAAAGGAAAAGAAGAGAAAAAAAAGGGAAAACGTTAGTTACCGTCATGTCCAGTGTGATCCTTTTCTGGACCAGTGAATATCGTTCCCGTTCTTCCACTATTCAAAGCCCAGTCAAACTCATCACCGAGAGGCAGATTGATCCATTCACAGAAACCTCCATCAAAATTACAGGTGCCTGAAATGCGATTGAGATTCAAAATGAGACTATTCAAAAATATTGTTCTCAGGGTGCACTCGTTCCCCTTCTTCGTCCCTTCCTCCTTCTTGCATCCATTCGCCCACCCGTGTCAGTGTTCGTCTTGTCCCTTCATTGTTTCACGAATGCGTGCATTCGCTCGTCCACTCGCCGTCGTTCACTTTTTCAGTCAGACAGTCAATAAAGCAATATATCACTCAATCATTAATCAGTTGCCCTCCAAATGTTCTGCTGTTTTAGCTTATATCTGTTACTAAGTCCCTTCCCAGTCGCGCATGTTTCTGTGTTACCGAAGTTAGCATGCTAGCAGCAATTTGGACAGTTTTGATCCCAGCCGGAAACGTCAAATACGGTATTTACCTGTTGATTTACCAATCATTACCTTGCTCTCCCTTTTTGATCTCTTGAAAAAGCGTCACATTGAGCGGTCTTGGGACATAGTTGAGCTTCTTTCCGTCGCAAGTGCCGTTTATAAACGTGATATCGTCCAAGGCAATATCTCCCTGGTATGACTTGCCCACTCTAGCGACAAATATGACCTTTAGAAAAGAATTTTTTTTTAGTCAGCTTAGGTAAAGGTCATTCTCCAGTATTACACGGCGCATCCCTACTCAGGGGTTTCAATAAAAGTCGGTTACCGGCGGTCTACCGCCGCCTGTAAGGTTTCTTACCGCCGTCTGTTTGGATTTCATTAATGAAGGGCCTTGCAGCCACTTAAGTGGTCACAGCCACCTATTACATCTCGAATGGCCGCTCATAACTAAAGCTATTGAAACCCCTGCCTACTGTGCATAATTTTACGCGTGATTAGCGCACGCGCATTAGAAAATGGCGGCTTTTTCTTTACGGCTGGACCTCGTCATTTTCTCGGAAACGACTACGGTGACCTATCATTTTTTTCTGTTGTTTTCAATTGAGTAGTAAATTTGTCTATGTAAAATAAATATGGGCCAATTCTGAGTGTTGAGCAAAAAACAATCCTCGGAAACGTGAATTTAGTAAGCAATCGTGACTGTAATCATGGTGCTTATATAAAGATTTATATGGAATAAACAAGGTGTTGCTGCTCCTAAACGAACATGGAGACCCCTCACTTTTATTTCAAAATTTAACTTTCTATAATATAAAAAATCAGTTGGCAAAGTTTGAGAAAAACCTCAGTGTAGGTTCTATTTCAGTGGAATGACCTTGAAGTATGCGCTCAATTACTTTGATTCTCTTCATCAAAAACAGAACAACAGAGAGCACGCTCGACTTCGGTAGTTTTAAAACTGGTTAGTGTCTTGGTATGAAGTACTTGGAAACTGCTTTGCGTCGCAATAAAACTGCAACGAAACATTGTATTTCTACTTGCTTTAGCCCCCCCGGGGGGGGGGGGGGGGGATATTGTAGCCCTGATACCAGCTTTTAGTTAGGTTTTATTTCATTCGTTCCTTTTCCTTACTGTGTAATTGTTGCCAAACACTGTAACGTTGGAGTATCTCCAAGTGTTGCCTTGGTTCTTGTATCGCCCCCATATATAACTCTGCATACCGGCCTCACTCAGGTAGATCTGAAGATCCGCGATGTGTCTTCCATACATATGGTAATAAAAGCGCATGCATGTTATTCCTGAAAACGGGCCACCAACCAGACGAGTGGTCTGACCGGATTTCCTTGGCCATGATGTTTCTGCGTATATGAAGTAGCCTACAAAAGATGTTTGTTTTGCATTATTTCTGCAATTCAATGTCATTAAAAGGTCCGAACGTGCTTCCAAAGATGTGAAACAAGGCCTGTAACAACAATATGCAACTTTATTATTAGAAATAGGATTCAGGATAAAAGGTAACAAATAAAAGTATTAGTACACACTCAGTCAGCAATCCACTGTGATGTGTAAAAACGGTATGTATTTTGTCAGTTTATGTTTTACAAAACATCAAAGATTCATCTTATTCCACTGTTATTTTCAAGCCATGTTTCGCTCAATTCCCGGCCTCCGCAGCACAAACGTTAAGTGTGGTGTTTACCTAAGAGAAGAACTCTCATACAAGTTAACCCTTTCAAGAATATCTCTATATTCAAGATAAGCAACAACAACAAAAAAAACAACTTCGACTACAAGCCAGCACGCTTTATCAGCACACGTCCCTGCACTTGACCCTCAAGAAAGCCCCCTTTACTCAGAAGTATAAACGAGTGCCGCAGAAACACTCAATTCTGCAGATAATTTTAAAAATGTGATGGATTAACATATCATCGATGGAGGGTTGTAGGCACACGTAGTTGATAGCTAATTCTTCTTACAACAGAGACTAGATTTAACGAAACCGATATGCGCAATAAAAAGCTTTCTGGTTCCTCCGGCCGAAATTCCCTTCGGTTCATCCCATAGCTGCCTCAGGAATAAACTAAAGACTCGTCGCAAGCACCTTTTTCATCGCCGACTGAATTTCTTAGCTGCTAACTGTTGTCTATAGTCGTATATAAGTAGTTATTAAGTCACATACCTCCACCTGAGCGATCTTCAGTTGGCCCCGTGTTACTGCTGGGCGTCTTTTTATTCAGCCGTATCCAGTCGAAGTCATCCCCGATTGCATCATTGGTCCAGTTACAGAAATTCACATCGAAATCACACCCTCCTTCTTCTAGAAATTAAAAAAAACACATAAGCATAAGTAAAACATAAGTTGCCAAGACAAGCGGAAGATTGCTGGTAGCTCCAGGGTATCAAATGCCCGGGGGGTGAACACCCCCCCCCCATACTCCAAAAAAACTGTACCCTAATTGAGCCCTAAATCTTTAATGTTCCTTACCCTATAACTATTTATGACCTGACCAAATGTTTGAAGCCCTATTTACGACCTGACCCTTTAATCAGTATTAATTAGACCTGCCTTCTAATTAGTTACCTAGTTCAGACTGATGTTAAGGCATTGTGAAGGGCTTTTGTCGATGCTCTTAAAAAATGATGAAGAAGTAGCTTTTTCTAAAAAAAACATACCCAATTCAAGACTAGGGTGCAAAAACCATACACTATTAATGACCAAGATGGCCAAAATCGATGCCCTACTAATGGCTGAGAAATCATACGCTTTGGGGCCGCACGTAACATCAGTATAGCCCATATCAAGGAAGTGCCTCCCCATGAGCAAATGAAGCGGCTTACAATAATTAACCTTGTTTACAATGTAAACAGTACTTAAAAACTCTGAAACATACCTTGAAATGTAAATCGATAAGCAATCTGTACGCTGTACAAACAATTAAATGGCGCTCCGCCTTTGACTTAATAACCCATAATACTGCTTTTCATTTAAAAAGCATAAGAAGGACCAGATGTTTCAAATCAACCGAAGAATATGTCCGTGACATTTTGCTCTTCCTCCTGGCAAAGATTTCTTTCGATCAGTCGTGTTTCGAAACAGAAGACAGTATACACCAACATAGAAGAACCTAGCAACAACCTTCAGGCTGAAATTTAGAAATTAGCCCTCCACTAAATAACAACCCATTCCGCCTGAAATTTGAAAACGTTTTTAAACAGCGTTTAAGTTGTCGAAACAAACCTTGGTATCCACTGGACAACTTTCAACTGGAGCCAGTAATCTAAAATGTGCTGTTTAGTGTAGTTGTAAAATAAACACCTAGTAACTAAATCAGCCTGGTTTTCCACTGAACACTCGATGTTTAAGAACCGATTCATTTTTGTAACAATAATTTTATTTACAATAACACAAGGAAACCAATACTTACAATACCGAACAGTACACTATATATTTAGACTACTTACAGCTACTTACTATAACCAATTCATGCATGCTGAGCTAGACTGTGTAGTAGTAGTGTAGCTCCTCAGTGTTCCGTGTTTTCCATTAGGGAGGGTTTTCTAATGGTTGGCCAATGTCAGGATCGAGTTAGAGCTCATGAGAGCACCTACTTTAGATTTCTGTCACTCTCTCGACCCTCTGACGGATTCTATATTTGTCCAAGAGGTGCATCTTGGAAAATTACAGAAATTAGAATTGGGCATAATTTTCTGCAGAGCAGAATTGTAATTTGGGACATTGGTTCAGCTGCATGGTGCGGTAATTTGGATGCACGTGGCGACATAATTTTCTAAAATCCAAAACTAAAGAGCCACCAAAGTTATTATCTTCATCAGCCATGAGAGGAGGTAAATTTATTTAACACCGTTTCAGCTCTGTCAATGATCCTCAATAACTTTCTTCGTCTAAAAACAGGCACATTTTAAATTTCAGAGTTATGGTGGTGGGTGACATAAAGCTATATAAACTTGTTTGTCGAAAAATATATACAATTATCTCTAGATTTTTAGCCTTTTTAGAAGTTAATGTGGTAGGAAAAGTGCTTATTTAAATGCTTGCTTGATTAGTTCAGATAATCTGTGGCCTAGATAGCCAAAGTAAGTTCCAAATGTGTACAATATTTGCGGCCGCCATGTTCGTGTACCTTGGAGGTACACCAACATGGCGGCTCCATACTGGGCTCTGTAAACGTGTGCAAAATATTTCGACAAATATATGAAGTTCGGGAAAACGTACAGCTATAACTTGGAGAATTTGTCTTCCTTATTTATATCCTTTAACATCATAATTTCTTGACTTTATGCATTGAATGGTTTTCGAATATATATTTTAATCGCGTGACAGTACAACCCAAGAATATTTTGTAAAAAAAATTGTGTATAAAAGAGGAAATAAAAAATAAAAAAGAAACTTTTTGTGCACGTGAAATAATTAGTATTCAAGCCTTTGGTCAAGAATATGTGTCAATTCACGGAGTTGCGTGTGCGCGCCCACTTCACACTCAATTCACCACATCAGCTCTGTCATCGCCAAACACATTAACACATGCTTCGTAACTAGATAGTCGTTTCTATAACACGATTGATCTTCAAGAAGAACCTCCTTGATAGTCAGATTAAAAAAAATGATAATAATAATAATAATGATAGACTTCTTAATGATTTTTTTCAAATGTTCGATTGGCCAAGGGGTCCAATAAAGTTTCACCAGGTGTACTAACGTTAATCGAAGTAAAGAAACATTTTGTACCTCGCAAAATTCCTCACTTGTTTCATGTCGTGCACTGAGCAAAGAGCTATTTAAATATCAATAATCTGGCCCGAATTCGTTCTAATATGGATGAGCGCACGCCGCCTATTATCGAAATATTCTAAGGCAATCACACACGCCCGATTCGAGACTTAATAGGATCCGACCTGTTCTTCCGCCGGAATTCGACTCGAATATTGCGCGTGTAAAACATCATCCAATACTCCAAGTGTACTTCACGTATCGTAAGCGCCTTAAATACCCCAGGATCCTATTGATTCGAGGCTACATCACCACTGTAGGACATCTTCACTTAGTGGTGTGGTGATAAGAATGTTTCACTTTGCAGTTCATGGGTTACAGACGTCAGTGCAGTCAGTGTTTTCTGTGGTATGCTACTCATCACAAAATTGACTCCAAAAACGAGTATGCCCAGTCCGTGCCACAAGGTTTGTATTTCCTGTCTGATTGGGAAAAACCACATGAACGTGAGGCAATTTTGGAAACGTTTAGGTATTAACAAGTGCTACTTAAGTTCACTTCCTATAACTGAGCAAATGTTTTCAATTCAGTCAGCCCACATCAAGGTACAAATAAGCAAGATCAAGGGAAGCATATATTTCGGCTTATAAGAAAGTGCATCGTGCTTTGGATATCACCGCTGTTTCGCTGGAAAAAGACCAGCACACTGCCTTGCAACTCTGTGCAATAATTGAAGCTAACTCAGTGATACACTGCCTTGCAACTCTGTGCAATAACTGAAGCTAACTCAGTGGTCTCAATCAAACTCTAGGTGTCAGGTTTTATTAAAATCCCCCCCCCCCCAAAAAAAAAAAACGAAAAATAGTCGGTGAAGAATGTTCAGGTCATTTGTCAAAACGTGCAGCTCCTGAATCTATAAACATTTTCAGCTGGATAACAATGCACGAAAGCTTTGTTGTACGAAAGGTTACGTGCGTGCTTTAAACAATGCAGAACTTGAGATTTGAATTGCTTTTATGGGAAAATACTAAAATCTTTCATCTCCTGGATTTCTTTAGACTAGACCGGATATGCATTTGCTTTCAGCTGCTTACGAAAATAACATTTTACAATCATCATAAGTGCTTGTGAACTCCCGTACTTCGTGATGCGTTCTCTTTTTTTTAATGCATATTGGATTTTTCTGTCATTCATTCTATCTTATCAAAACCATTGATGACTCGCGAGGACCGCTTTCATCCGCGCTCTCCTGATACAATGTGAAACCAACCCATAAATTTCTTGGCTGAATACTGTTATCAATCGGTGTTTCATTATTTCCGAGTACCTATTGTAGATCATCATTTGCAGTAGTAACAAACTTCCTTCACTATCATAAGGATCTTAATTCCATGCCTCCATACTGTAATTATTTATAAGTAGCACAATGAAGTCACGAGTACAGTTCAAAATGCTACTTTAAGAAAGCATGCCACCAAAAAAAATCACTGAACTTGTCTGTGACACTGTTAACGTCAGCACGATTGCATCTCTGTAACGTGATTAGACTGGAGAGCAAGCAAATGCATGACATACCCAAAACAGCTTCCCTGCCTTGTTCCAAATCTACCACGTTTACGACCTCTGTCGTATTATCAACAGAGTTAGTGGCATTGGCTTTTGTCTTGTTGAGGCAGACCACTCCGTTGTCAGCCCGTAGAGCAAACGCAATCGAGAATAAGGTCAACTTCCAAGACAAGATCTCCATGACGAGAAAACCTGCGTTGGAGTCGTCTTCGCTAATTCAAATACGCTTGCTGCGGTGGAATAAACAACTATTAATCCCTTCCTAATACTGCCGGCCTGTTTTGTTTATGTACCGTGAGTGTGGCGCCCTGGAATCTAAAGTATGGGTGGCTGTCAATCAGTGGGCGGTACTGCGTTTACGAGCTGAACGCGATCATTACAAAAAGCGTCAGAAAAAAAAAAAGATGCGTTGTCAAAGTTAACTGGAAGCCTTAAGCAAACCCGAACACGTCTGACTTACTTGTTCTACCAGTAATCCCCGACACCCTATATACTATTTACATAACCTTGGTAAAGTTGGATAAATATAATTGTAATATGTATCAGTTATCCAAGCAGAAATATAGCTATATAGAGGATCAAGGAGGTCATACAGCTGTAGGTCTATAACCGAACTTCTTGACACACGCTGTGTAAATCCGGCAAGTCCTGTAAACTGAAACGTAGCAGTCTTTTACACTATTACTGAAGTTGAACGACAGTAATAGTGGTTTCGAATATGAATACAGTGGGGTTTCAAACGATACATAGAATTGGAATACAGTCCACCTCTCTAGTATGGACACCAAAGGGAGAGAGCGAACAGTTGATATTGGAGAGGTGTCCGTATTTGTAAGGTCACTATCATGACGTCATTTTTAAGCCTCCACTGACAGCCTGGAGTGTTATTAAGTAACTAGAATTACACCCAAAAGTGAGTGCCTCGTGATTTGTTTTTCCTTTTTTAATCTAAAATTGATTGAATTTATTGAAGTTTTCAGTTACGTACTGAATTTTGGGCAGGAAATGCTATAAACCGCAAAAAAGTATCCCGTTTGGGTCTATTATTAGTTCACCGGAAAAAGTCCTTGCTTGGTGTAATCAGACACAGGTTTTGTCGATTTATAACAAGTGTGCGATATTTAGTCGCCTTTCTCCTTTCATTTAAAACAGGATAAAAATTCAGGCTACGAAAGTCTAGGTCACTTTAAGGTCAATTTACATGAAAACGTACAGACATATTTACTTTGACTGTAAGTTATGAGGTTGTGCTACATAACAACAATTTTAAATTATGTTTTCATTATTATTAACTTATAATTGCACAAAAAGCACGGTCATGTCTGCAGGAGTCACTAACAGTACTCCAAAAATAGCTTTGATCCATCCAGCCCTTGGATTTAGCAGGAAATCCCCAGGACTTGACAATCAAGAGAAGAAAAATGAGGAACAAAACAATGTTCTGGAACGAACGTTCTAGATTTTTATCAGAGGTCTAAGTCAAGCTTTATCTGCCGAATTTGTAAGTTAAGGTTAACTTTATCAGCGCTAATTCTGTGCACGCAATTTATCAACGGCATAAATAACATTGTCGCATTGTAAACTCACAGAGTGGTGCATGAGATAATGATAACATTTGACCATTCTTGCGGATGAATATCTTAGCAATTGAAATTATGATTGTGATAGCGTGAGAACTTTAGAAAAACCCAAGTCTGGTTTGGAGGCCCTTGCTTAACCCTATAATCTCCAGTCGATGATAACGGGGATTACAGTTAACATTTTCCCAATGTCTGACAGGTCATAATTTAACATGTTTAAGCACCTGACAAAAGCCAGGACTTTATCCGATTCCGATATGAATTATATGGAAAAGAGGTGACGAAAAAGGTGTTCTTTTAGCCTCTCTGCGAAGCAGCACTCACAGATTTACCAGAGGTCCTACACTACTCCCATTGACTGGATGTCAGGTTCAAGTTTAAGACGCTTGGAGAAACTGACGTTTTTCTGGAAAGCGCGATTAGTCGTGTGCATATCGTCTAGGGGGGGAGATACTCCCAGAGAAATTGGGGGGAGGGGGGGTTGTGCGGCCCACTTCCCAAAACCCTTACCCTATTCATGACCAAAATCTGCGATACTCCCTACCCTATTTATGACCTGACCAAAAATTCGAAACCCTATTTATGACCTGACCATTACATCAAAAACCTGTTTCAGACCTGCGTGATAATTAGTTCCTTAGTTCAGACCAATGTTAAATTACCGTAAACATAATTTGTGCCGAGGGCTTTTGTTGATTTTCTTTTCGTGCCGGTAAACTTAGATTGTTGACAAATGTAACATGTTACAAACTTGAGATATAACTTAACTGATGACAATGAAAACTCTTTTTCATATTCATCAGCTGTCTGTGGTTATGGCCAAGTCTGCAAGACGTTCAACGAAGGCAAGATAACCTTATGTAGATTGATCCATTCGGCTGGAACGCTGATGACAACCAACTTGAAGATTCTCTGGTTAAAGTGGTGTTATTAATTTTTTTAACCGAGAGCAAGTTTGGTCTTTACGGGAAACTCTCAAACCGAAGATCTTATCGTATTGTGACCGAGCGATAGCGCGCGAGATCAATACGGCAAAGTCCAGGTTTAAGATTTTCCCGTAAACACCGTACGTTCTTTGCTTCAGCAGGCCCCTAATCGGCCCGGGGGCATTACGAGAGACTAATGCTCTAGAATTAGCCAGTCAGGGCGCACTTTATATCCGCTATAAACACAAGCCATATAATAAACAGTGTTAAGGAATGTTATGGCCGTAACATTAGCTCGATCAACAAGGCGCAGGAAAGCTGTTGAAATACGTTTGTGGGCCAGATAGTGAATTTGTACTACTTTAAAGGGATATATGTAGGATATCATGTGACTGACCCTTTATTTTCTCCGCGTGTAATGAACCTGTCTCGCTAAGTCAGTGAGACCCTATTTGTTTTTGGAAAAAGAAGAATAACAACGTTTTTAAGCGAGGCTCTCCGTTTGGGGGTCGGTGATATGACATTAAAAGCTTGTCCCTTCTTCCGTAGTCAGTCAACGGTTGCTGTAGTAGAAATCTGTAACTCATGTACAGTCGGCCAGATTGGCGAATTGCCTTTGTAGTGGTTTTACTCTGACAGTCAAAAAACCAAAAAAAAGCTTGACTGACGGAAAACACAGCTGTCATTGAAAAGGCAATTAGTTGCTCGAAAACCTTTTGCCCAGAATATAACTTAAGAATCAGACCCTGTTTACACTCTGCTTTACTTAGTTCCTGTTTCTCTCATTCCTTGATGTCAGGTTTGGCTTTGCAGGACGTGTTCAGTCGTCTTTGGGTAGAGCTCAGCATTACCTTACTTAATAACCAGTAAATTTTTTCCTTATTTATCACAAATGAGTAGTATCGAGTTAGACGGCGCCAGCGTTTTTATTACGACATTCCTTTCAAATCTGGAACTCATTAATGGGCTTAGCTTTATCATCACCTCACATTAGTTCATTTAGTCACGTCTAAAGCGATTTTCTGCTTATATGCATTTCAGTGATACTATCTAAGTTGACCTTTGCATATGGGAGCGCGTGAAAAATTACCGACTTTGCATTGTTGTACCCACGGGGGGCATATGGGAGCGCGTGAAAAATTACCGACTTTGCATTGTTGTACCCACGGGGGGGGGGGGAGAATAGGAGAGGGAGAGATTCCCATACAAAAATAACGGGGGTGGTCGTCGTACATTTTACGGGTTAAAAAAGTGGTTTTGTTACATCTCAGTTGAATTTGAAGGACTTACAAATTATCAAGCTAAAACATTGTACATTTGGACAACACATCCTGGTACTCGCTTGAATTGTGAGATCGAGGCGTGGGTCGCCACGAAGCTCTTCGTAATGTCCCACAGGATTGGCTGAGAAAATGGTATACAAACAGCAGTAACAATGGACCCCACCCCTAAAACAACAGAGCTTCCATAGCCTTGTTTCTCACATCTTTGCCAATAGTGGCACAAAGGTTGTGGTAGTGTATGGCTTTGTTGAAATTACTAACACTGAAGAAGATATCTCCAAGATCATCGTAGGCTTCACTCCCCCAGATGTTTGCTTCCTTTGGAAATTTCTGTTGCTTGTTGAAATGAAAGCAGCATTCATACTTTTTTAATGTCATTTTCAAGGATACAACTAAGTCAAAAGAATCCACAATTGCTATTCTTGAATACGCCATATTATCTTTGGTGCACTAAACGTAAGTCAGTATTACAAATGCGTTAATACTTAAACCTAATCGTACCTTTTTGATACGCTTCGGCAGCATATCAGACGAGTTTGGTCGAGCCATGGTTCGTATTTTGACGAGACGCAGTCGAGCCAAAATATCCATGGCGAGACCAAACGAGCCTGATATGCCGCCGAAGCGTACCAAAAAGGTACGAGTAGGTATTTACATTCAGCCCAAAATTTAGCGTCACGGTAATAAAATCTGCCAGGCGTTATCCCGAGTGGCCCGCAAGGAGAATAATACGAGTCAACAAACGGTGACAAATGGGGCAAAAAGTAATGAATGAAAAATAGTTTTACTTCGAGAGTTATACACAGTAGTCATGCACCTCTTCGGAACCTCTAATTTTATTTGCTCCCGGAGTCATCCACCTCTATTGTTTTCAGGACTAGGGCCATTGTTTCTGTTGTTTATTCTATTGTTTTCTCGGCCAATCCTGTTAGACCTTACGAGAGGTGCGTGGCGCCTCGTTATACAGGGAGCAAAGTGACAAATCATGATAGCAAAATATGTAAATCATTTCTCTGCAAAACTGTCACCGGCATTTGAAAACGAGTGAGCGAAAATTTCAATATCGACGCAGTTGGCGAGCGTCTTCCAGTTTAGTTTTGGCGGGAACGTTTTTTGCGCCTTTTTTCGACCGCAAAATACCAGCTATTTCTTCAATTACGAGTTTTTGTTTATTGGCAGGACCTCTTTGCAGTTTATCGTACGGTAACATTACTTTACTTGAAAGTGATTGTGATATCGTGGGATATCAGGTCTGTGACTTGATATCGTAGGGTATCCGGACAATAGAGCACGAATCTGGGTACGGTAATGTATCGAACAGGCCGCCGGTGATGCCTCTAAACAAGTACCATGAGGCTCACCGCCCATAAAAGCTATGAAAATTGCCAGACGTGTATGTCAGGGGACAAGCCTTCACCCGGCATAAATCAGTCTCTTTGCAAAAATTGGCATAAATTCGGAAAGGTGTTTTGTTTTGTTTATATGTAAAATACCAAACTGAACATTTTGAAACTGTGACATTGATAAAAACGTCCTTTAAAATTAATAAATCCTGATTTTGTGATAACACATTTCACCTTACAGATTTTAACCCCCTAAAGGACACCCCGCCCATTTTGCTGGAGCGAATTTTTTATAGGTGGCCAACTTAGATTGATTGCAAGAGTCAATGGAGGCTTCAACAAACCGACCTTGTAGTAGGACTAAACGGATGAAGAAGTAGAGCTTGTATTTGTAAAACGTTTTCTATAGTGGTGCCGCTTTATGAGATTCTCTACCTCAGGATCGTACAACACTTTAAAGGTTTTTCAAAATAAATTCGAAGCCCACAATTCCTCTTTGAGGTTATACACACGAATAATAATATAAATCACTTGATTTTTGTCACTATTTTCGCATATTTTTTATAATAGTTTGGAACTGACGATTCTCTGTCTCAGACTAGGTTTACACTAGAGCAGATTTTTCCGGATTCATCAATTTTAGAGTATTCGGATTAGTAGGCGTTTACACTAAAAGGATATTCGGATTCCTGACCGTTTACACAGGACGACAACTCCGGGAACATTCACGATAAAATGGTCAACAAGTTGTTTGTTGCCTCGACGACGAGAAACAAAATGTAACCAGAATAAAGCCTAGGGGTACGTTGATCACGCTATTGTTGCCCATCATGTTGTCCCACCAGGCATTTGTCCTGGTCTTATCCAGAATCATCCAGCGATCGTGCCATCGTCATTTCCGAGATTTCCGATAAAGTGAGGAGGACGTCAACATTGTTTACATCGCCTTTTTGGTTTCTGAGGAATATAGCACTACCCATTACAAATTAAAAGACTGCCTGGACCAGTGACAGAACAAGGAGGCTAACAGCGACCGCTATCAATGGCCAAAAATACGACTACGACTTTGGATTACTTTGGATTGCTGCATCCGCCATTTTAGTTATACCGCAAACTCATAATATCGCTGGCGGAAAGATATCCGGATTCGAGAGACGAGAGAAAAGCGTTTACACAGCAAAACTTTCCGGATTCAAAGTTCCCACTTTAGATTCCGGATTCAAAATCTCCGGAGACGTGACCAAACCGGGATGTTTTTATTTCGGATTCGTCCTCCTGTGTGTAAACGGCAAAACCAATCCGGTACTAAAACGTTCCGGATTCATCACGAATCTGGAACAATTTCCTCTAGTGTAAACCTAGTCTCAATCAAATAAACTCTCAGTAATAAAAGTTTCGAGGTTCTTACTTGTCTTCAAGGTAATTGTTGTATCAAATATTTGCGATTAACGAAGAGGAAGGAACAACAATAAGCAGTTAATGACTGGCCTCAAGGGAAACAGTGAGTTTTGTTTCCCAGAGACCGTCAGTGATTCCCGAGGCTTATTGTCTATGATCGAGCTGAGTAAACTTTCACTCGAAATATCTTGGGTCAATCATTCAGCTTTATACCTTACGACCTCGCTTGCTCGATCATGCTCTCCGCATGAAAATGCGGAAACCTTTTGCTCTGCGCTTCAAGGAGACCCCACACTACTGTTCTTTTGCACTCGTGACAAGGTTTAAGGAATAATAATAATAATAATAATAATAATAATA
>CM042753.1:6148875-6158347 GCA_022496165.2 Catalaphyllia jardinei | reverse complement strand
TAATAATACCCCTCCCCCCCCCCGCTCCACCCTACCTCCTGTCTCACTCCGAAAAGGCCGGATCAACCCGTATCAAGAGACCATGATCTAAGAGAACACATCCCGCATACATGGGCCTCTTCCCTTGATAATCTTTTTCAATCGAATTTTAGCGCGTGGTCAAGCTGAGAGGCTATTTTAGGAAAGACACCTGATTGGCCAATTTAAATGACGTAAGAACATTGAGGTTTAATTTTAACAGATCAACTAAAGCAAAAAACTTTGTTAATCATTTATTATTCATGCTGGGGAATGACACAACTTCTATTTTGCGGCGCGCATTAATATTCCTGCCCAGCTCTGAAAATGATTTCCAATGCTAACAGTGCGGCAGTTCAACTGAACAAACTGATTTTTTTCTCCTAGCCCGCTAAATTTTCAATTTCTTATTTGGATGGACACAACCTGATGACCGTTAGCCATTGCTTGCGTGATCGGGGGCCTGGACTAAAAATAACTTTGACAGCGTGACGCGAAGCTTAAAATAGATTGAAAAAGATTATCATGGGGCACGGGGATGTGTTCTCTCACCTCATTTTCTCTTGCCCGTATCTACTGCCCTTGAGGAGAAAGGCCCCCGTTTTCCGTAAGTTTTAAGAAAGTGCTACGCTCCGAAACCTTTGTGAGAAATTGCAATTAGCCTCAATTTCCTTTTATTGAATTGACAATTCACCGTAAGGCTATCATTAATACCATTAAAATTTGTCCTATAAATGCTAGACCATAAGAACATTTTTATTTTACAAAATTATTGGGCTTTTTTCGATGGGGCTTGTAATCGGCAAGGTTTGTTAGCGTAATGCCCCATTCACACCAAAGCTTAAACATGTTTTAAAGCTGTTTACTTAAACACGGTTTAAAATTGTTTTCTTTATAAAAGCTGCTTACTGATATCTCCCTACTCCACATTCAGTGCAAATTAAAATAGCATGTTTAAGTTCATCTAAATCCTGCATAAAGGCCTGAGTTGCAGTTTTTCTTTAATAGTTTTCATTTTTCTAAACCTGGTTTAATTAAACATGCTTAGCTGGTGTGAATGAAAATTTCAGAAATGGTTCGGATTTTGAGATGATATATATATTTGTTTTTTTGCGTTACATATAAGGCTTCCCTAGTTAAATGGTTATCAAGTAAACGCCCTTAACATTCTACCGTCATCAGGTAAAAATAAACTCTAAGAATCTAAAATACAACCCAAGCTAGCGGGTTAAGAGGGATATATAGCAGTTAAAAATTTAAGAGCTAGCTGTAATTCAGTTAACCCATGGACTTATACTCCGAGTCTAGGAGGACTTGTCATTGCAATGAGGTTTCCCCTCTATACATGTATGTGCTTCAGAATTTCTTTTTTGTTTCTGTTTCAATTTTTGCTTTTTGTCGTTTTGCTTGATTGTTTGTTTGTTTTATTTTGTGGTCTGCTTTGGCAGTGAAATAGTAAAATTGAAGTACATGACATTCCTAATTGTTCAATAATTCTTTTATGGTCTGTCTGTGTCTGGTGAACTCTTCCTCTGATAACGTAGCTCTTCTCATATGCTCGCAGAATTGTTCTTCGGTAAATGAATTGAAAGTTTCTCTCGCTGGAAAGAAAAGCAAGAACAAAAGATTGAACAAAGCCAGAAAACAACTGTCACTTCCGACTAGATCGAAAAAGATGTTACAGTATATGTGACACCGAGTTCACATTGGAGTAAACACGAGAAAGAAAGAAAAGGAAATTATACTTCTCCAGGATATACAAGAATATTATACAAGTATCTTACTTTCCACTGCGACGAAGCCGGAGAACTCACAAACAGCCATGGGCCGCTCACCCGAATCATAAGAACTCTTAACTTGAGAACCTGTTAGAACAAAAAGACAGAAAAAAAGCAAGGCAAGAGTATTTAAAGTCGGTTAAAGACTGATTCTTCATCAAATAGCTGAAATCCTAACAAACCACAACATGGAATACCGCTATTATAAAAAGGAGAGGAGTAGTTCCCACATTTTGTCTCTGTTCTCCATTCCAAAATGTGTTGGCTGTGCCGCATCTTCGTCGTCACTGTTGTCGTCTTCGCATTATCGCCATTTGTCTTCCGTCGTCGGCTGTTGGTCGTCCGTCGTCCGTCTAGAAAGTCTTCGACATTGTTTATAATCATCGTAATTATTGTTATCATCTTCGTCGTCATCATTTTCGTCTTCGTCTTCGTTATCGTCGTCGCTTTAGTCCTTATTCTCCTTGTTCATAATCATCGTCGACATTTCAATGGGGAAAAATTACGCAAAATTCAGGGAATGCAGCCACATGGAGGAGGATGTATCTAAGAGCTATCACTGGTTTGGTGCATTTGATAAGAACGGGTTGAGACATACAACTTACCGCACACAGGGTTTCTTGGCCAGAGGAAGACTCTTATAACGGAATGGTCACTCTCCTGGTTAACAGCGTCGCCATTTGGACTCTTTGAGCTACATTTGTTTCCCCGTAGAATTAGATAAGTGTGAGCTACCTCGTTTTTTACAAAATATGACGACACTTGATGAATTTTTCTGTGAAAGAAGAGGAAAAGGACGCTTTCAAAAACATAAATGTAAAGAAAAAGGAGAGGGGTGTTGTTTAGTTAGCCTATGTTTAACTTGCCCTGCAGTCGCTGATTCTACCGCTCAGGAACATATCCTTTAGTATTTTAACGAAACAAAACCACTTTTTTCTTCCTTGCGATAAAGACCAGAGCACGACGTCTCACTCTTGGGGCGGCGTTTGGTCATTCGTGCAAAGAATTTCAAAGGACTGAACTGAAGCCAAATATTCATTATACAATAGCCTTCTGTTTTCCAGCACTGTCTATATGTACATGGCATTGTAATCAACACTTGTCCTTCCGTAAGGAGATTTCTGTTGTGCACGTATCCTAGAATATGTCCATTCATTGTTCTTTTCACCTCTCCAGAAAATGGAAAAATCCTTGCATTGCGTATTAGGTTTGTACTATACGTACAGGTCTAAAGAACGAGAGATGATGTGCATGTATGCTCACATGAAGATTCCTCACCTTGCTAGTAAACACGCATTGGTTTGTGGTCCCAGTTCAAAGACAAACGTAGCTGTGGCATAGTCTCTGACTTCAAACACGTCCTCACAAACAGGAATTAAATCCTATCGATGAGGAAGTAGCATATGAATTTCTGCAATCACAATTATAAATCGCTTCCTGGTACTTTAGGCCCATAATGTATATTATACCAAGGGGGGCGCTGAGACTCCGGTGGATGTCAATGTCGTTACCAGCGACTCTCATCTTCCCACCCTCTGAGGCCCCGTCCACACTAATCCATTTTCAAACGAAAACGGAGCTGTTTTGCTCCGTTTTCAAAAAAGATTTCCGTCCACACTTATCGTTTTCGTATCGTTTTCGCCCGTCCACACTACAACGCCGTATCCGTTTTGAAAACGCTTTTATACCCACAGTGCGCATGGTAGCGTCTGTCCGCCATTTTGGATACTCACGGTCGAGTGGTCTGGCGCCCGGTGGTGTCTATTTTGAAGACGTCACCATTTTCAGATAGCATTGTTTTCTCCGTCCAAACTAGGAAACGGCTTTTTCAAAAAGTATCGTTTTCAAATCGCTCCACTCTGGAGAGCGTTTTCGAATGGCTCCGTTTTCGGTGATCGTTTTCGGCGTTGTAGTGTGGCCGATAGCCTTGTCCGGAGCAAAACAGCTCCGCTTTCGTTTGAAAACGGATTAGTGTGGACGGGGCCTGAGAAACCCGGGGAGCAAGTTCGTTTCCTTGCTTAGGGGCTGTATGAATAAGGTCCCACTCAGGGTCTTCGGACAAAATGCTACCATTTTTAGCCGTCAAGGTGATCTATAAAATCGCACTCAAAATAAATGCTAATAACAATAACGATAACGATAATGATGATACTGATACTGATGCTGATGCTGATACTGAAAATGAAAATAATAACCCACTGCATGTCTGTTTTAGAGTGGAATCTTTTAGGGGTAAACATTTCGTGGTGCTGTGGAAAAGGTTAGCTATTGTATTGGGAGTATTGTGTCCTACTACATGCGAGACATTCCCATGTAAAAGCGTCAAATTTACAAACATTTGCATCGCTGGGGCGATAGGAAAGTGGGAAGAGTCTAATAAAGGTATTTCTCTACCGAGGACAAGTATTGCTAAACTTACATTATTATGTACACAAAAGAGGTTTACAATGATGGTATAACGTAATTATTTGTTTACCACTGACAGAGATTAATTTTCAATTAGAGAAAAACATTAAAATCATAAGAAATCTCTCTTACTATTGACAGAAAAAAACTCACCACTGCCTCAAGATAGGATGGGTTCTCACTGTACCAAATGTGGAAATGCAAGTGATTCACTGAGGAATACGCACACAGGCTGTTGAAACCCAAACGGAATCCCCTGCAAGGAATGACAACAGAATCGTTTTTGTTGTCAATACATGTACAAATATTAAAAAATTAACTAACTTTAAGAAAAAACCCACTTTGAGCTAAAATCAAAAAGTAACTGGCATAAAAAAACTAACTACAACTGTTAACACCTTCAATACTGATGGTATATGCTACACTTGGTAAAACTACATAAATTGCATGTATGACAATGATATTTAACCCTTGTGAAATGTTACAATTATTGATAGTTATTATTAACTGTAAAGCCTTTATTATTATAATTGTTCTGAAGTTTTAGAATTCAGATGCACAACTCCGCATGCCAAGTGCTATTAGTTAAAATTTCATTATCTCACGGTATTGATTTGTAACTGATCGTCAAATGTTACCTGTGGTTAGTTAACATAGCTGTCTCCAAGCTCAGTAACAGTGCTTCCTCGGTTAGTATCTGAAGGTTAATTGTGAGTTAAATTTATTTTTAGTTAGTACCATTCTTCCTGTTAATGCAAGGTTTGGTTAGGATATTTATAACTGTACTGATGCAGTCCCCAACAAGTGATCACACCTAATTCTGTTATGCATTTAACAGCTTTAAACTGAATACATGTAGTCAAAAGGCATGTAACAAGGAAAAAAATGACCAAAGACCCAAGATAAAAATGCATGTAGTACATGGTCTAAACCCAGGAGTGTCAATGGTTCATATAGTGTAATTGTCTGATTAAGGGTACGTCTGAAAAGAACTGTTGTTGGTGGTGGCTAACGTTTACTACAATTTCAACCTGAGCAAAAGTCACCTACAGAAGCCAGTTACTCAGACAATCACGCTTGACAAGCAACAGAGATGCCCAGATTATCTTTTAGAAAACATATAAAAAACTGTGTCTGGATTCTGCTTATTAAGGAGTTTCATGGAAGGACTTGTAGCATTGTAACAAGGAAAAATGACCAAAGACCATTGATAGGAATGCATGTAGTACATGGTCTAAACCCAGGAATGTCAGTGATTCATATAGTGTAATTGTCTGATTAAGGGTAGTTCTGAAAAGAACTGTTGTTGGTGACTGATGTTTAAGACCAAGCCAGGCTGGGTCATTGCGTTGTGTTACTGGGCAAGACATATATATTACTCTCACTGTGTCCCAGTCTCCACCCAGTAGTGGGCAACAATTAATTAAATAACAAGGGTAACCCTTCAATGAACTAGCATCCTATTCAGGGAGGGGTAGAAATAGAATAATTAAGCAACCCCAGAGTGCACTTAAACTAGGTTCAAATGTAGGCTGTCTAACAACTTTTTTTTAAGGTGTTCAAGTTCAAATGGTTAACTTAGTTGCTAAATGCATGCCACTGGCTTTTTTTTTGACACATAATTTTTCAGTTCAATCTAACTTCTTTATTTTTTTCCAGTAGTTATGAAAAATAACTAGTAAATGTATCTTACCTGAGGAAGACATGAATGTATACTTGGAACCAAAAGTGAGTGTCCATATTCAAATGGGCTAACATTTATTAGCATGAGATGGTGATCAGTATCTGCAGCAGTCTTGTGCTTTGGACTGAGTTCAAACAGAACCTTGAATGATAATAAAAACAAAAAGACTTAAGAAGTGACTAAAGACTAAAGACTTACAGTATCTTTAAGACACCTTTTCTGAAAATTTGGTCAAAATCGACCAGTAGATGCATGAGATATTAAAAGGAAAGTGACATTAATTTTTGTGAAAAGAGTAATTATATTGAATTCTATTCCTTGAGATGTTTTAAGCTTTAAGGCACTGTTCCTGGGCCTAAAACAGTTTTATAACGCATTTCTAAAGTTAAGTCATATTTTACATGTTCAGCTAATTTAAAACTGTAATTGTGAGTAAAACTTTTAATTTTGTCACGAAAAACCAACTTTAGACTGAAAAAAGTGAAAAATAAAAAGTCTGCCATATTGGATGACATCATAGGCCCCCAGCGGTGCAATTTGCATATGTAACCCATAATATTAACCTAGTCATGTAGACAACATAACAGGCTATCTATTGCTGGTATTACCTTTTCAAAGTATCTCAACCCAACAAAAACCCAGGGGAGGGGTTCCTGCCACCCCCACCCCCCCCCCACCCTTGTACCACGGTAGGGGTATGAGTTTGCTTGTACGTCCGACGTCCGAGGGTTAATTTGAAAACAAGTTATTAATTAAAATTCTTAATAATCAAGAAATAAAGGCACAATTTTAATTACTAGATTGGTAATTAATACTAACAATAACTCTGCCTTTTTCTCCTGCTCCTGTTCTCCTTTAAGATAGCCCTTCTTAATCAGAAATTTTCAGTTTCATTTTGTGAGAGAGAAGCAAATGATCGAGCTTCCAAAATATGGCTCTCCAGCAAAAATATATTGAGTCTCATCACCACAAATGTTTTTTGACACCTTCTCTACTAAGTCTTAATTTCTTTTGAAAAACTAACAAATCTAGTCACAAGCACACAGACAATATATTAGTCTGCCTGTCTGGCAGAGTCTCAAATCTACCATGCCATATTGGCAGCCAATTAGTGCACTGTATGAATATAATTCTCAAGATGAGTGGTTAACTGATGGAATTCCCAGTGAAAGTCTTTCTAACCAAATTGAAAAGTAGTTAAATGGATTATGAGGCAATACCACTGAGTACAGTTTAGTTACCTCTTTGCTGTGTACTTTAGTGAAGTTAAATTTTGCTGGGTTAAATGGCTCTGATACCCTATGCATTGGATCTGGCTTTCTCCGTTTGCTGAATCGCAGCTCATTTAACTGTAGGCACATTCAACAATCAGGTACAATTAATGAACATAAACATCACATTCATGATTACTAATAAGCCTAATATCATGGTTTTTAATGCCATCTTGACAGGTAGGCAGAGCAGTCAGAAATGACAGTGTTTGTATGCAGGGAATCTGACAGCAAATAACTTTTTCCAACATTGAATTCTACACAATTTGTGAATCAAAATGTTAAAATACTGGGTAAAAGATTGTTTTCACCAGGTTTGAAGGATGTAGCTTTGTTAAGTCACTCACTTTAATAAGTGACTTTAAATTTTTTCCCCATGAACCACGTCTAGACGTCCATCTACCCAGCCAGATTTACACTGTCAGACAAATCAGTGTTCCAGATAAGCGAGGGGTCTTGGGTCAAAAACCCAACAAGGTCACCTACATGCATATGACCCGACAAACTGATAGAAAATTAATAATGATTTGGTAGAAATAGTGAGAATTGACCCGTTGGAATTCATTACTGACACCCAGCCTTGAAAACATATCTGGAATCCTGCAAATGTATAGAAAATTTGAAAAATTCACTGAGTGTCCCCTAGCAAAGCTATGTACATTCTTCAAACTTGGTGAATACAATTTTCTACCAAGTATTTTACAGTGGTGATAAATAAATTGTGTAAAATTCAATTTTGGAAAAAGTAAGATTGAGACTACTGACACAGGCTTGATTTCTGGCACTCTTTTGGGTTTGGTTCCCAACTTGATCCTCTACTGGAGAAGAGAGCAAGTGAGTTCAGGGTGAAGAGAGGGGAGGGAAGGCAGATGAGGAGAGCATACACACTTGCAAATGGCAATTGAGCATAATGATAACATTGCTGAATGAGCATCGTGTCCAAAAAGTAATTAAAGAGTACTAGAAAACTATTTCGGGATAAATCAAAACTTTGTCTGAATCCTGCAAAACAATTCAATTGAGTTCGCATAAAATTTCCATTTTTAAAATAGCTATTCTACTTTTAATAATCAAATCTACTGCTCACTAATCTAGGTCAAACATGCACAAGATACAGTAACTGTTAATTAAATCACTAATAAAATATATTACATATAGTAATATGTTTAATTGTGGGATTACCTGAATATACAGAGAGTATTTTCCAGGTGCAATCCTTCCTTCTATATGGTCAAGTCTGTAAGTGAAGTAACCTGCATCTGCCGCAGCATCCCATGTTTCTTTAAGTTCTTTATCAAACTAGAAAAACAAGAATTAACTAATAACACTATACTGAGGAAAATATGAAAAGCAAGCCAGTCACATCATACTTTCTTTCTATCCCAGTTTATTCCCACATTAGCGACTTAGTTAAAAGAATATTACAATATTCACAGAGTTAATTTGCACCAGGGTGCAAACTTGCGACAATCTTCCTCTTGCATGAAAAATTGTGATAGGTACATGTATATGATACAAAATGAAACTTGGGAGTAGTATATATTAATAGCAGTAACACTCTAAGAAAACATCTATGCAAATTTGAATTCGCTAAAATGGGCCACACTTAGATGTATGGCTAAAATTAGATTATTTATGAAGTATATAGTATATGTAGGTGTATGTGTGTGTGTGTGCATGTGTGAATCTTGAGGTCTAGGTTAGCAGGTCTCCTCGCCATTTAATTTTTCTTTTTCTGTTAAATCTTATACTACCTTTGCTGTAAAATGTTGCATATATGGCAAATAAAAAAACAGTTAAATAAGTTAAAAGTCAAAGGTAATATGACATGATTTCTTAGTCACCTTGCTTAGTTCATCCTTGTCTGCTCCATCACAATTTTGAAGACTAGGCCACCGAAAGTCCTCTGATGTATAAGTGAATTGTCGTTCTGATGACAGATAGCGTGTGGCTGGCATTTGCAGGAAAACAATTTGTCAGGCTACGTACAGTGTGGCGTAGTTGTGGCTTTGTACTTCTGGAGTCACAGTTAATCGAAAATATATGCTATGAAATAATTAACAAAAAATACTATCCATTTAGTGATTTTATTCAGTTGTTTGTCTCCCAACCAAGTTCCCTGATTGAGACTTGTCTCACTCTTCCAAATTTGGGATTTTTGTTGGGTATTCTTTAAATACCCTAAAATAGCCAAAAATGGGAATCTGTTATTTTTTCCTGTGATTCACAGTTAGCAAATGTCCCAGAATGTTTGTACTGTAGGTGAAAAGAAAAGTGTTCTTTATTCAACATAAGGTATAAATTATATACTGGTA
>CM042753.1:6131737-6144237 GCA_022496165.2 Catalaphyllia jardinei | reverse complement strand
CAGTCAGGACATCCGTGTGAATAAGCGACATCTAAAGTGAAGAGAAATTTACAAGCTATGATTTGTTGAATAGATCTCGTATCGCCTGTCTGTGTCGGCTGAACTCGTCCTCTGGTAAAGTAACTCTTCTTATATGTTTACAGAATTGCTCCTCAGTAAATGAATCAAAAGTTTCTCTCCCTGAAAGACAAATTAAAAAAAAGACATATCAAAGTCTTCCCTCGTTGGGTGTTGTTACTTCGCAAGTTTGGATGAACAACTAAGAGTAAGGTCTTCTTTCAGTGAGTATTCAAAAGCTTGCCTGTAGGCCATAGAGGATGTAGGATAGCAACATAGAATATCTTTATTTTTGGAAACAACAGAAAACAATCATTGCTTATGGTGTTTTAAATGCTAACAAAAATCTCTTAAACTAGAAATCCCTGCATATTGGACTGAAACACTACGATTCATTATAAAATATAAGTTTTTTTCTATTCCTTTCGTCCAATCAAATACAGCACGACTATCCCGTAAGTTGTCACGTCAACATGATGTCATCAGAATACGTCAGTTTGCCAAGTAACATCCTTAGTCAAAAAACCTCGCATTAAGTCAATGACCAATTCACTCTGAGACATGCCTGCAGGGAAGCACGGTCGTTGTATTCAGCATGGTGCAGTGGAGATGTCAGTAATTTGATGAATACAACTACCATGACTCCCTGCATGCGTGCTCCATAGAAGAAATTAGCCATTTGTATACACAGGGTAAAAGAAAGAGGGTAAATACCAGAATATGACTTCTTACTTTCTATCGCCAATGAGCCTGCAAACTCGTAGACAGCAACGGGACGCCTCTCAGATTCGTAAGAACTCATTTGCTTTGCACCTATTCAAGAACAATTTTAAAGTAAGAAATTACGACTTAATAATAGCCTTAGAAAGTTCGTGTTCTCCGAACCACTCGGTGTCATCTGTTGGTCAAAATGTGAGAAGTACGTAAACATTGGTTTATAGTCATGTCTTCACTAAAGGCCATCTAGCTTTAGCACACACGCACAATTTATTTATATCTTACGAGCTAAAGGTTTCTACGATCGACTGATATCTATTTACTGTTCTCAGCTGTAAATGTTTTGGGTCAATTTTTCGCTTACTTAGTACTAAGGGCTTTTCACATGGAAGTGGGGGACCCCGGAGAGGTGAGGTACCTCACTTACCCGTAGGAAAAAAATACTTGCATGCCTTCACATGCAAGCCCGGCGACGCAGGGTCCAAAATGCAATCACATGATCGTTAAGCACCCACCACAAAAAAAGAACTATCGTTTGTTCCGATGGAGCTTCTTTTCACCTCAATGTCGTTGTTGCAGGCAAAACTTTAGTTTGATTCCGCTGATTAGCCTGACTATCCGATTCCACACTTAAATTGTCACCAACACTGTCAATTTCATCAGCGTTTTGGCGGTTTTGGAAATAACTCGCCACGCTACAGTGATTTGATTACCTCGGTCAGGCGGGTTACCCCACTTCACAGCTTTCATATGGAGAAAACACACCCCACCGAAGCGGGTTACCCGGACGGACTGACCGGGTAACCCGCCTTGGTGGGGTAACCCGCCTTGGTGGGGTACCCCACCTAACATGTGAACGCGATCAAGAAAAAAAGAGAGATTGTATGGATAGATTGGTTACCCCACCAGGGCGGGGGACCTCACCTGCCTGGGGTCCCCCATTTCCATGTGAACAGGCCCTAAATGAAATAAAAAGATACAATGTATACATGTGCAGTTGGCAACAACATTTTGTATCTCAACAAGGAAGGTTTTAAAGCAATAAAAACACGAAATCACTGTGAATTTGGGGACCCATTTGCGGTAACTCTTCACTGAAGTTCAAGTTTCTGCGGGCGGGAGAGTTTGTTGCCCTTTAAGCATAATCTGTGGCGTTAACGTTGGCACCTTATGGTTCTAAAAGATTCCAAGCAATGGAAGTTTCAAAGCGTTGTATGCTAACACGATGTTGATGACACAGGTCATACTTGGACTCTTTTTACTTTGGATTAAATGTTCCAAGCAGGATGGAGTTGTGTCGACTAAAAGGTTAAAGTCAGTGAGTAAAGCATTTACTTCTACACAATAAAAATATAACTCACAGCAAGGCTAATGTTGTCGGGTCTAAAAAAAACTAGCTAAAAGAGTATGTAAGTCAGAAGAATTTACAAAGAGAACTATTCATTGCAGTCGACAATGTGTGCGTGACATGTCGCCGACAGTTGGCCGAAAATGGGAGCCATCGTTTACTATTAATCGCAAGACTCTCCTTACCATGAACAGGGTTTCTTGGCCATAAGAACACCCTGAGTACTGATTGCAGGTCACTGTCTTCATGCGTAAACCCATTCACCTGACTTCTTGGACGACATCTTGCTCCTCGAACGATATGGAAGTTATGAGCCACCTCTTCCTTTATTAAATATGATGCGACTTTGTGTATTGTTCTACAGGCGAAATAACGGGTAACAAACAACTGTCAACATTGGAGCCAATGGGGGCTTACTATGCGAACAATCAGACGCTACGTGTTTATATTCTTCCCGCGCTTGGAGTAGCTTATACGCTTTCATCACTTTTCCCGCCCTTTACATCAGTTACATATTTCTACATTGAGATCCTATTGGTCTATTACAGAATTTACCTTTGTTGTGATTGGCCAGATGCTATACTTCGCTTTCATAACAATCCAATCTCACGAAAAAATTGCTTTTCACGACCACGCCAGTATAAAGTCGATACAAAACTGTACATATAATGTTTCAAGTTACGAAGAAACTAGATTGGTATATGGAAAGTTCCTATTCCAGATTTCTTCAAAGAAATGGGCAGTGGTGTTCAATCACTGCTTCTTCCACTCCCCAAACCATATGAACAATTTGGACATAGAGGGTTTTTTTTCCTTTTTACAATGAGGCTTAAAAATTCACAAATTCAAATTACCAACCTCGCAAGAGAACCAACATTAGTTTCTGGAGCCAGCTCGAAAACAAACGCTGTTGTTGGATAATTCTTGACTTCAAAAATGTTGTCACACACAATACCGACCTCCTGTTCATCAGGGACATAATTATGACAAAATAAAATACAAATAAATCCTAAAGATAAGCAATTGTCTGTGTTTTTTTTATTAGGAACAATGGTAATCACAAAGAGGATAGATCATATATACACCTTGCTACGATTAAACTATCCAAGTGAACATCCTTCAGATTAAACTGTCCACTTAGCAGGTGTCTGGTTCCACGTAGTTCTTGTCCGAGGCTGGGACCATAACCAAGTGTCTGCCTATGAGTGGCAACTGTTATGTAAGGTTTAAATGTACTTCACAGCATACATACAGTCTTGTGGAGTAGGATGAGAGCAAATAAGGGAATGAAAGAAAGAATAGTTTACCAGACGTTAGTGTGTTACTTTTGTTCTGTTGTCACTTACGAGAACTTGTATGAGCTTAACGCTAATGGTTTGCAGGACGTGTGTGCAGAGGTCTTCGCTGTAAATTCATATACATGTGGGAGAGACACCAGGAGACAAAGGACGGATGATTGACCAACGCAGTTATAGTTGCACACAGCTTAATAAACAGTTGTGAAGTTAATAAGAGCCTGAAAAAATCAGACCTGAAAGGGATTTGAACCCCTGATCTCTGCGATACCGGTGCAGTGCTCTACCAACTGAGCTATCAAGCCAACTGGGAACAAGCCATGTTGTGAGTTTGTAATATACATGCACACCAGTAGAAGGTGAAGAATAGAAGACAATATATGAAAATTCATACCATATATATGAACTGCAGAGAATGATAAAAGATATGATATATCGACGAAGTTATGCACACAACTTAAGACATAGTTGTCTGCATAACTGCGTTGATCAATCATATTTTCATATCATTCTGCGCAGTTGAAATAAATGAATTTTTGTATATTCTATTGTATAGGAGACAAAGTGTTACAGGTAAACTACAGTGTATATCAATCTTTTTATTGCTTCTGTCACGAACTCTCATCCTACCGTGCTCAACTACACTGTAAAAAAAGTTAAAAGTCCCCTGTGGTTCAATATTAACTTACTGTTGTTTCAAGATAGGATGGGTAATCACTGTACCATGTGTGAAAATGTAAATGGTTCACTGAGGCATGCGCACACAGGCTGTTAAAACCAACATGAAATCCTCTGCAAGGGACAAAACGTTTGGTGCAATAAGATCATGTTAAGGTAATCACCGGACAATGCATTTTACAATTTGTAAAGACCCTTAAGTGATGATCCTGATAGCAGCTGTGTGAAAAGTCCTACATGCAGATAGAGTGCAACAAAAAAGTTACATGTAGAAGGGTGCAGCAACATGGCCGTGTTAAGTTCCAAAAGACAATTCATTCAAAGTAGATTGTGTCAGACTTCAGACTCAACAACAGTGCAAAAACTAAGATTAAACAAAGTCATTTGCTGCAGTTCTTCAAGAAGCCTAATATGTCAAACCACCATTCTGTGCAGTGCACTACATAACTGGCCCTTTTAATAATTATTTGAAAAACATTCTCACTGGGTATCTTAAATTTTGCAACTCAGTGTCAGGCACTGTACTCTTAGAGGATAGGTTGGCAGCAACCATAAAACTTGACAACTTAAAGCCAAATCATGGCTATTTTAGTTCATGAAATAAACTTAGAAATCAGTAACACATCTAATGGCTAAAGTTCACTTCTACAGTTTCAAATTGTTACCTGTGGTTACTTAGCATAGATATCTCTAGAGCCAGTAACAATGCCTCCTCAGTAAGAATCTATTAAAATTCACAATTTAGGAACTAACTTACAATTTAGGAAACTTTCACATCGTCACTCTTTCTAAAACTATCTGCAAGTAATTTTTTGTTCCTTTTTAGTGCTGTTTTTGCTTTTCCATTTTTTGGCTATATTTTTATTGTGTTTTTGTTTTTGTTTGCTTGTTTTATTTTTACCATAACATGAATTATCAATCAAACTGCCTAGATGAAAGTTTTATATGTTCATAATATTTGAATCACACTTCAAAAGTACTTAAATCCTCACTTTGCCCGTTCCAGGCTCGTAGTCAGTGGGAATGATCACAAAACAGGTGGTCATCGAGCGGGGTCTGATAGAGAAAATGGAGAGGTCAAGAGAGCTTGCAAGCATTGTTTTACCCTCTCCTTTTCTCTCTAGGAACCCGCTCATCACTGATTCTGCTCATCACCCTCCTGCAGTTTTTGCCGATTGTCCCCACCGACTGAGAGTCTGGAACAGACTAATCCTGACTTTGCTTGCCTAGACTGTGTTTTATTAGTTAACAGACCCTATACAGTACAGTCAGGGTAGTCAGTGTGATCAAAGATATTAAGTATTACTCTTCTTATAATTCTGTTTTTAGTTCCATATCTGTAAATCATAAGTCTTGTTAAATTCCAGAACTTCTTTCACAACTCTCCCAAACAAATTGCACAATAATGAATAATGATACATGTCCATGTACCTGAGGAAGACATGAATTGACACTTGGAACCAACAGAGAGTGTCCATATTCCATAGGACTAGCATTTATTATCATAAGATGGCAATCATCTCCTGAAGTGGCTGCTGCTGGAGTGTGCTTTGGACAAAGTTCAAACAACACCTGTGTCCAAAAATAGACAAAAGTTCAAAACATCAATTGAGGAGATCTGTTATGATCGTGATTTTGTTAGGAGTAATTTTTCAGTAATCCAGTACCCAAAAAAACACCCCAGGCTATAAATAACAATATTACAGTAACAAAGCAATCTAATCCAAACAAGAGTTGAATGAACTGACAGATGAATGTTCTTCAAAATGGTCATTGCTCTAATGTTGAGCTACATGTACATGTACACCTGACATACATGTACACCTGAGAGGTAGAACCATCCCAGTCTTACATACAAAAGTTCTCATGTGAGACTCATGCCAACAGGACTCAGATTTGGCCTGTGCAAAGCTTGCTACCCTAGGGTTGATGGCTGTTCCCAGCCTTCTAAGATTCTGCCGTCGAACAGAGTACATGCAGTTTACGTCTCTGTATTCACTGTATTCTAGGTACCAACTTGCATTCACCATGTTAGTGTTACAAAATACAGTATAAAACCCAAAGAACTACAGTCATGTAGTTAAGAAACAAAACGAAGAAAAGAACAAAAATTCGTTACAGGTTACAATAAAATAATTTTTCATACCTCTCTGCTGTGTACTTTGGTGAAGTTAAATTTTTCTGCATTGAATGGCTGAGAGATACTGCTGATTGCTTCAGGCTGCCTTCGTTTGTTGAATCTCATTTCATTTAACTGCAGATATGTAGGAGAAACAATTTAATTTGTATACATTAAATTTGTACATGTAAATAATAATATGATCATTTAAAATAGTCCAATAATTTTTCACATTACTTTTGAAAAGAAATCTGCATGTCAACATAAGATAAAACTAATTCTTTACTTTCGTCTATACAAAAGCATATATTTAATATATACATGTACATGTAGCCATTGCAATTAATATTAATGTTTACAATACTTTCATTATACAGCAGTTTTCTTTTGAACATCAAAGATGATTTGGCGAATTCATTTGCTATCATAATGGTTTTTATTACTAAGCAACAGGGTGGCTTTAAAAACAATGAAACCACTTTGTCATCAAATCATGCAGAGGTAAAATCAAAAGCAATTGTGACTTGTCACACACAATAACCCGTACTTCCACTGATCAAATGAATTTACTTGGAGTTTTGATTGGTTTACTGGATTTTCTACACTTGTAATTAGTTAGCCTGCAAACACAGACATATTTCCAGCTGTCACTGGTTCCGCCGAAAATAACCTCTGCGAACTCGAGTCAGAGATTGATTTCCATGACGTCAAAACTTTTGTTTTGTTGTTGACCATTAAAATTCATCGATAGAATATGACACTCGCTTACGCACACGACGTTGTGGGAGCCGGCAATAAATTTGTTTGCAATGAGTGCCGTTGAAACACCAAAGAAGATTTTAACTTCCGAGGTTTGTTTTCTTTGCAAGGCCAAGTTTCCAGTGAAGAAAAGATAAGGGTGTTTGGAAAAAGTACAGTGGCAATTCATACATTAATTCTGCATTCAACTGAAGTGATAAAGGTGTTGACAAGACTCCTGCAGTTCGCTGATGAATAACTTCTTAAGCCTTCATAGCTTAGCTTTGACTAGGATGTCTTTTAGGGATTTTCCTTACGATATGAGATGATAGGGGGCTCCTTAAAGTGCGTATGACATGGAAAATATTTCCTGCTTATTGGAAAGGCCTTTCAAAATACAGAAGAATGGCGTTTTTCTTTTTGAAATCTCTTTTTTTGTTTCAGAGATACAGACGTTTTTCCATTATGCAAACTAGATCAGTGGAAGAAGAAGAAGAAGATACTTTTATTTAACTAGGGTAACTCCTTCAGTTAAAACAACTGTTATCATTAGAGGCCCTAGATAATAAAAACTAATATATAAATAACAATAATAATTACTAATATGAAATAAGAAAGTTAAAAATATGATCACAATGTAGAAATAACTAAGCTGATAAAAAATTACAAATATATATTACAAATACGGTAAAAATTACGATTAAAAAGTCACAAATTACGATTAAAAACTGTACAACCATGATAATAAAAAGCCTTTTTTGTGCCCTCTAATTTAATGGAGGGCAGACGGAGACGATCGCTTTGCAGCGTCCTTCTAGGTAAAACATCTCTATTAAAATGAAAATAGTCCATTAAAAATTGCGGGCAGCGCTTATTTAAACACTTCTTAACTAGTTTAAGTACATGGGTCTCGCGTCTTAACTCCAGGGTAACATAACCAAGATGATCTAGCGCATCGTCACTGCTGTCAGTTTGCATGATTATCCGTGCTGCGCGTCTCTGCAACCCCTCTATCCTATGAGCATTCGAAAGTCCACAACAGTTCCAAACGGAATCGCAGTAGTCAATTACAGGAAGAATAAATGATTTGTAGATTGTATTAGCAGTATACATGCTAATGTTCCTCCTGGTGCGGCCAAGAATTCCTATTCTCTTACTTACTTTACTTAGTAAGTAATTTACGTGCGCGTTCCAGGTAAGCGACTCATCTAAAATCACACCTAAATACTTAAACTCGGCAACTCGCGTTAGTTCTTTGCCATCGATTTTGACATGGAAATTAGCATTAGCTAGTCTAGGGCCAGTACCAAATAAAACACATTCTGTTTTGCCCTGGTGGATAAAAAGACTGTTGTCCATGGGCCACTCGTTAACCTTGGCCAGTTCATTGGTCAGAGTTCTGCTAATTTCTTGGGCATCGCTAGCGGTGAAATACACAACTGTGTCGTCAGCGTAAATCAGAATCTGGCATCGCTCCAAAACTGCAGGCAGATCGTTGACGAACAGGACAAAGAGTAAAGGGCCAAGAATTGACCCTTGTGGTACACCCGATGTAATAAGACATGGATCAGAAATTTCTTTACCAAAGCTCACGAGTTGTTTACGGTCTGTCAGATAATTTCGGAACCAGTCTAACTCAATGTCCTTAAGGCCACATGATTCTAGTTTGCTAATAAGTATTTCGTGATCAACAGAGTCGAATGCCTTGCGCAAGTCGATAAATACCGCCCCTGTGAGCATCCCATGATCCATGCCACGCCGGATGAAATCTGAAAAAGCGATGGCAGCAAATTCAGTCGAATGGTTCCTTCTAAAACCACACTGGAAAGGACTGAGCAGCTTATGTTCTTTCAGAAAGCTGTGTAGTTGATGATGTACAACCCTCTCCAGCACTTTGGACACAACCGGTAACACCGAAATTGGACGATAGTTATCCATGTCGGTAGACATTCCCTTCTTATACAGTGGGGTTACTTTTGCGTATTTCCACTCACTCGGCACAGTTCCCTGCGACAATGATGCATTTACAATTTGGGTCAGTGGCCTGGCAATAACCACAGCAGCATCCTTCACCATACGCGGAGATATATTGTCAAGTCCACTTGCCTTGCTTGCTTTCAGTCCTTGAAGTGTCTTAACAATCAGCGACTCACTCACAATCTCAAATTTAAAGTTTGGAATTGATCGATTTACCTTGGGAGCAACGCTTCTTTTTCCAAAACATACACCACCGAGAGCATGCTTGAGGCGTACAACGGCAGAAGCGAAAAATTTGTTGAAACCGTTAGCAATTTTCTTGCCATCGCTACAGAGCTCGCCATCGATACGGATATTCTTGGAACAGTCAGAACTCTTTTTCCCGGGAATGATCTTTTTCATTGTTCTCCAGAAAGCTTTAGTGTCAAAGAAAGCTTTAGTGGTGACGTCATACTGTTTGCAACTGAAAAGTGGTAACAAAAATACAGAATAAACGATATCTCTGGAAACATTGAAGCAGTGTTCTTGAAACTTGCCGCCACAAATGTGCATCACAAAAGAAACAAAGTGACACCCTTAATGCTGTTGCCATGACAACAGTTTGGTCACTAGTGCTGTCTCAACAAAAACTAAAATTCCCAGTTTTTGTCTTAAACCAAGAACCATCTACTCCACACAATCTATTGATGGGAGTTAAGACAATATTGGAACTGTGTCTGTTCCAAGTAGCACCATTTGTCTCACTTCAGGGGCTGCAAACGGGGATATTTGTTTTTTGGACAGAAAGGGACTGGAGCTGAAAGAGTTGCTATGGCAACAGCATTAAGGGTGTCATTTTGTTTCTTTTGTGATGCACATTAATGGTGCCAAGTTTCAAGAACACTGCTTTAAAATTTCTAGAGATATTGCTTATTCAGTATGTTACCAATATTTTTAGTTGCAAACAGTATGACATCATAACTGATCTAATTTCCATAAACATCAATATCTCTAAAATGAAACAAGGTATTTCAAAAAGAAAAACGCCATTCTTCTGTATTTTAAAAGGCCTTTCAAAAAGGCAGAAATTATTTTTCATGTCATACTTTAAAGATTTTTCTCAGTTGTGGTTGATTGTCTATTTATTTAGTGCCATTTCGCCTTGAGTGTATCCTATAGGTTGGGCAACGGCGAATAGTATTGTGTTTGTTACAAAGGGCAGTATTTTCTTACGTGTAGTTTTGTTTTTCTGTGGTAGCGTCTCTATCAGAGAATTTAATCTCCCAAAGGTGTTTTTCTACAATGCTGGGTAACCTCTATTCTGCAGGTGTGTTTTGAAATGACTCAAAATAGACATGTTTTCCTGTACTAAATTGATCTAGGAATTTGTTCTTAGAAGCCTCAACGCTTCTCCCTTGATTAAGCCATTCGTGACGCCTGGTGGATGACAATAATAGAAATTCGTGTATTGAAAGGTCTCTGTAGCTTTGAAATGCATTCGCACGTCAAGAATTTGTTATTGAATCTAACCCCTTTGTACACTTTCATGTCAAAGAGTCTAGTTTCTTGCAAACGCAAATGCTTGGAGACTTAAAAACAAATAATCTTGCAATAGAAATGAGCGAAAACAACGCACTAACACATGGCAAATTACAGGGGTGTCAAACTCAACGAAGTGACATGCAGATAACAGCAGAAATCATGCAGACCTACATGTATGACCTCTTAAAATTTGCCATAACATGATCTGACGGTTCTACTCCACTAAAATTCCTCTTTATAATACAACATGAAGTGCCCTTCATAAACACGAGTGAAGCGACAAAAGAGGTCGAGTGACCAACAGAGAATGGCAAATGTACAAATGTCACGACCCATAAAAGTCATATAAACTAGTCAACCTCATTTTACACCGGAAGGTTTACAAAAACATGGCTCTTCGATTCAAAAAAAATCACAAGGCTTCCTCTTGATGCTTATCTAGCCTATCAAACCCGAAAACTTTGCACACTTTCCTGAACGCATCCTCCATCATAGTTTAACACGTGTTTGCCAGAGCTCCACACATGGTTTCTGTGTGTTTCCTCTTCAGAGATGCAAGGTAAAATGTGATTGGTTTTTAAGACCTGACATCACGGAAATCTTTCTCATAGTTCCAAGTTCACAGACATTATTTTCGGCAGAACCAGTGACAGCCGGAAATATGTCTACGTTTGCAGGCTAGTAATTAATTGCTGTAACTGTCCTTTGGTTTTGATTTTAAAACCCTCTGTTGAAAACTGCTCTGTTTTTTTTCTCATTATCATTATTTAATATTTTTTGATCATTGGCTTGATATGCTTGTTACATGTACATTGTGAGACCCCAAGATATGAAGACAGTACACAGGCTTTCATTGGCTAATTATTAGGAACAGAAATTGGATAACTGATGCTGGAATGCAAATGCAAACAGAAATATTTAAGGGCATGGAGGCTTTTAAAGCTACTGAATTGTCACTTACACCTCAAAAGCATGATTTAGTTGACATATTTACCTGAATGAACAGTTGGTATTTTCCAGACACAACTCTCCCTTCCACATGATGCAGATTGTAAGCAAAACAACCAGCATCTACAGCAGCATCCCATCTTTCTTGAAGCTCCTTATCAAACTATACATTCCAATAAATAAATAAAACAACCGTAATGATAACTTTTTCCAACAACCATGCCATGTTGGATTCCCATTATATCTCATACATGGGTACCTGCTATTTCAGGGGTCAGGATAATGATTACAGAATCAGAATATGCAAAGTGTTAGACTGTTAAAACCATATTTTACAGCGTGCAACGAGTACTGTGGAGGCATGGTGGCCCCATGATTAGTGAACTTGACTCTGGATTGAGCCGTCCGGGTTTGAGTCCTGGCAGGCACATTATGTTGTGCTCTTGGGCAAGACACTTCACTCTCACAGTGCCTCTCTCCACCTAGATGTAAACATGTCACTAGTTACGTCATGCTACAGAAATCTGGACATGTGCCAGCCTGATGGGCCACTTGGCTCATATGTAGACTTTACTGTGTGTACATGGACACAATGTAGCCAAAGAGTTCTGAAACCAGCTTAGGAGTTTCACTATCGATATATCTTGTACCTTGCTTAACTCCTGTTTATGTTGTCCATCTTCAGTCCAATGCCATTGTCTGGGCCATTTGAAATCCTCTGATGTGTAACAGTATTTTTGATGCTGTAATGTACGCTTTGTGGATGACATGACTTACACTGTTTGTCACTCTTTAACTCAGCATATACCACTTATGTCAAAGTCTGGATTGAGCAGTCTGACCCTGAAATAAAGCAATGTTTCATTTAGTCAAATTCTAAACATTGGCACAAAATTCTCCCCACAACTGTGTACCTTCCCTCCACGACGATAACTAAAAACTCTATCCCTACAGACCAGAGAGGTACAAAGAAAGATTTGGGAATAGGGAACAGGAAAGAGCAAGGCCAGGGAAATAACTGTACTATGTAACAAGATTACAGCTGCCAACAATCTGAATGATGAGAACCTACATGTACACTGTAACACAGGTTTTGGGGAAC
>CM042753.1:6116725-6131727 GCA_022496165.2 Catalaphyllia jardinei | reverse complement strand
TTTGGGAGAACGAGAAATGCTGTGGGAACACGAGCCGTAGGCTTTGTTAACTTTGATTATCAAAATGTAAATTCTCATTTGCTCGCATCATCATAGCGAAAACAGCTCGTGCTAGTTCTGTCTCTTTCAAGTTGTAGGAACACGACTTTTAACCAATCAGAGCGCGCATTTTCTGAGGACTGTTTTCTAACACAATATATCTGCCTACAAGAAAGTAAAAGATAAAACATAGAAGAGAAACAATTCAAGCAAATATTAAGGTGTAGAAATCAAAGAAAGAATAGTAGTGATTAGTTCAACAGTTTCTTAATAAATCTACTTTAAATCTGTCAAAGGAAGCCGTCTTAACATTTTTATCAAGTGAATTCTAACGAATATTAAAAGTCCTTTCATAATTTGTTCGCTCGACTTAACACATCTTGTCATGTTCTGTATACGACATCCATAAAGCAATATTCCATAGAAGTGTAGACCCTTCGTTCGGGACAAAAGAAAGTTCCTCGCCAGTCCCCACATGGTCCTCGTCTGTGAGAAACTTCGCAAGGTGAAACGGGACAGACACTTAATGCATGCAGGACCATGCTACGAAATACTGACAGAGAAACAAATTTTAAACTCCTGATACGTGATACCCGGGGCGGTAACTCGTCCTTTGTCGATAATGCGTCGTCAAACATAATGTCAAGTTGCTATTGCACAAATTGAACATTGTTAATTACGACCTATAGTTTGTTTACCATTGGAATAAAAAAGAAGTCGTTATTCTAGCCAGAATTTTCCATTTTTCTGCGGCAGCTCCGATGTAGTAACTTATGCTGGCCACATACAAGGACTTGATTAATATACTTTAGTTAAACAAGAATGTGGGGATTTACATGGTTAACTGCTTTAATTAACACTCGTTTCTCAAGGCTGTCGATCCTTTTGGTCAGCAGCTTCCAACTACATTATGTAAGAGTACAAATTTGCAAGTCATGAGAATGGAAAGAGTTACTATTTTGGAAGCGAACAAATCAGAAAGCGACAGAAATAAATTAAGTTATAAAAGTTCTGATGGTTGGACCACTCTAACGTAACGCGTGCTTTTTTTTTTTCAACAACTGCAAAGATGTATTAATCTTATTGCAGTAGAGATGAAATTACATATGATATTGATACAAGGAGAGCACTTGCTTTTATGTAAACAAAAAGTTGAATATTCAATTGCAGAGTGTATATTTCTTCGTTACTGAATGAATAAGCGCATGGCTTCAAGAAAAGACGAAACAAGATAAACATACACGTAAAAACGCCAGAAGATGCACCATAACATTTTATAAAACTGAACCGCTAAAATATTACCACATAATTCACAACTACGCTCCTGTACTGGCCAAAACTTTAGACTTTTATATCGCAAACTGACGGTAATTAATTTTTACTCACTTCGAAACTTGCACAATTAAGTGATTGTATGAAAAGTCGAAAACTGGTAGTGTTAGGTCTTGATCGATAGAGTTTCAAATAAAGAACAACCGCAAAAGTTCTAAATACTGAATTTTGTTCCAGTATGTATGTCACAGTCAGCAGGCGGGCGACGAGCCAAACTGGAAAACTATTTATTTACCTTCCGCCACCACACCAGACAGAAACAAGTTTGCAGTATTACCACAGACGACTTTATCTGGCTTGTCAGGCCTTTTTCTCAGAAAAACTGCGAAATTGAGAAAAACGTAGCTGACCTAGAAAGTCCTTGGGAATGGAAGTTTAAAAACCGCTTTTGAATAAGTCATCATGTCGGACATGAAAATGTAAATAACTTGGCACCGCGCCATGCGGGCTCTTTAAAGTTCATATTTAACCCTTTCCTCTGCAGAGGAAATGTTAAGCTGCGTTTCGTTTTTGTGGTTAGTGCGTTGTTCTCCCTGCTTGTGTTTTTATTCGATTCAAACAGAAGAAAATTGATGGCCATTGAAACAGAACTGGCAAAAATTAATGTGACGAAACGCCATTGTGTTTAACCACATTTACCAGGTCTGCATGTTTCGCATAAAAGGCATGGCCAACTCCGCTAATGAAATTCCTTCTCACGCAAGTCGATTGGAGAATTTTGTTTGCAACTGTATAAATTTGTAGCGACAACTTTACGAAGCAAACAACCGATTCCTTGTGGTTTAATTCACGATCATTGCCACTTAAGAAATTGAAACATAGCGTAAGTCTCGTCTTGACAAGGGTCTGCCTGCCTTGAAGTGGTGTTTCAATCGTATTTTTAACATTCGTTCGCCAATACTCTGCATAATCTAGAAAAGCCAGCTAAAAGACGTTCGCCTTTCTTTAAAGATTTTAACTCAAAAAAATTTCGCACTGCGCTTGGGCGCAGTGCGCTTCAAGCATCTCATGGATGTTCAATACTTATCAGCTAATGGTTGAAAAAAATATCCGAGATCTATATAGAGCTGATCAATATTTACGGCTTAGATAGATTACATTCTCGATATGTCCTAATTAATTGAAGCTATCAAAACGCACCTGTTCCACGGCTTCAATCCTATTGGCTGGTGAAACATTCACTCATAACGGCTATTTAAAATCCACACATATGCAGTGTCTTGCAAATATGCTGTGTCTTGCACGTACGCTGTTTTGGGACCGCTTGCAAATTGAATTTTACCTCTTTTCCTGGAGCAGGAATTTGGTTGCCAAAATTACGTTGATAAAAGCGAGCGCGAGGGCGCAATATCACTTCAGTATACAGTGACAGAGAATTAACGCAGGAAAAATGCGGACAAGCAGTAGAGTGATTTCTGTAGTCTTCCAGGTAGGTCTTTCTCTATTTTAAAACCTATTAGTTTTCATTAGCTATGACAAGGTGTTCTAGTCGTTCTAACGGAGGTTTTTGTTCATAAAATTGACAGAGCCTTGTCCTCGTGGTTCTCGCTGTCTGTGGTGTGGGTAAGTTTCAATGGCGAAATTTTCATACCATATTATCTATTTGATCAGAATAACAAAGCGCGCGGTTACAACCGTATCTCGCCATTTCCCAGAACAAATGTACGTATTCTCCAGCCCTTTGGTCTGAATAAATGGACTAGCACGTTTAACAGCTGCGTACGGGCCACCTCTCATTGTCATACTTGCAGTGGTATTTGTACTTCTTCACACTAAAGATTTAAATTAATATCCCGGCTTTGACAGTTCGTAAACTAACTCTAGTTACATGCGGCAGGAAGTCTCTATTTACTTTCTCCGTTTATTGGAACGGCTGTATTGTCTGACAACTTCCTACGCACTATGTAACGTGATTGTCTCTTTACGCCTAAATGCTCGTTGAAATCTTGTATTAAACTGTTCTTGATTCAGTGCTACGTGTTTAAAATCATCTTCTATTCCGTGCCAGAGGAAAAAAAAAACGTATCGTTTTGTTGTGAATACTTTGCACAAAGCCTACGGTTACGTCATTTCCAAGTTGCCATTCATAAAGTGGATTGCTTCTAAATTGGCTAGGAAAAATTCAATGGCATTTCTTTCCTTTTTAATTGTAAAATCGCATGTCTGACAAGTGGCCTTGCGAATTTATTGTTAGCCGTTCTGTTTGCCAATCCTTCAAGCCCCTCGTTTCCTTCAACACCAGTGTTAAATTGTGTTGGAGGAATGCGCCAGTATACTTCTCTCTTATTCCAATTGCGCAGTCAGTAGTTCGCGTAATTTGCCGCTAACGGAAGCATTTTATTCAAAGCGCCTAACTCCTGAGTCCTTTTCACGTTGTATTAAAATAAAGGAAACAGTTAAAATGAAAATTATTTCTTTCGCTTAACCTGGCTAAGTGGGCGTCAAAAAGCAGAAATGTGAAAATGCGACACGGGTTTTTGAAGTTACATGGACATATTTCTTGAGCAATTGCGTTTCCTAGGAGGTGCTATAAGACATACACAAACACACACGCGAGGCGAAAACGGAATATTTCATTGTATTTTATTCGGAATAAACAGTTTCGCTTCTCACGCTTGTTTTTAGAAACTTGACAGCAGTGTCGAATCGAAACGCCGGTGAAGTCTACAAAGCGAAATGCCATTTTTGCAGTTCGCGGACATTGAAATCAAATAATGTTTTTGCGCACGGAGTATTCGTTTCAAGAGAAGTGCTCGTATTGCCCCAAATAACTAAGAAGTCTATGATTAGTGTTGTGTTTAACTTGTTAATTACATTTTCTCATGATCCCAGTAGAAGTGATATCGGTTCGATGACTTTTACGTATTGGGTTGTGAATCTTGACCGAGGCGTTTTCCGAGTGGATTACAACGTGTGTTAATTCAAGATAAGAGGCCAATACATTTGATAGTGAAAAAGAAAAAACCTCGAGGATATATATATATATATATAAATGGCTGGCTAGTAGTGCGAGACGGCACACTTACAAAATCGGCAGACATTTTTAAAATCTCTTCCCTTAACCAGTTTAAAAAATAAAACAACACGAAATTAGAAGCAGGGACATGCATTTGGGAAAGACTACTTCTACCAAATGAATTTCAGAAAGTCCTTTAAACTGCTGTCCGGGTAGATCTCAATCGGTTTTACGCTCAGCTATTTCCTGTGTATTGCTCTTGAATCTCTCGTTAGTTGAATACACAGTCGAACCAAAAGTCAGTATTCTTTATCATGACTATTTCCTCGTTGGAGGCAGAAAAAAATGGAGTCTGACAAAAAAAAACTGTATTTTTTTTATATAAGCTGGCCATTTTGTTCAGTTTGTTACGGTATGCACTAGAAAATGTCCTCAAGATAGTGATCTCTCCTGATACTATTCTAAGATCATTCACCGGATCTGAACATTAAAAAGATACGATCTGTTAAAACACGAACACACATACACGCAGCCCAACTTTGGATTTCAATTTTGTTTTCCCCGCGTAATGAATTACAATTCCATAGTGTTTTCGGGCGAATAGCACGATATGTTGGATTTACCCACGATGTACCTATATTTTACGAAAAACTTCGCAATAAGATTATACCTCTGCTAAATTCACTATCGATTTTAATCTATGGCTTTGATAATCTTCGGGCTTTCTTCCAGAATCGATACAAATGGAAAAATCTGGTCTAATTCTATCAACATCCTGAGGTATAGATGCCGCTGTAGTTTCTTAAATTGTTGTCTTCTTTTTTAACGCTCATATCATGCGTACCTGTTATAACGTAAAACCGCTAAGCAAACCGCCGGGGATCTATACTCGTAGAAGTCGTTTTTAAGGAGAAATTTTGAAGCCATTTTCTCTAACTGTTTCAATTTTTTAAGCTTCTTGAGTAAGTCAGAGTAGCATAAGGGCCTTTTATCATAAATAACTGAGTCTTCTATTAAGGGCATTAATATTTAGGACAGCTAAAACAGTCAGTAACACAACTCCAGACGTGAAAATTAACCGTGCGAGGTTTTCCGGCCCCTTGTCCGTAAACGGAGGTGGCCAATACATCGAAGGTATATCAGTGGTAAGGAAGTGGAAATATACGTTACTTTGATCCAGTTTTTTTGTAATTTTACTAATCAGTGGTAATCTCCCATTTGGACGAGCTTATTCTGGCGGAATTCTAAACGTGAAGTGCCAGAGTGCTGACATTAATTTGGAATATTACAATTTTGAGAATTTTGACAATTTTGAGTTCTCCATGGGTGATAGCGACATCCAGTTTGCGATATCAGTATTAACACAGTTTGTACGTGCTCGCCGTTTCCCATAACAGTATATCTAGACTCTGAGTACAGTTTAAATAATTTAAAAGCATTAAATCCGTGCTTTGTAAGACTGAGTTCAATGTGTCGAAAGGCCAGGAGCTATAGGTGAAGAATAGTTGACGAGGAATAAACAATGCTCTGTTAACAAGCTCGATACAATTAATTGTAATTAAAGAAGCTTAATGACGAAACCGAAAAAGACGTGACGTCACTGGTTTTTAAAAGAAGTTCTCGCGTGGAACGTGCAACACTCGTAGCAGCGCCGCGTGAGGAACTGATTGAATTCGCAATTTGATGTTCAGCGGGGGTTAAGCAGCAACTGCTAGAAGGCCAAAGCTTTAACACCCAACTCTAAAATGGGCAATGCCGTATCCTTAAAACTTTCAGTGGTTAAAGATTGCAAAATTTTCAGCAACAATTAAATTTTATTTTTTAATCGTCAAACGACTATGGGTTTAGTGGGCTTCAGTTTCATTGCTACCCTTTCAAGTCGATAGATTTACTAGCTCTCATTGAAGCCTTTACGTACTTTCTTTTCCCCTCCAAAAGAAATAAATTTCGCAATTAACTTAGCATTGAACATGCAAGGCCAAGGTCTCACTGCTTCCGGCAAAAAATATTTTGACAGCTATAGATGTGTTTTTTGACAAGTGTAAAAATACCCCGCAAGCCTATTATAAAGGGCACCAGCTAGAAGTGAAGCTGGCACTTGATATAAACCTTAGCTTCCACCTGGCATGGGTTATTTTAGCGTCTTAACTCGTTGGCCAGAGAGATGGTTTTCAAAAAATGTTGTTTACTAACTGGAAATATCGACAGTTTTTCCGTTTCTTGGCGACCCAGGTCAGGCTTGTGAAGGTCATTTTTTAAAGAAGCACTGTTTTAAATTGTATATAGAGTATTGATCATTTGGACTGAATCTTAAGAAATGCCAGTAGATCACAGGAATCTAATCATAATGATTTGATTATGAGGAACTGTACTTAAGATGGTCCCTCAGAATCCATCGCGCGTCCCTACTGCGCTCGAGTTTCGCGTCATGATCGCGCGCTTAGGAGTGCGGGCACAAACACAACATCCAGAGATTTCCTTCAAGCTCAGCTCGACAGCAAAATAAATGCTTGGTGACCTATATACTTTCTAATGCATGATTTTTTTGTATAAAGTAATGCATGCTTTTTTTTGTATAAAGTATTCTTTTTAAGTTAAAAAGAAGAATAAAGCTTGCATAAAACCGTTGCTAGGTAACAACGACTCGAGGAACGTTGTTTAAAATTGTATAATTTTCACATAAATTATATACAACATTATTGCATATGCTCAGTGCTCGGTAGAGAACTTTCACAATCGGAACTCAATGACCACATTGGTTCTGAGCATAATTTCGAAAAGATTTCTGCCGAGGATCCCTGCCGGGCAAAACGAAAAGTGCGAGGTGAAGACCAAACAACATTAAATAGGCATATTTATTTTGCATAAAGTATATAGAGTTGTATTTCCATCTGTAGTATTAACTAATTATGCCTTCTGTTTATGCGATTAACAAATTCGCGCTCTGAAGTATAATCAAACTGGGACGAACCGTGAGGATATTCAAATCGCAACGCACTCCGCAAGAACATCAATCCGACAAGTGGTTCCGAAGTGGGTGCCGAAAGATTCCGATTATCCGAATATCGAGACAACCAGGCGTCATCCGAAACTTTCCATAACGATAAAAACGAGTTCAAATGTTATCGGAACTTATACTCTGACAATGTTTAACCATCCAGAAGAAAACAAAACTAAAACTGACCACCAAGCAATAGTTCTTTTTATCACTGGAAAGCCGCAACGAGAAAAACCCAGACAAAATAAAAAAAAATTCTACCAAAATAGCGTCGACTAGTGTAAATATTGAACAAAATAACTGCGTTTCGTCACGAAATATATATGTTTATATTCATAGTGATTAAGACACAATTTTTTTTTTAATTTTAAGCTTTCATAGCCCAAAAATAACACATTCGGGCAAGTGAGATAGCTATATACTTTAAAAAATTGTCCTAACTGGTTCTTACTCAGCAATTATTTATACAAGATAAAGAATTGCTGAGTCAGAATGTCTGTGCGATAGAGAATCTTAAAGTATAACAAAAGCTTTTTTTGTCGGAACAAATATGTTGAGACGAGAACATTTTCTATTCGTTTATTTCTCGGTTGAACTTGGACTGACCTTAGTAAATACTGAGAGTTTGTCTCCTCATTTTGAACGCGAACTTAAACCTCAGTGGAGGCATATAAATTCAATCAGAAATATGTTTGAATATCTCTGTGGCAGTTCTCCGTGTAAAATGCTCCCAGACATTCAGAGACTTTATTATTACTATATTATTATTATTAATTATTATTATTATTATTTATTATTATTATTAATCTTTCTTCCATTATACTCATCGGTTTTCCCAGTAGCGAGTCTAGTAGCAGTGGAAATGAAGTGAGAACAAAATGGAGTTACAGCTTTGCGTAAGGCGCATGGTCAGTGAACGAAAATGCCTGAACCGCTCAAGTTAGCTCAAGTTATAAGTTTAAAATCATCCTTTTTCTTATCATCTCTTGAGATGACTTTCCTAACTCTGTAGAATGATATATTATGTTGTTTTCCGTAATCGATGCTGGAAGATAACTTGGTGAAGAGTTCTTTGAACTAGGAATGCTTCTAGTGCTGCCATTTACTCGACACTGAGACAAATCCAGAATTACAACAAAACTCCTAAACTAAATTAAGCAAAAAAAAAGGGGGGGGGAAATAAGCAGCAGGCCGAATGAAAGTGCTATTTAAGAAAACAGGTATTTATTTAACTGTAACACACGAGGGTTTTATTGTTAAAAGGAGACCCATGGACTAATGTTTAATCAGCACAATATGCAGAACCACCTTCTGCAGTATAACAAACAGTACCACATGAAAAGACTGATCAATAAATAGATTTCACTTGAATGGTCACACACTAGAGCTTCCTCCACAGGCTTCAAATATAATTTACATTCACCTTTTAAGGCATAATATAAATGGTACGAAGTATGGAAGTTATGTTCAATAGCTTTCGTTTGAATGGCTACACACTAGGGTGCCATCCATAGACCGGCGTAAAATTTGATTCACCTTGTACAGCGTAATAAACAGCACTACGTGCAGGCAGGTAACAGGCAAACCTCAGTCATTTTGTTTCGTTTTTGTTGTTTATAGTCATCAAAATCACCCTAAATACCTCAGTAGGAAGAGAATTTAACCATGAACATTGCCTCCGCCACAATTCAGATTTCATGGACATTACCTCAGCCATAATTATTTTCGATTTTTTGGCCACGGTCGTGACATAAAGGAACTGCCCAATAGCTTTCTTTTGAATGGTCACACTAAAGACTTAAAAGTAAGAATTACCTTGGAGTGCGTAATAAACAGTGAAATTATTACTCAATAGCTTTCATTCGAGGCTTCATCCACGAGGCATTCATAAACTCAGGGAAAGAAAAGATTTATTAGTAACATTTATAGACTGAGTATTTATTGCAATGGCTTTTGCTGGATACATATTTATGTCGCTTTCCGACGACTTTATTTCAGCAGGGCCTTTTCGAGCCCAAAGACGTTTGGGTCTTTTAAAGGTACAAGGGTGTGTACTTGTATGTTAGATTTTCATATATATCCAAGGCATTTCAGGAAAAAACGACAACTCGTTTACGTGTATATAGTGTTTGAGCACTTGAACTGATATCTGTGGTTAGACTACTACGGACAGCGACAGCTAAGGGTCGTATATGGGCCGGTATAGATAACGGCATGTTGTTAAGTGGCGCTAGAGAAAGATCATAGTCAATTCGGTCGTATTTTAATGAACAGTATTTAAAGAACTCAGTTAGTTTTGTGTACATGATCAAAAGACAACATGAGCAAAATACAAACCCCTACGAGAGCTGAATATTGCTTCTTCTCAGTTTATCGCATTCCTTTGAAGAAACGTGTTCTTATTTATTGATCGACCTGCAGTTGGAAAAGATCTGATCAAAAAAAAAGTGGTATGGGCCTTTGATTTGCACTTTCGATTTTGATTTTACATCGGAAACAACGTTGAAGACAGGTATTGAAACACTTTTCCATGCTATTTTTAACAGTTGTTTTTTTACTTCTCTGAAACTGTTGTCAAAGTAGAAGTAGTGTCAAAAATGATCGATTTAGAAAGCCGCCATTCCCTTGCAGCTTCTTACACATCCCAGTTTCAACCAAGTGCCCAATATAACTGTTCATTCTTCTGTAACGATTCTAATGGTTGCTCTATCAGGCCATATTATATTACCACCCACGCAGATTCTCTTACTAAGTTCCAATTAATGATATATTTGTAGATTGTTGCAATATCCTTCAGCGGGCGAAACGGACTAATGACGATTGCGCCAGTACAGTTAATTACAGTTTTTCAATTGCGAATCAAGTGTCTGGTTTCTAAATGTCACATGTCCGAGTGTTCAATTCATTTCAAGTACATCACGAGGTGGCACGACATTGGGGCCGATACCTTTGAAGCCCAAATTCCAAGCATTCATCACATAGTCAAGTACGAAACTTGAGCAGAAAATCGACCGTTATAATTTATGGGACATGGCAATTTGCAGTGCAAACAAGGGCCAAATTACGCCCCTTAAAAAGTCGTTTCGCCAGCAGATCGCTACCACTCGAACACTTTTTTCGTGGAAGTACAGCCTCTGCTTCAAAAATGATATTTGACTGAAAAAAAATGACCAAGCGTATCGCATAACATGGCGATAAATAACCCTCTTTATTGTCTTTTGTAAAATATCTCAATCTGTCATTACTACTACAGCGATGAGATGTCGTGTATATAGTCTTATTTCCTGGTGAATAAGTGGTTGGTTTTACTTACTTACTCGATCGAGTTATCAACTCAATGACGAAACGCTTTAAGAATCTTTAAAAAATGTCTGTTCTTATCCTTAGTGATACTTAGAAAATTATCTTTATTTTAAATGGTTATTTTCTGACTTTAAAAAGTAGTGGACGTAATGTTAATCAGTTAGAATATACTTACCAGTCTTAACTATAATTACAATGTTTGGTATGTATTGCGCGTGAGGCGGAGGTGCGTGTCATTTTGAACTTCAACTTCAGTTATTAGTTTGTTATTTTGAAAACTATAATTAACAAGTGTCTGATGTGCTTAATAACTGTCGTAATTCGATTCTTAATTGACAAAAGATTATACTTAAAAGAGCTTCCGAACTCGGACAATATTGACAGGGCGGTGAACGATAGTTACAAGTACCTCGTAAGAATTTTTTGCGTCAAATTCGACGCATATTTGTTGACGAAAAGTTTACTTGGGATCTACTGCTGTCTTGACGTTCATGTTTTCTGAGTCTGAGTGCCAATGGCACTGATAAGAAACTCGAATTGACTGCTTTGTCATAAAATCGCTGATTGGCCTAAAATTTAGAAACATGTTTTTCAGTTCGCGTTTTAGAGGCATTTCATCTTTGGACTGATTTCATCGTAGATATTTTCGTTAACGAGTAATGAAAAAATCTATTGTCGTGAATTAGGGGAAAAGATTAAAAAATTAGCACATTTATTACAAGGCACAGTGCCCTAACGAGAGTGTTAACGAAGCGGAACGTGTTTAACCCCCTAAGGCTGGGTTGAAAGTCCGCCAAGCCCAAATATCTCAATATCGCAGTTGTGAAATTATACTATCATAAACTTGTGGTCTACTTAACTCGTAAAAATCTACCGCACTAATAATTGTTTTTGTTTTGATTTTGGTGTGACACCGTATGTTTATGATTAGACCAGGTTAAGTGGACCGGACGGAAAACTGTCTGCGTCGTTTGACAAGCGTTCAAGTCTGCGTGCTTATTTCAACTGTAATTTCGTGTCGTTAAGTGAAGTAAAGACCCCCCGGGCCGAAAGCGTATAAAAATATCTGTAGACGGAGTTCGCACAAACAGTTGGGTACAATAAATCATTGCGATCTGTCAGTTATTTACAATAGAGCTTAAATGGGCGCTATTGAAGTCCTTGATAAAGCTACTTTAAAATAAGCAGACACATGGAAGCTGTTTTCATTATTCCGTCTTAAAATATGGAGTATTTTCATATGACGTCACTGCAGCCAAATTGGTGTATCAAACCAGTGAAACAGCGGCCATGTTGATGTTCCAAAAAAATCCTATGCGAGTTGAACTTTTATGCAAACAATTTCTCACTTAGATCCAATAAATTTGCCTGCTTGAGGGCCACAAGAGTGAAAACGCTCAATTTAATTCTCAGTTAAAGTTGCATACCTTAGTCACGTGGTCATTGTCAAACAAAGTTTGGTCAATCATCTGAACTCCCATTTCCCTGTTGTTGTTCAGTTCTCACGTCACATTCTTTACTTCTGATCGTCAGTAATTCTAGAAAAAAGAATCTTTGGGCTTCCTATAATCTGCGTTTCGTATAGCAATTTCAACCCTTTTTTCAATAATTATAATCAGAATTCTTTTTATTTAATTTCAATGAATTATCACTAAACCGTAGATGCATGAGAATTAACAATCCATCAAAGAGGGGAAAGTTGTCGCAACGTTACTGCAGTGGTGTGTTTTAATTACGACTGTGTCCTACCAAACCTTTAGATAGTTTGCTAATTCAGAAATCCCACGACAACATGGTTTTTCTTTCCGCAGACCAATGTCCGGGCTCAGTTCATCCAGTGAAAGGAAGATGTAAAATCGACTGTTTGACAAATTCCAATTGCCAAAAATGGCAATATTGCTGCAAAACAGGGTGTTGGCAAACATGTGGTAAGAGCTTGTTATTTTAAAATTGTGGATTTATATACCACGGATAATTGTGAAGGACGACCACCTCGATATCTGCTGTGATGACGCCGTGAACGCTCGATACGTCGGTTAGAACTGAACCAAGGATGGATGAAGGGTGAGATAATTAACCCCCAAGGTAATTCCTTTAAACGTATTTTTAGATCATTCCGAATTTCCCAGGGAGTCTAGAATTAGTGAATCTTGTGACGTAGATTTGCTAACGCGAACAGCCCAAGAGGCAATTGAATACCTCTTTTAAGCTCCGCGGCAACATCCACCTAACACGCGTAGTGAAATTATAAGCTGAAACATTTGCTGGTACCATGTGTAATGATAACTTTGGAGGAGCTATTTTGAGAATAAGACCTAGATGGGGGATTAAATCTCTAATACTTCATCCAGACTTATCTTTTACAACAAGTAGCCATTTGAATTGCTTGAAGCTTTCACACAACCGTGAAAATAAATAACGTTACTGAGTGGTTCTCTGTCTCTCTGTAGTGAATTTCACGGCTTGTCAGCTACAGCAAATCGAGGCAGCTCTAAAGAGAACCTCTTTTACGCCAGTCTGCAAACCAGATGGAAGCTTTAAAGAAATCCAGTGCGCCACAACACCAACGTTAAACTGTTGGGAAGTGAATAGGGAGGGGAAAAAGATTCAAGGCATTGACGTCACGGTTCATTTGACAGCTCATCGTCGACAGCCACAACAATCAAAAGAAAAGAGAATTGGAGTGTATCCTACACTGGAAGAGGACGAAATAGGTAGTGTATGTGCATTAATTAAAATTATTTGTCATTAATTTCGAAGTCCGTCTCTTGGGTCTAATTATGAATAGAGTCTTATTTTATTATAAATAAGCCAGACTAGTGTAATAACCAGTGCCCTGAAAGAATCGTTGGATAACCAAAGAAGGTAAAGGTGGTATGCTGCAACGTCAGAACGCTATAAAGCAGTGGAAATACGGCACAAATTGTTAAAGAAATGACAAGATACAGAATTGGGATACTTGGTATTACTGAGTGCCGTTGGTCAGATTTGGAAGAGTAAAGACCCCGACAGCCGGGTAGACAATCCTATATTCTGATTGCGACGACAAAGTACAAGTGGAGTAGCTAATGCTGTTGATAAGGAATCAGCCATGTGTCTAGAGAGCTGGGCACCAATCAGTGACAGCTTCATCAAAGCGTGTTTTACTCTCGGTATATCAAAACAACCGTTGGATCATACAGGTGTATGGACCAGACAATGATGCAGAAGAGGAAGTCAAAGAGAATTTTTACGACCAACTACAGAAAGTCACAGACAGAATATGACTGGAATGACTGGAATGACTGAAATGACTGGAATGACCGGAATGACTGGAATGCTAAAGAAGGAGAGAGGCGAGAGGGCGAAGAGAGAGTAATCGGAAGAGAAGCCCTGGCAAGTGTCAGGAACGACAATAGTGAATGACTTGATGCATTCTGCACCACAAATAACCTTGCTATCTCATCAACAACATTTCCACAAAAAGATATCCACAAGTACACTTTGACATCACCTGATGGTCAAACCCGTAATCAAGTTTCAGACGCGATCAGTCTCTGATACCAGGTCGTACAGAGGCGCTGGCATCACCACAATCTAGTGGTCGCTGTTTTGCAACTGACGCTTTGTAGCGTCGCTAGGAGAGCTAGGAGAGTAGGTATAACTATAGCAAGTTAACAATACCTGCCGTGAGACGAAAATTCGAACTTAATCTGAGAAATAGGTTCAGTTGGCTGATGGATGATAGCTTTGAGAAAGCAACAGTTGACTGAAATGAAGGCGAAGAAAATACGAAGTCGACCATAGAGCAGAAAACGGTTTTAAACGAGACGACGAAGACAACCTTAGGTCACAAAAAGAGGAAAGAAAAAAGGTGGAATTAGAGTGAAGCAGGAAGAAGGTTAAGGATAGAAGAGCAATAAGAGAAAGGTCAATGGCGAAAAATCAAGCAGGCAAAAGGCACAGAAGAAAGCAGAGTACCAAAGGTTAGACAAAGACGTTAAATCAAGTTTGAGGAATGATAAGATAGAATGGGCAAATAATATCTCTCAGGAAGCAGAAGATGCAGCAAAGCGAGGACGATTGAAGGGAGTCTGCGAGTTTACAAGAAAATTGTGCAATGTCAGGCCGAATCGAATTGACACTGTAAGGAGTATAAGGAGGTAGATTACTAACCAAGGAAGATAAAGTACGCGAAAGATGGCAAAAGCACTTCATAGAGGTGTTAAAAGGCCTGACCTAGTAATGACAGTTGGGAACATAGATGACGATGATGACGATGACGACGACGACGACGATGATGATGATGATGATGATGATGATGCTGCTGATGATGATGATGATAATGATGATGATGATGATGATAATGATGATGATGATGATAATGATGATGAT
>CM042753.1:6105903-6116715 GCA_022496165.2 Catalaphyllia jardinei | reverse complement strand
ATGATGATGATGATGATAATGATGATGATGATGATAATGATGATGATGATGATGCTGATGCTGATGCTGCTGCTGATGATGATGGTAATGGTGATGATGATGATGATGATTATGATGATGATGATGATGATGATGATGATGATGATGATGTTAACAACGAAGAGACTGAAGAAGGACCAGTCACATTTGCTTTATTGACTATGACAGTGTCCGCAGGGTTTAGGTTTCATGGTATTCCACTTTAAATTATTCATGGCATAGGCAATGTACTGTGGAGGCCCTGTGCAGTATTCGATGGGGTAGGAAATATTGACTGGCCAGTATGTGAAAAGTCAGCTAGGTTTCTTTTTTGGCTCGTCATTGATTGGGTGATGAGGGAAGCGCTTGAGAAAGGAAACGCTGGGAGTAGGTGAAGGTTTACTGAGAAGTTAGAAGATCTCGATTTCACTAATGGCCTTGCACTTTTATCGAGTACGAGAAAGCGGCTCAAGTTAAAGAACGAAGGAACGGGATAGCATTGAGGTTCAACTCTGTAAATGACGAGAAAGTTATGGTAAATGGGGAAGAACTTGAAGACACAGATAGGTTTGAATCAAACGATTTGGGAGCCAAAGGTACTATCTCTGGTGGAGCAGATGATGACATCATATGCAGACTGGGTAAAGCAAAGGCAGCATTTGAAAAAGTGATAAATATCTGGAAAAGCAGCCAATTGAGTAACGGTGCTAAGGTAGGGATATTCAAGTCAAATGTGATAGCTGTGTTGCTGAACGAATGTGAATCGTGGAGGATAACAAAGGCGAATGAAGTGAGACAGACAGACAGACAACCTTTATTTAAAGCACGATGATAATTAAAGCTATGCAGCTTATGGGGTCGTGCATAAATACTTAACCTAAGAACGAAATATACGCATAATAAAGTAACAAAATCAACTATTTGAAGTTAAATTATTAAAAAGCTATAACTTAACTATAAATATATGTGTGTCTACAACGTTAAAACCTAAAATCCTGTAAATAAAATTAAAATCTTTACGTCTAAAATTTGTGGTAGTTGTAGAGATCTCTTTGAAAGTCAATTTTAAAAATGTCTATTGAACAGATTTTCCTCTTGAGGTTTTTAAAACTAATCCTTAGAAATTAAAATATTCGATAGTACAGGGCCTCTGTGAGCAATAGAGTTTTTGCCATAGATAGAGTTGAAACGAGGCACCATTAGAGAGTCTGACGCTCGTAAAGAGTAACCAGTAGGGCGTTTCATCACAATGTTATCTGATAGCACTTGTGGGAGCACATCATGAAATGCTTTGCGCATGAGCTTTTACAGAACTAGTTTATAACGATAGCTCAACGGATGCCAATTAGCTTGAATCAACACTACCGACCATCGATCGCATGTCCTTATCCTTGCCGCTCTACAGTGCAATCTTTCCAATGAATAAAAAAGGTCAGCATTAAAGCACGGCGCCAACATAACGAGGCCGTAAGTTACTGATGGCAATATGACTATGAAATAAAAGTTAATAAGAACATCCTTTGGGCAAAACCTCGACCGCCTAATTTGATCTAGTTTCTTTGCGAAATTCTTTTTGAGATCCAACATATTATCGTCAACTGTTATACCCAGTAAGAAGGATTTGTTAACCCACTCTATGGAGTCAGTGCCGATGTGAATTGGAGCAACTCGCCCCATTGCGCGGTTTTTACAAATCAGCATAGCTTCGCTTTTTTACGGGTGCACCAATCATACAGTTCATCTAAAGCTTTGTTCAACTGAGGGACCGCTTCGTCTGCCGTTTTTTTAGTGCAGTAAATCATAACGTCCAGTCAGCGAATAAGTAAACGGAGCCTGATTTCATACTTGACGGTAGATCGTTGACAAACAAAGAGAACAGTGTCGGCCCGAGCACTGATCCCTGCAGTATACCGACGGATACAGGCATAGAGTCAGAGTTATGTCCATTACCAACTGTGTACTGCTTTCTCCCATTTAAATAACTGGCAATCCAACTCAGTGCTTGATCGCAAATGCCAAAGTTCGTGAGTAATTCCTTCAAGACCTCCTGGTGCGAGACACTGTTAAGCGCCTTGCGAAAATCAACAAAGGCAACAGCCACTATGAGACCCGAATCAACAGCCATTCTCCATGTTTCCGTGAGATGAACTAGAAGGAGCTCGCTTGAATACCCCTGTCGATAATAAGCCCATTGTCTGTCAGAAGCTAACCTGTGTTCCTTAAAGACATGATGCACCAGGGAATCATTCACCTCTGATTATGAGGATTTTGCTCGGAATGCTGAGTAGCGAAATCTGTCTTCAACTCCCTATCTCTATCGCATCGTCTTAAAGATCGATGTGAGATTTGCTATTTTCCAGCACAAGTGATTGCGTAGGCTTGTAAAGATCTATTGGCCTATGCGGGCGTGAAGAGGTGCCCAGGAGGGCTAACGTGGAAACTTTCTGCGAACAAGTCAGGAAAAGTGAGGTGGACATCATGCCATGGATTGGACAAGTGCAGCCAATGAATAATAGTTTTCTTCTACGAGTTGCACTGACGTAAGTGCCGGATGGAAAACGCAAGAGAGGAAGACCCTGAGAAACAGAATGGCGATTCGTTACTGTTCTTGGAAGCAGAGCTGGTGGCGCCTGACACTGTCTTGGAGAAGTAAAATCTGTGGCCCCACTCTCTATACGGAGAAGCGGAACTAATGATAATGAATGAAACTGTAGATGAATTCCTTGCTGATATAAAGCTCTGACTCCAGCTTCTTAGTTCAACACTTGATTCAATGTGAAAGTAACATCTACACTGTGATTGGTCAGAAGCTGTTACAAGAGTCTTCTTGAGCCAAAATGTGTTAAGCTTACCAAACGCAAAACCAAAGTCAAAAGGCATGTTCATATTTCCTTAGTTTTAACGTAAACTTTGAAAGTCGCGGAAAGATTATCTGTATAAGCTGATTTGATTGTTTATTTCCCAGACGAAATCCCCCTTCATAGAGAAAAATCCAAGTGCAAACGAATGCGTGAACGCAGGCTTAAAAGGAAAAAGATCCGCGAAGGAGTATACGTCCCCAAGTGCAAAGACAACGGTCAGTTTAAAAACACACAGTGCCACAAGAGACCGGGGAAGACTGGGCTCTGCTGGTGTGTGGATAGAGAAGGCAAACAGATCCCAGGAACACGAACCAAGGGAGGGAGACCGAAGTGCAGATCTGCGTTAGGTTAGCGGATTGGTTTGGTAGATTCAACTTGAAATGTCTTTTACTGTTACATTTAAGTCTAGGTTAATTAACGGCAACAAAATCATAATTTCTCTTTTTGGGTTTAAATCATGTTGTTTTCTATTGAAATCTGTTAGAGAATTAACTTTCCCTCAGGCTAGTATAAACCCTTTTACTGCCGTAAAACATTCCCCCTTTAGATTGTCAAACAATGTCTTGGCCATGTCACGGAGGTTTCTTGTATGTCGCTCGGACACTCGTGTAACTTTGATTCTGTTTAGTTTCAGGTGATTGTGGAAAGCGTTCCCTCTTATATGAAAACCTTCGGCGCTTACGAAGGATTGTTGGAGGCCGCGAGAGTGTTCCTAACTCCTGGCCGTGGATGGTTGCTCTGTTCTTTAACGGCACAAAGCTTGCATGTGGAGGAACCATCATTAAACCTTCCTGGATCGTAACTGCGGCACACTGCTTCAGTAAGTTGTAAACCTACTCTGTATCTGAGCAATAATGGCCAATGATGTTTGCTGGAAGAGTGGAAAATGTTCGTAAATGCAACTCTTGAGCGAAGTACCAAAATCAAAGCAAAATCTTTCTATAGGCCCTTTTCGTTTGGCATCTTTTCAGCTCAAAACAACTGCGGCAGGACCTATAATAGCAGATTTATTTTTCATGTAAAACATAAAGTAAATTTAACTTCAAGGAGAGCTGACCACATAATGACTGTAATTCATCTAGGTATATCTTTTTTTTTCACAAACCTTAAGTGTGACTGCTCATTATCCTATGAAGAAAAAACATGCGTATGCATAATTTTTAATTAAGGAATGGACAATGTCTAGCGTGCGTCCATCCAATTCCGGATGCACGCGGGTAGTTGGGAGAGCACGAAGGTAGCTTAAGAGATGCTCGAGGCGCAGCTGAGAGCATCTCTAGCTACCTAAGTGCCCTCCCAACTATCCAAGTGCATCCTGAATTGGATGGACTCTCTAGATATTGTCCATTGCATAGCAAGACATTTTTCACACTGAGAAGTCGCTTTTTCTGCACGGATCAAATTGCAAATTCTGCACGTGCACGTGCACGTGCTGTTTTCACTTTCCTTACACTCGCACGCGAACGTACACGTGCACGTGATGTTTCCACTGGTAGCACTTTCGTTTTGTTGATCTGTGGACGCTTTCGATGTTTCTGCAACCATTTCAGACACGTTTTCTAAGTCTTCAAAGTCATCGAGAAATTCTAACTCAAACGTTGGGTTATTACTAATCATTAGTAACAGCTAGATTTAAGTTTTACTGGAAAAACGTTGTGAGAAAAACTTTTACTAGTGAGAATTTCACCGACAATGACGTCAGCCTGAACCATCTCTATGAACCATCCATTTCTTTTTCATAAAAAAATCAGCCAATCAGAGCGCGCGCTAGCATATAGCTATGCTATAAATTGATCTGTTTGCATTTCAGGCGAACGTACGTCAAAGAACCCGTCCGATTGGGAGGTTCGAATTGGAGAGCATTCATTACTGAGAGATGAAAGGAGAGAAGTTATGCAAGAAGTGCGACAGATATTGATTCATCCTGACTACAAGCCCAGTAACTCCTCTCATCCCGGGAACAATGACATAGGTATGGCGACATTATTAAAGGAATGGACAATGCCTAGCGCGCGTCCATCCAATTCGGGATGCACGCGGATAGTTGGGAGAGCACGAAGGTAGCGTAAGAGATGCTCGAGGCGCAGCCGAGAGCATCTCTAGCTACCTAAGTGCTCTCCCAACTATCCAAGTGGATCCCGAATTGGATGGACGCTAGCTAGGCATTGTCCATTGCTTTTATAACATAGCAAGACATTTTTCACGCTGAAAAGTCGCATTTTCTGCACTGATCAAATTGCAAATTCTGCACGTGCATGTTCACGTGTTGTTTTCACTGGCAGCACTTTTCGCCACACGTGCACGTGCACGTGCACGTGTTGTTTTCACCAGTAGCACTTTCGCTTTGTTGATCTTTCGAGGCTTTCGATGTTTCTGCAACCATTTCAGACACATTTTCTAAATCTTCAAAGTCACCAGGAAACCCTAACTCAAATGTTGGATAATACTAGTCATTGGTAACAGCTAAAGTTAAGTTTTACTCGAAAGAAGTTGTGCGAAAAAACTTCTGCTGGCAAGAAATTTTACCGACAATGACGTCAGCCTGAACCATCTCTATGAACCATCCATTTCTTTTTCATAAAAAATTAGCCAATCAGAGCGCGCGCTAGCATATAGCTATGTTATAACATACTATTTAGCTAGAACATATGCTCCTTGTACTGTTAAATGTTTAAGCAAGTAACAGAAGGGATGATCCTGCTGGTATGCGTTGGATCAGTGGTGATCTAATCCTGGACGTGTTTTTATGTAGCATATTTTCATTCCCTCTTTTTATGTTATTTTATTAAATTTTAACACATGCTTAACTTAATTTACACTGTCAATTAGTTTTAGGTATCTCCGGTAATACGAAAATCTGCTACATAAAAACACGTCCCAATGTAAAATTCTCATTGTACCTGAAGAAGGCTGATTTGGCCAGCCGAAATATAGTACATCTTCAAAAAAATAGTGATCAAACTTATACGGTGTTTAAAGCATCCAAGCCCTTTTTTTACTGATTATCACCTGTCAATCAAAATCACCATAAAATTCAAACTAAAACAAAAGCAACACCCTTCAAAAACATGGTTGCCATAGAGTTTGTCCACATGAACTGATGAGCAAAGTTTAACCACTAAAGTTTCAATTGTCTAAGTTGAAAGGACTTGTCTAAATTAAATTTGTGATAAATGGATGTAAGATGCAGTTGCCTTCTTGTAATAAGAAAATATCTGCTGTCTATTGACGTCCAGCTTTTTTGTCTCTCATGTGACGTTCCTCAGCTCTAGTGCGCCTGTCCAGCTCAGCAAAGTATGGACGCTACGTCAATCAGATCTGCCTGCCAGACAGCTTCATCTTCTTCAAACCTGGTAAACGCTGCATTGTTACCGGCTGGGGGCACACGTCATGGAACGGAAGCTCCTCTCCCGTGTTAAGAGAGGCCTGGGTTGATTTGGCGGGAAAGGAGGCCTGCAATTCTGAGAAGTGAGCAGTCTTGACAAATATTTCTTTCTCTGGCTTAGGCTTTTGTACATTATGCTTTTATTTCCCCACTAAAATGCTCCACTTTAATGCTCTATTTTTTCCACTAAAATGCTCAGTTACCCCCAAAAAAGTCACTAAATGCTCGGTTAATGCTCATACACAGCGGTTTTTAAATTTTTGTAATTATGTTTAAACACAATTGACAGTTTAGAGTGCTTAACAAAAAACATATACTTAGTATAACAAGTTAACAACAACGAATGTAAAAGTTTTAATACACAAGATGATAATTCTCTAAATGATCTGTTGTTTAGTGATACTTAAGTGAAGAGATTAAGTCTTCATTTTCTCTTAAAAAATAATTTTGATTTCTATATTCTGTGGAAGAAATATTAATTTTCCTGGAAAAGGCCACTAAAATGCTCGAAACAATGCTCAATGCTCGTACCTCACTAAAATGCTCGAAAAAAATGCTAGCATAATGTACAAAATCCTACTCTGGCTGCCCTCGAGGACATTGCATGCAAAATTTCTTATTGCACATTTCTTCCCTTTTTTCCTAGGTCGTATAACGGGACGATAGGAAATAATTTCCTGTGTGCTGGATTTGAAGAAGGCGGCACTGACGCTTGCTCTTACGATAGCGGGGGGCCGCTGGCCTGTCCAGTGCTGGATGAGGGCGGCCGCTGGATGCTTGCAGGCATCGTGAGTTGGGGAGAGGGATGTGCCCTGCCACATAAGTATGGAGTTTACACCAATGTCAACGAGTTCACTCAGTGGATGAAGCGAACCATGAAAATGAGCAGATGAATTAGTGTTGGCGTTTTGTTCCTGCACCGTGTAGGGCCAGTAATCGCTATTTTGGGCAAGCTAGTTGAGCGTAACACGTTGAAACTGAAATACAAATATTCGTTCCCTCATACAAAAAAACAAATTCCAGTTCTCTGACAGAGTTAGAACAACACAAGCCGTTATCTCGTACAAATTTATTTTCAATCAGTAAGGCATTTGCACTTGCCTTCAGATCATGGGATATATTTTGATATTCATTCTTTCAAGACCAGCTCATGTTCAACATCTAAATTTGCCCTGAAAAGACTTGGCTGGCCCTCTTGGTATGCCGGAGTTAAAACAGAAGAAAGGAAAAGTTGTGTTTGTTTAATAGAGACATGCAATCAAGATCATCACGCTTTGAGTCATGACAGTTGCATGTAAAGAACATGAAATCTGTAAATAACGAAGTACATTTACTATCACGCAGAAAGCGTGATTATGAGACAAATATGCAGGCTCTCCAGGGCTAAACCAGCTTTGCATAAAGACTAGGGTTTATAAGTCAAATTTGATATCAAATATCGAGATACGTAGATCTAAAAATCACATAGATGGCTTTTTGCTTAATAAAATAGGTAATGATCCTGTTTTTAGGCATTCATGGCTTCATAAGCCATTCATTATTACTTGTTTCAAATGAGCACAGGTTACATAACACGCATATTGCGCGGTGTTCCTGTAGAAACTTTCCGTAGTGAGGACATCGTGTAAAATGGCTCGGTCACAGGCGAAACTGTAAGGAAAGGTCTAACTAGGAAAACAATTCTCTCTTCAAGCAGCAAAATCTCCTTGTAAAGAATGAGTCAATTTTAAGGCAGGTTAAACTTGGACACTCGGTGTAAACTATATGTAGTCAGCTCAGCCAATCATTTTACGTTTAAGCCATTTGGGGGTTTTTACATAACGTCACTAAAACTACAAAACTATTGATCCTCCTGAGATTTTACTTTCGTGATGTTTAACTGCCGAGACAGCTGTTATGTTGCTTCAAAAAGTGACTTATTTCGGGGAATTTGGCTGTCTGAATGGTTCATGTAATAGAAAAAGTATTATTTTAATTTTTTATTTCCTTGGGAGATTCACGCTTTTGCAGCAAAACTCAGTGACAGATGTTTCTGTTGGTTTCCGGCCGCCAGGTTGGTGCCCATCTGGATGCATACAAATCTCTATAAATCTTGGTAAAACAATTCTCCGCTTATCTCGTTTAAGAATGATTACTGTGGCCTGAATCTTGGCATGTTTACATTCTTTCTTTTCCAGATTCCGGACTTTATCTACTGATCGTTTTGATTTTTTGAATGGCGTGACACTGAAAAGCAGCAGTAAGGATTTGTAGGTGGATCCAGCCACCAGCAAATTCCTTGTAGGTTGAACGTCGCTACAACGAACCTAGCCAAGCCATCTGCATTCTGTATTTTTTGACCATTTCCTTGTTCCTAAATTTTAACATGGATATGATTTTGTAGCGCTATCAGTTACTATGCTCTCCTGTCGTTTTGTACATATTAAGCTTGTAGCCAATTGCTTTAATTCCATCCAATGGTGTGGTATGGTGGGGCTTGTGGATGCAAAAACGTGTTTAATTTGCATTGAAACTGCTACTAGGAAGATTAAAACAAGGTCAGAAAGTCCGTTTGATAGAGCTTTTGGAAAGTCAGTTTAGAGCGTTTTTTTGACGACTTCCAAAATTGTTGTAAAATTTAATTGAAATGTTTTGGTATTTTCTGGGCAAAGCAGCTAGGTCAAAAACTTCTTGACACGCCAGTGTCAATAAGATCTAAGACCTTGAACAACTGAAGCAAATCAGAGTCATTAGATTCGTTGGAGTCACCCTACACGCTTCCCCTCAGATCCCAGTTTCCTTGTTTCCGCTCCGGGTTCGTTTACATGCATTACATGTTTGCATTTGTTATACCGGAGCTCGATAAGCAGCCTACGATGACCAAGTTATTGTTAACGTTTTTGTTGTGAGCCCTTTACACGATGAAAGATGTACAATATATATATATTTAAGTTGACGCTTTTTCAAAGCAAGGAAAAGGAGTAACTCCGTATGACAGAAACTTGCTCATGATCTCGGTACTGACAGTTTAAATGTGAGCTTTTGTTAGGGTTGTGTTGCTACTAACTTCTTAGGATTAACAGAACCAGTAATGCTAAAAAGCCAAGATCAGTTAAAGGAAAAAATAAATGTTGGAAAGCTTTGAGTTTTTTGGGCCAGAGAACCGAGTCCAGTTTTTGGCGTCGTACCTCGTTGTGACAGAAATGTCTTTTTAAAACAGCCTGAACAAGTTCTTTACGTCGGCATGACAACGCCATCAGTTACTTAGCAACCTGACTGATCAGAAAAGACATTACTAGCTCATATAATGTTTAAAGTTGAAAAATTGTTGTTCTTTTGGCAAGCTTGAAAACGTCCTCTGCTGCCTTTTGAAAGCTGATGAGTCCAATTCGGTCTGTAACCATACGAGTATGATTACAGACTGAATTGGACGACACGAAGTCTTATTACCAATTAATCATAAAAATTGCAATTTCGAGAAAAGAATAGCCAAGTTATGAAAGAAGGGGCAAATTCGCATCAAAATACCTACAAAGGAGATGAAAAACCTCCTACAGGTAATTAGGCGCCAAAAACACAAAAGCAAGCGCGCGCAAGCACGCACGCACGCCATTACAACTTTGAATGTGATTGGTTGATTTAAACTACAACTTCGAATGTGATTGGCCTATTGAACTGTCCGATAACAAACTGTCCAATAACACAGTGTTCAATAACAAACTGTCCGATAACAACTTGGCAAGTGAATTAGTGGGAAAATAGGAGTTTTTTAAACCAATCACAATCGAGGAAATTGTAATTTTTATGATTAATTGAGTAACGGTTTCACTTTCAACAACGTTACGCAAGAGAAATGGATACGGCGAGGATGACTGCTGTAACATACGCGAAACGTTACTTACGTAAAAAAGCTGACAATACTTAACTAAATTCAGAGGTGACAAAACGTAACTTAGATCTGATACCATTTTATTGATTATTAGAGAACTATAACTGTACCGAGTTAATAAATATACACATTGTCTATAAAAAAATATTCCTCTCGTTTGTTCCCTGTTTGTCTGTTGTTCGTTTGTTTACTTGTTTACTGTTTGCTGAGTTTTGAAACAGAATGTCTGTAACTCCTTGAACTTTGGAGATGGCGTTCCAAAAACGCTTAGCACCTTTATCTCAGTGTTATTGTTGAAAGTCTCTAACGCTACGACGAAATCATTCCCTTTTCGTTCCAGACCTGAACTTTTCTTTCTTGTGCTGACATATTAAAGTTTATTGATCTTAGAGCTTTCTTTGGCTTTGCCTTTTAGGAACGGCGTGAAAGAAATAGGTCCTCCATGTGCTGTAATTCGCTAGATATGGGAGTATTTCGTAGCTTGAGAGTCGCACAGAAACTCGGCTGGCCCGCCAACCAGTTACAGATGTTTTGTAACTCAACTCACTGAGATTTAAACCTCATTCTTTAAATATGGTGTTATCCGGTAGATGGTAACCGTAAGCATCCTAGCGCCGAGAAAAAGAGACTCGCCACGATGCGTTCAGTGACACTCAAATGCCTGGAAAGAGAATAACGCA